>JAMXBB010000008.1:2766838-2976081 GCA_024138015.1 Lumnitzera littorea | reverse complement strand
ACAAACTGCCAAACCGCATGACATGACACCATAGGATTAATCCGAATATGACATGAACATGAAGTGAATTGTATTGAATTGACACAGATTCTCATTAATCTGATTATCAGAAATTCTCAGCTAAATGAAAAAAAGTGTATAATTTGAATTTCCATTGCTCATGTCTGGCTTCATTCATTTAAGAGAAAATTAACAAATTATACAACTTAATAACATGACAATGTTTACATTCTACATAGATCTTATTCAAAAATTAAACGATATTCACAACAATAGTTCCTCCTCTAACTACTACACTCACTATCTATTTGCTTCAGCTTCACATACACACTAGACTGAACAAAATCAATCAACCTCGCCAATGCTTCTAGAATATTCATATCCAATAAATTCCAACACAGATGCAAACAGGTATTAATCTTTCAAAATGAGTAATAAGTTCATTAAATTAAGTAAAAGACGAAATCGAATCATTCAGCAACTAACCGATCGACATTCTTCGAAGTCGGTAACGCAACCAGCGCCGACGAGAAGCTCACCAATGGCTTCGAAAATACCTTCACCGTCGATACCGAAGTCGAAGTCCTCATCGGCGAGGACGTTGATGATGTAATCGACGATTGGTTGATCCACATCCTGAATTCTTAGCCCAAAAACCTCGTGGACAATGGAACCCGCTACTTCGGTCATTTGTTCTCTCTCTCTCCTTTTTCTTCTCTTATCAGAGAATTGGAAATACAGAGGGTTTCGAAAAAGTGAATCCTAAACCTCCACTGAAAGAGAAACAATAAAATGTTTCTCTAGTTTTTTTAGGGGTGTAAAAAAAAAAAAACAAAAAGCTTTAAGTTGAAGGCAAAGCAGGCGGCATTTTTTTTTTTTCACATTTTATGTTTATTTCCAAATAGTTTCAAAAAGGAGTGAGGTCACTATCAAAAATAAAAATAAATAAGGAATAAGTTTAAAATATGTTTTGGATGAAGGTTAATTTTAACAAAAAAAAAAAGGTTTAAAAAATATATAGAAACAACTTTTCGTTTTTTATTTTTTGATGACATCAAAAAATAAAAAAGAAAATAAGTTACTAACAAAATATAGCAAGTATCACTAAACATGAATGGGTAGAAATAAGATAAAATCAATAGAAAATAGTAGAAAGTTTATGTTTGATAATTATATCATATCATATTTAATATTGTAATATATAATGTTGAAAATTTTTTAATACTCATATACTTTCAGTTTTCAATGATCCTATCATTTTAGTTTATCAAATCCTTTATCTTACCATCAAAATTATTCATTTACTAAAAACTTAATCTACACTATTTATTCTATTAAAATAGCTTAACATATTACTTGGACGATAAATTAATAAGTTTCATGAATAAAAAATTTTAAAAACTAATTAAAAAATTATATTAAATAATGAAAAATAACCTCCTATAGCACTAACTTACAATAATGCTATATTGCTAGCACTATTGTAAAAAAATTCTTTAATTTAGGAAAAAGTATAAAAAAGTTATTAATATTTATCTATATATACAAATCAGTAATTATTAGTTTATTTAATTAAATTAATTATTAAACAAATTATATTTTGCCACGCATTTATACTTAATAGTAAAACTAACGAAGATTTTTTTTATAAATTTATTAAAATATTGAGGACTAAAATTAACTAAATAAAATGCTAATTACTGATTTGTATATATAGATAAATATTAATAACTTTTTTATACTTTTTCCTAAATTAAAGAATTTTTTTACAATAGTGCTAGCAATATAGCATTATTGTAAGTTAGTGCTATAGGAGGTTATTTTTCATTATTTAATATAATTTTTTAATTAGTTTTTAAAATTTTTTATTCATGAAACTTATTAATTTATCGTCCAAGTAATATGTTAAGCTATTTTAATAGAATAAATAGTGTAGATTAAGTTTTTAGTAAATGAATAATTTTGATGGTAAGATAAAGGATTTGATAAACTAAAATGATAGGATCATTGAAAACTGAAAGTATATGAGTATTAAAAAATTTTCAACATTATATATTACAATATTAAATATGATATGATATAATTATCAAACATAAACTTTCTACTATTTTCTATTGATTTTATCTTATTTCTACCCATTCATGTTTAGTGATACTTGCTATATTTTGTTAGTAACTTATTTTCTTTTTTATTTTTTGATGTCATCAAAAAATAAAAAACGAAAAGTTGTTTCTATATATTTTTTAAACCTTTTTTTTTTTGTTAAAATTAACCTTCATCCAAAACATATTTTAAACTTATTCCTTATTTATTTTTATTTTTGATAGTGACCTCACTCCTTTTTGAAACTATTTGGAAATAAACATAAAATGTGAAAAAAAAAAAATGCCGCCTGCTTTGCCTTCAACTTAAAGCTTTTTGTTTTTTTTTTTTTACACCCCTAAAAAAACTAGAGAAACATTTTATTGTTTCTCTTTCAGTGGAGGTTTAGGATTCACTTTTTCGAAACCCTCTGTATTTCCAATTCTCTGATAAGAGAAGAAAAAGGAGAGAGAGAGAACAAATGACCGAAGTAGCGGGTTCCATTGTCCACGAGGTTTTTGGGCTAAGAATTCAGGATGTGGATCAACCAATCGTCGATTACATCATCAACGTCCTCGCCGATGAGGACTTCGACTTCGGTATCGACGGTGAAGGTATTTTCGAAGCCATTGGTGAGCTTCTCGTCGGCGCTGGTTGCGTTACCGACTTCGAAGAATGTCGATCGGTTAGTTGCTGAATGATTCGATTTCGTCTTTTACTTAATTTAATGAACTTATTACTCATTTTGAAAGATTAATACCTGTTTGCATCTGTGTTGGAATTTATTGGATATGAATATTCTAGAAGCATTGGCGAGGTTGATTGATTTTGTTCAGTCTAGTGTGTATGTGAAGCTGAAGCAAATAGATAGTGAGTGTAGTAGTTAGAGGAGGAACTATTGTTGTGAATATCGTTTAATTTTTGAATAAGATCTATGTAGAATGTAAACATTGTCATGTTATTAAGTTGTATAATTTGTTAATTTTCTCTTAAATGAATGAAGCCAGACATGAGCAATGGAAATTCAAATTATACACTTTTTTTCATTTAGCTGAGAATTTCTGATAATCAGATTAATGAGAATCTGTGTCAATTCAATACAATTCACTTCATGTTCATGTCATATTCGGATTAATCCTATGGTGTCATGTCATGCGGTTTGGCAGTTTGTCTCTGTATCGTGTCTTATAAATGGTCTACGATCACATTATGCTATCCAGACATGTTAGGGGATTGGGAAACTTCACTACCAAATTGATATTTCTCTAAATATTAAGACTGAATTTGATGTATAAACGTTTGGTGAGTTAAGTGCTATTATCTCAAGTAGGTGGCGCCCAAGCTTGTGTTCTGTATCTTCAAGTTATAGCAAATTGTGGTCCCAAAAGAATTTATATGATCAATTTCTTGAAGATTTTGATCCTGGAATTTTAGTTCGTCTGTAAATATAAAGGCAGATAGAAAGGCTCAGGAAAAGCTAGGCATGACTAAGTTTTCAAATGGAAAGGAGGTAATTGGCATCAACTAAGTCATTGGTATAAGTTCTCTTTGTTGCGATATCTCATATTTTTTACTTATTCCTGCAGTATAATAATTATGACATTCTGTAAGGTACTTTTATATAAAAATGAGGCAAATGGAAGAAGAAAACAACATAAATTGCTGTTCTAAACTTCTTTTGGTCAAGCAGTTTTTTAATGTTATAATTCAGGCTTGAACTTCCTATTTGTGGGTGAACTGCAAACGGCTGTGTTAAGAATGTTATGTCTATTTTGCACTCATTTTCCTTGCCAGTTGTATACAATCCCCTAACTTAATTAGATATAATGCTAGATGCTAATTTTTTCATTTTATTGGTTATGCTCTCTTCCTCTAGCTAACCAAGTGCTGATTCAATAAGAAGTTTAATGATAAGAGATTCAAAGAAGGGAATGTAATGTTATTTCTCATTAGGACTATTCACTGATGGATACAAATAGAGACCTCAAGTAAACCTTAAATCAATAGGTAACAATATTAAGATTTAGCCTCGAGCAACATAAATATGGGATTTGATGTGAATAACCTGGACAACTGAATTGGACATAGTGAGTGCACCTTGTAATGAAGCGGGCAAGGAGGAAAATTTCATGTTTTGGGTTTTTGCATGTGTTTGAATGGAAAAAAGGAATGGATACAGATGTTATCGATATTAGATAGAACTCACTAATATAAAAAATGAACTATTTTGTAACTAAATCAATTATTCGTATTACTTGCAAACACTAAAATAGTTATGGTTTGTTAAAAGTTTCGATATTACCAAAAGCTAATAACAGTTTTACTACAGTCTAAATGAATTGATAAGAACACAAAATGATATAAACAAAAATCTGCTGAACTCAATAATTAATGGATTTAAGGTAGGTTTTCTGATACAGGAGAAATAACAGGTTTAAGTTTAATGAGAAAAATCTGCAAAATAAACTCTAAGCAAACCCTAAGACACCTGAATGGAAAAATTATGAATAAAAAGAAGTTCTTTGAAATAAAACGTAGGAAAATTCAGTCTAACATGCACCTGGAAATAGATAGCCATTTTGATGGCACCCTTTGGGCATATGGATGGTGAAGATATCTTTCTTTGGGTCAGTTGGGTTGCATGGCTATTCTAGTGGTGCTTCTCTAGATGGCTGCCCTTTTTGTGACTGGTGTCTAAATGGGGTTTATTGGCCATTCTTATGGCCTTGCTATGCAACTTCTTGGTCCTTTGCATTACTTGACAGCTCTATTTATCATGTCTCCAAGCTGGCTTGCTCCTCGGTTCTCTGGTCAATGTTTCGAGCTATTGATTACATCAGAATTGTATAAAACTGACATTGAAACGGTACATATACACAGATCATGTCTTGGTGATGATGGAATATAATTTTTATGTTTATAATGTATGCAAATTTATGATAGGTGTGTGGCAGAATAACGGAAAGGTTTGGCAAACATGGTATATTGAAAGTGAAACCAGCAGTCAGGAGTCTTGCTACACCCTTTAGAATGAACGAAGGAATGGATGAAGATGTGGTTCCAAAGAAGAAAAAAGAAGAATTAGATGGGCCAGTGCTGTCTGAGCGTGACAAAATGAAGATAGAGAGGAAGAAAAGAAAGGAGGAACGGCAACGGGAGGTAATAAATAGCGTTCTAACTTATCATTTTCTCTTTTAATGTTTGATTGTCCGTCGTCATGTCATCTTGATGGTGTTCAGTTACTTTTGACACATAAGTTAGAGTGCTTTTATTTCTAAGCATGGTTTACGGTTAAAATTGGTTAATTTCTTGAGAAATTCCTGTATTTGTATTTGTAGGCACAATACCAAATGCATCTAGCAGAAATGGCAGCAGTAAGGGCTGGTATGCCTGTTGTATGTGTAAATCATGACACTGGCACTGGACCAGCTTTTAGAGATATCCACTTAGAGAACTTTAATGTTTCTGTGGGTGGTCGTGATCTCGTTGTAGATGGGTCTGTCACACTATCCTATGGAAGGCATTATGGTGAGTTGATTACCTTTGATGCAGACAGCTGATTTAAAAATGGAATTGGATGTACTAGTAGAGAAGATATGTTATTTGATGATAAGGTTGTGAACTCATTATGTTGAGTTGATTACCTTTGATGCAGACAGCTGATTTAAAAATAGAATCGGATGTAATAGTAAAGAAGATGTGTTATTTGAGGATAAGCTTGCAAACTAATTCTGGCAAAATGTTCCGTGTAAACAGGGCTTATTGGAAGAAATGGCACTGGGAAAACAACGTTTCTTAGACACTTGGCTCTGCATGCCATTGATGGTATTCCTCGAAATTGCCAGATATTGCATGTTGAACAAGAAGTGGTTGGTGATGACACATCAGCTTTGCAATGTGTGCTTAACTCCGATGTGGAAAGAACCCAGCTTTTGGAAGAGGAAGCTCGTCTACTTGCACAGCAGGTTTAAGAAATGCTGTTTTGTTTTAAAAAGGAAAATATCTGTTGTGTATGAAAACGTGTGATTCTTGGGGTATTTAGATATTTGCTATATTTTCTTTTCCTTTTTACATTGCGATGAAAATGCATGTGAAAGTTTCTTTCGTCATTTGAGATATTCATGGAGATAAAATGTTTTTCCTTTTCCAGAGAGAAATGGAGAGCATGGGTGCTGATTCAAAAAGCAATGGGGATCTCAATGGACCCAAATCAGATGCCATTGCACAAAGGCTTGAGGAAATTTATAAAAGGCTTGAATATATTGATGCTTATTCTGCAGAGGCTCGTGCAGCTTCCATTCTTGCAGTGAGTCTCATGTTGCTATTTTTATGGTTGTCCATGAGTTTTGTTGGATGTTAATCACACTGTAGATGTTAACAGTCATGTTCCTCAAGCATTAGTTGTGGCAGAAGCTTTTACATTTTCTTGGGTTGGGAGGGGCTAAGTGTGGCATAAGCTAGCTCTTAAGTTTAAAGGCATGATTTGGAAAAGGTGGAAATGAGAAGGCTGTTTGTATACATGAATGCCCCACCATCCATCTGATTGTCTGAGTGATTGATAGGTGGTGCCAACAGATGATAACAAGCATGTCTATATTAGTCTTTGCATCATGATTAATCTTGATTGTTTGGATCATTAAAGAAGATACTCTTAAACATGGCTTGTTTTAATAGATCTTGCTTCTTCTTGGACAGTTCCAAAGACCTGCTTGGAGCCTCCTACTTTGTTGATCAAAAGTAATTGGAGTTATATACTTATCTTTGCATTGGTTTGATTTGCATTCTCATGCTCAGCTATGCGAACTATTGGTTATTTATGATCTGCCGGCGAAATGGTTGCTTGAATCCCCCATGATGAGCCGAGAGCAGAGATTTAAATGCTATTTCTGATACACCTGTGATGCATGCAGGGTCTGAGTTTCTCCCCAGAAATGCAGAAGAAAGCAACAAAAACTTTTTCTGGTGGATGGAGAATGCGGATTGCTCTTGCTCGTGCCTTGTTTATAGAGCCAGATTTATTACTTCTTGATGAACCTACGGTGTGTAATATTAACTGTCCCTTCAAAATAGTTCCGTGTCTCTGTCACTGAATTAGTTATAACTGAGTATAAATTCTATGTTCCCAGAACCATCTTGATCTTCATGCTGTTTTATGGCTGGAAGCATATCTACTCAAATGGCCGAAAACGTTCATTGTTGTCTCTCATGCAAGGGAATTCTTGAACACAGTAATACTCCAAAAATCTCTCTTTGATTTTCTTTTGAAAAAAAAAAAGATTATTGTATATAGTTGCATGAATTTGCACTCTTCATTTATAACCCTGAATGCCCTTTGGTCTAGAATGTCTCTCTTTTTATTTTGTTTTAAACCTAAGTTTGGGCAATTTTGCAGTGGCTCTTGTAATTTTGCTTCACATTCTCAGGTAGTGACGGATATTCTTCATCTGCATGGGCAAAAACTGATTGCATACAGAGGGGACTATGATACATTTGAGAAGACACGTGAAGAACTTCTTAAGAACAAACAGAAGGCTTTTGAGGCCAATGAAAAAGCAAGGGCTCATATGCAGGTATATCTATGTTGAATAAACATTGCATGATAATGCTGCAAAATGCCCCAACTGCCTCCCTCCTTCGATGTATGTCGATGCATGTGTGCATGCGCATGTGTTATAACCGGAATCTACAGTTACATTTTTCTGCATGATTATTTCTCTTTATTTGCTGTTATCTATAAGATTATTTAGCATCTTTTACTAATCCTTTTGAGTCTGGTACCAACGGGCATCATCCACCCTATGACGACGTCCCTTTTAGGCCCCCATTTTCCTACTCTCCAAATTGAAAATATATATATTTATGGATCTTTTGTTAACAAAATGTATCCTTACATATTTGTCTATGTCATATTTTTTCTCAGGTATTTTTTGTTTATGTTATATTTCTGTGTGCATGTCAATTCCTTGCTTGTACCAACTGAAAGTGCAAAATATGGTTCTCTTGATGTGGTCGCCTTTAATAATCCAGGCCTTTATTGACAAGTTTCGCTACAATGCAAAGAGGGCATCTCTTGTCCAATCAAGACTTAAGGTAAGTGATGCTCTATATCTTCACCTTACAAAGTGTCATGCTTATTCTGACAACTTGCTAATTGACATTGCCCTTTTGCATACGATGATGTGTTGATGTTTTTCTTTCCTTCTTATTTCCTTTCCTATAATTCCATGCATCTAAATCACATGCTTCTATACCTCTACATGATTTTTAATTCCCATTGACTTTTCAGGCATTGGATCGATTGGGAACTGTGGATCAAGTGATTAATGACCCAGAGTATGCCTTCTTCTTCTGATGCTATATAGAACTTCTATTCTGATTCTTCTTTATAGTTAAATTGTTATTTCACCCCCTTTCTGGCAGCTACAAGTTTGAATTCCCTACTCCAGACGATCGACCTGGCCCTCCAGTCATAAGTTTCAGGTTTGTCTGTTTTAGTATGCCATTGAAGAAACGTGATAATCTAATAGTCCAACATTCCAATAGTTAATTACCCCAAAAAGAAAAAAAAAATGAAAATAAGAAGAAATTTCCAGTAGTTGTGGGAAGCCCTTGCATTTAATTTCTTCTGCTCCCGCAAGGTGTTCCTTAATACATGTGTCTCATTGCCATTTTTCATATCTCACAATTGATTGAGTGGTGAAATTCCATTCAGGATGTGGCTTTGGGTCATTTTTATTACAAAGGTTTTAATTTTGGATGTTGCCTTAGTTCATTACTAAGGTTTTTATTTTGCTTGTTGAGTCCAAATGCTCTTCTATCTCATTGCAGTGATGCATCCTTTGGTTATCCTGGTGGACCCCTGTTGTTCAAGAATTTGAATTTCGGTATAGATCTTGATAGCCGAATTGCAAGTAAGGATGCTTTAACCCTTAATGCATGCATTAGCTTACAAATGAATGTGGTCATTTTATTGCTATGCAGTCATTCACTGAACTATATATGTGGCACAGTTTATGACAAATGAGAAATTACCAGTCCTGATAGATGAAAAGAGACCTCTTTTTAATCATTTTGCTTTCTTCGTGACAATTTATTCAGATATATGGTCATTGAGTTTTGTATGTCCTCTTAGACTTTTATGCATGAATTGCTTTCTTGATTTTTCTTCATTTAGTGCATCAATGATGTTGATGTTTGGCCGTTGTTGTCTCTCTGGTTTGGCTTGGCTCAGTCTTTCTCTTCTTTTAGAACCAAATTAATGAATATTGGTGGTCTAATTATTTCTGGTGTCCCTTTGCTAACTAAAAATCAAATTATGAACATTTTGTTCCCAGTTTTGGAAAAATTGAGACATTTACATGGGCAATCAATTATGAAGAGGCAGACTCTACTTTGTGGAGACTAGAATCTGTCTGTGAAGGGGGAGAGAGAGAGTTGTAATTGGAATCAAAGGGACGTTCAGGCAAGCATAATTATTTTTTTGGCGGCCAACTGCTTATTGTTGCCCTGAAATTAGTGCAGTTAAAAGAGAGGGAGAGGAAGGCTATGGTGTTAGGGATCAGGCTATCTCATTTTTCCTCACCTTTACTGCATGTTGACTTCATCACATGAAATGAAGAGGGAATTAAATTGCTATTCAGTAGGGAATAGACTAGCCATATCATAAATATCACATGCTTATCACATTGTTTACTTTGCATAAAAAGAGCATAATGGGAAATGCTGGAATGGAGGCAAAATGGCTATTATAACGCTTTATTTCTTCAGAAGCATAGAACCACTAGAATAGTTTTCTTCCTCTCCTTCCTCAAGCAATAGCTATCACTGCAATTATTGTCACCAATATAACATCTTCTGCCCCTCTCTCTCTGTCTCTCCCTCCCACTCTCTCTGGCAGTGCATCTAGGTGGTGTTGCACGAACTCCTGGTGCTGGTTGCATCAAGGTGCGAGCTTCTGGTCACACATTGATGTGAATGCACAATATTGTTCTCGCCCATCCTCAAATGCCTACCCATGTGGTTGCATGGCACACACTGCTTGTAGAGAGAGAGGGAGAGAGGGGCAAGGAGGAGAGAGAAAGTCCACCAATGTTGGTTGTGGTTGCATGTGGCTGCTTGTAGTTGCTTTAATGTGTTTTAAGGATCTTCATGAAGTATGATATTTTAGGAAAGTAAGAATTTTATTTAGGAATAGGGATGTAAAGATATTACTTGTCAAGTAAACATGGTAAAAGATAATAATTTCCATCCCATTGAATAGCGATTACTTGCATAAAAGCACGAGTAAACACGGTAACAGGGAATAAGGTGGAAATAGCAGTTTCATTTGCCCCTATTCTATTAAGTGAAAGGGCCATCAGCTTTTCTTATCTCTTACTTACAAATTCATCACATCATAATCTGGCTTTGTCAGTTCTTGAAATGCAACATGTGAGTTCTCAAACCTGTTCTAGGTAACTGAACTTGCTTTCAAGCAACCAATAACATAGTTTGGTTTGAGATAATGTTTTGATAATTCAGTTTTCAATTTATCTGCTTTGCAGTGGTTGGGCCAAATGGCATTGGGAAATCAACAATATTAAAACTCATTTCTGGGGAACTTCAACCAACCTCAGGAACTGTTTTTCGGTCAGCAAAGGTATATTGCCTAACTTATTTTTTACCATGGTTAGAAACACTAGAGAAGGCTCCAAAACATACACAATCATGCAATCAATGGTTGAACTTTATCAATTACTTAAATTGAGCCTTGATCTTGTAAAATATTTTTTTAAGCTCTTGAAAATATTTTTCTGAAGTTATGCTATGACAAATTTATTAACTTATGTTAGTTTTTTTTACCATTAAGTTTTCTGTTTCATAGGCACATGAATATGCTGTTTTATTGAATTATGTTGCATAGCATCTCACCATTATTTCACAATCTTGTTATGGAAGGCATGTCAACATTCTTTATCTAATATGGCTACTTTGATTACCAAGCAACCAGGAAAAAGAAAAAAAAAAGCATAAGAGAGGAAAAAACTTTACATCCCTTCCTCCCAACCCAAAAAAAAAAAAAAAAAGAAAAAGAAAGAAAGAAAGGGAAGCATATTGATTCCTTGACACAGTGATTTACAATGTATCCATAATGAGTCTGCTTTCCATTAGTGAAGATTCTCAAATTTTTTAAGACACGCTGTGAACTCTTGTATCCTGAAGATGCTTTAGACAACCAATGCACTTCTGCTTCGAATTCACTGGAAGAGAGTGGGTGAGGTCTTCCCTCACACAGATTAAGGAAGTTTCAGCAGGATGGATGGGCCTCAGGTTGGTGTTAAAGGCATCTTGTAGTCACCCAGTGGTACATTAAACCCCAGTGGTCAGATATGGAAAGATGTAATAAATAACAGTCATTATCTGACCTTACATGAGCTTCAACATGACTATGAACTCCAAACATCAGTGAATGGCACCAACATGTTTGGAATTAGCCATGGCAATGCAAAAGAAATTCTGCTTATGTTTGGTGGTAATTAGGCATCTTGAGGGGAAAAGTAATCTTATGAAAGAGGGGAGAGATGTGTAATAGGGAGCAAAAATGGAGTGCCAGAATATCCTTTTTTCATTGAATCAGACCCACAATCTGTTGATTTGGTTGTCTTAACACTGCCACCTTGCCAATTTATATGGTCGTTGGTCTGAACAGAATTTTATTGCAAAAGTCAATTTAGAAGAAAAATGGAAGTTATGGTGAACCTTGGGCTCGATAGGACTGTAAGCTTTTGATTTTTCATTCATGCAAGTTTTGGGGACTAGTTTGGTTAGAATACTGAGATAATCCTAGGTGAGATTGTGATTTGAACTAGAATTTCTTTTGGCTGATGTATGAGCTAGAATATTGTCACCTTTTATCAGAGAGTTAAGTTTCATATGCTACGTCCTAATTTCACTAAAAAGAATTACCTTTTTTGTTCAATTGATGATGATTGCTTCAGGTTTCTTTCAGGCCTTGCACCTATTTTAATGAGAGGTTGAAAATCTGCTTTCTGCAGGTCCGTATAGCTGTTTTTAGTCAGCACCATGTGGATGGTCTAGACTTGTCCAACAGTCCTCTTTTGTACATGATGCGCTGCTTTCCGGTAAGTTTCTACGAACTACCAAAAAGTTCAGAAGTTTGAGAATACAAGATTTATCATAATTTTTTGTACTGAGGCATACCTAAATATTATCATCCTGGTTTGTCCTTGCTACAAATGTAATATCTACTCTTTAACTTATTATGCTGTCTATGATAGACCATTAGATGCTTATCAAGTATCTGATGTTCTGGTTCTTGGATAGGATCTTATCAGTACATGGCTATTTTAATCAGAATTTTGAAAATACTTTGTTTTGTTTACTGGAAACAGAATCCAATTTGCATCTCAATTTCTATCTCATAACACACTTTGCCTCCTGAACTCAAAGAGTTTTGAAATTTGTATATATGAATTTGGGTTGCAGTGGAAAAAGAATAATATTCATATTGATTCAACACTTCCAAGCATTTAATTTGAGGGCACAATTTGTGCTTTTATCTTTGGTGCATTCTGGAGGGAATCTATTGATATGCTGAAATAGTAGGTGGTTGTTCGTCCATCTGTTTTCTAAATCTTGATATTTACTTGAAGTATTGTTCTGATGTTTTCATTCTCTACGAGTATCAACTGAGGGTAACTAGAGCAAGCACTGAACAGAAATTAATATGATAATCTTCCAACTGTAAGACAGTCACAACTTACAAAGATTTAGGCTGTTATTGCCCCTTTTCCTGTTGTCTCTCAGAGTGGGGGAAAATGATTCTTTAACTTTGAAAAAGTTTTTGTTGCCGAGGATTCGGTGGATGTAGGTTGTTTCTCTATGAGGAAAGATCATTGAAGACAGATGTCATGAGCTAATGTTTCAAGATGAATGGAGTGTGAATCTAAGTTCAGTATATATTTCTCCATCATTATATGCATTAATAGCAAAAAGAGAAACATGTTTTAATCATTATTATTTTTGGGGTTTGTAAATGTTAGTGGGTTTATTGTAATTATCACATGGGTGCAATGTGTGTCCATGCGCTTCATGTGAATAGTAAGGGGTTAGCATTGTATAGAACTATCATGAAATAAGAGAAAAGGATGGTTTAGAGAGGTATTAGAGAGATGTAATAGGCAATCTCAACAAGGCTAAGGTTCACTAACCTGAAAAGAATCAATAGAAAAAGAAAGAATTGGAATCGTTAAGTTTACTAACTTTATTGGGTTAAAGAGAGAAGAAAAAACTCAATTATATATAATAACGAAACCCAGTGATAGCGCAAGACAATTTCAGTGAAGCCTATCTCCAATCCAAAACTCTAAATCATTCTAAATTATATCTAATTATTTGATACCTGTCATTAATCTGAACAATTAGCTTAAGCAAAATTTAAATAATTTTGAGCTTGGACATAAATCATAATTTTACAAATTGTCTCATCTACATTTTGCCTCCTATCCAAGAATTCCTTAGGTATAGGAGAGAGGGTTCTTGGGCATTTTTCTAGTACCCAGCTCATGTAGGTTATGAATGAATATAGCTTAACATTTTACCTTTCGTTGTGTTTATTTTATTCATTATCTAGCTCCTATACTGTAATTTCTTGTGCAAATCTCTTAAAACTCCTACCACAATTCAATCATGCATGTTGCTTAAGAATAATGAAATCAACTTAATCTTCATTCATGTGGTGCTATTTCTCAAATAAAGATGTGTAATTACTTTCAAGAAGAGCAAAAAAGAAAGACTTAACACACTGTATGGTCATTGTATCATCTTACCTTTTGATGCAATAAATGGGAGACATCTATTGTTTCTTTAAATAGCAATGCGGGATGATTAGGCACCAAATGTGTTAAGTTGCCCTCGGTTAATGGAATTGCATATGGAGATGTGATAATAGCTATTTAAACACATCATAGTAATGTGGTCAAAGAAAGGGAAAAAAAAATTAACTTGCACACCATAGTTAAGAATAAATAATATTTCAAAGCTGCAATTATTGTTGCATGTAAACTTTATCCAGGCTTGTGTCTCGTGCAATAAGCATTTTGCACAATGGATGTAATAAGCAACATTTTTAACAACTAATGTACACACAGAGAGGTTTATAAATAGGCACTTACGTGAATGTAGAACACATCCAAATCTAAGGTTGTGATGAGTTAGCAACATATTGTTACTGATCCTTATGGAGGATCGATAAAGTCATATATCTATAACAAAGAGAATAATGGACAAATTCCCATTGCCACAAAAATTTGGTTCACAAAATAATTAATACTGTATGTTATGAGTTTCTTGACCTATGTTCCCCACTACGGAGATTATTGTACCATCTAGCATCATGAAATTAGCTTAGAGCTTTCACAAACTTTGTGGGCTTCATAGTGTATGTGAAGGGTATTGCCACATTGCTTTGCAGCTAAAATCACAAGCAGATTCCAAGGACTACATAAACTTACTATTATGTGCCAAAGAGTCTCCTAAAAGACATCTTTGACAATTGTAAGATGTGAAGGAGTTACATGGCCTTAATACATGTCATGGGGACTTTCGCACTTCTTGAGAGCAAAACAATAAAAATACATTGGGGGGCTTTCTGAATGTAATGGTGCATGTTAGAGGATTGCTTCATAACTTAATAACCAAAATAGTTGCTTAAATGCCAAAATTGTCTCGGATTAATAGTACATGTTAAGGGATTGCTCTACTATTTGACAGCCACAGTCATAAGGAAGTGTGCGAAATATTTGCCAAGATGATTTCCACCACCTAACAATAAGATGACGTAATTGCAATGCCAAGGATTTATTGAGATAAGTATTCTGCCACGAGGTAGTGGCAATTTTTGTATTATGCCGGTTGCTTGAGTTTATTGATATATATCAAGGGGATAGCTCTATTACTTAGATAACAAAAAACAAGTATAGTTGACATAGACTTATTTGAGATAAACTGAGAAGAGTACTCTATTGCAAGACCATGATAGCTGCTGTTTTATATAAGACGTGTGAGTTTAATGGTATTTATGAAGGTAATTGCTCCACTACTTGACAGCAATAAAGGTGCAGAGACTATAGAGCTTCAATACTTAGATTGAGTTTTGCCTACAAACCAAGCAGTGTTGCAAATCACAACATAAATTTTGCATTGTCACAAGTAAAGCATCGCAGCATGGATGATAAATTGTCATAGTAGGCAAGCATCTCAGGGTAGACCATGCATCATCATAGTAGGTGAGCATTATAGCATAGATCTTGCATCATCGTAGCAGACATGCATCACGATACAGTCTTTACATTATTGTAGCAAGCAAGCATCACAACACAGATTGTTAATCATTGCAGTAAGCAAGCATGGCAGCGCAGATTGTGCATTAGCACAGTGTGCATCACAGTGCCGTCTGTACATCTTTGCAGTAGACGAGTATCTATAGGAATAGTTTAGGAATTGGGTGCACATGGCTTAGATAATAGGTTTAAATAAAAGATTTTGGTATAGTAAGAAAATTCTGAGTTTGAGTTGCCCTTCTGTCCCCCCTTCCTTTCTAAGGCTCACCTTTTACATGATTCACTGATTTCTTTAGAAGTTTCCTTGCAACAAAACAAAAATGTATGGTCCTTCATTGGCTATTTTAGGGCTCTTATTTTTTGATAAGTAATTATGCAAGATAGCAGACTTATGATGCCTTTGGCAAGTACTGCAGAATCTTTTGTTTGATGTGAAGTTGATTTGCTAGGCATTGCTGTTATCTGCTGTAAAAATGAAATCAATCATGATTACTACATTCTAAATATTATTCCTCATACAGGGAGTGCCAGAACAGAAGCTCCGGGGACACTTGGGTTCTTTTGGTGTTACAGGAAATCTTGCACTTCAACCAATGTATACATTATCTGGTATTTATCCTACAGGCCTTATGATGATAGGAATAGGACATGAAATGGATCTTCTAATGATAAGTGGATAGTTGATTATATATTTCTTTTCCCTGTGTGTAATGATGCGGTATGTTTTACTATCATAGATCTATAGTCAATAATTGATGATGGTGATCTAATTGTTTCAATCCTTTATTAGGTGGTCAGAAAAGTAGAGTTGCATTTGCGAAGATTACTTTCAAGAAACCTCACATAGTTTTGCTTGATGAGCCATCTAACCATCTTGTAAGTGATCCTTCCTTCCTCATCTATTTCTATCTGTCACTGTCTGATTTAATTCACTTAATGATGTTACACGATGCCTTCTGCTCTCTTATTAAATCATGAAAACCTAAAGTTAGTTTGTCGCTTACGTGGAACATAATGTGGGTTCTTGGTTTGAACCTTTTATAAAACCAAGCCGATGTCTCTTAGTTCTCAAATTTTTCACATTCATTCATGTGATGGGAGAGAACTACATTAATTATGGCTTGCTTGATTGCTTCCAAATGCAGGATCTGGATGCTGTGGAGGCACTCATTCAAGGACTGGTTTTGTTCCAAGGAGGAATTCTTATGGTACTATGTCTTCCTTAGTTCCAGGAAAAGAATACAGATGTTTATGGCAGGACTATACCTTGGATTTTTCTATGCTGTTGCTAATACGAGAGTCAATTTCTTTCGCTTTCAATTTGCAGGTTAGTCACGATGAACATCTAATATCTGGAAGCGTAGAGGAGCTTTGGGTGGTATCCCAGGGCAAAGTGAACCCATTCCATGGAAATTTCCTGGACTACAAGAATTTACTCCAGTCATAGGTTTTAGACTGAAATATTTGAACCGGTGAAGTGGCAGTATCATTGCTCGTTTCACAGGGAAAGCGATCCCACTCGTTTAGCAAGAGGAAGAGGACTCGAGAAACAAGCCTCCAACTTGATCTCAGCTGCAAATAAGTTTGAAGCGCTCCTCTGAATCACACCACATATGTTGTACTGAATGTAAGGATAGAGTTCTATAGTAGGTTGTTGTTGTATTGGTGAAATCGGTCCATCATATCTGTGGCCAGTTTCTTCTTTTCTATGCAGGGAGGAGGATTGGAGATTATAGTAACATCCCTAGCACTAGCAGCCTGGGGGTGTACAATTTTGTGATACTTCACACAATGGAAGAAATCATTTTGAACAAATTATTTCGAATTCAAGCGAACGAACAAGTGTCCTGTTAGAATGACGAAAGGAGTTATGTTTGGGCACGACTTAGTTATTTCGATCTATTATGACATAGTCATGAGGCATTTAGTGAAACTACCTTTTTTTTTTTTAAAGAAAATATTATAAAACCTTTCTAGTGCTTTTAGAAACAATTTTTTATTTTTTATTTTTTCATGTGCTTCTAGTCATTTCCGACTGATCTCTCTATCCTTATGTTCTTCAAACCAACTAAAAACGTCTTTCACACATGAAATGTTAATCAAGCCCATCAACAGCACCATTGTGCATATCTGACTTTATATGCCTTACTTGAGTGGTTCTCTACTCTTGGGAACTATCTCACGGGCATGGACAAGCTATCCTTCGTTAAAAGGGATCATATAACCTCACAAGCTTTCGGTGCAAAAAGAATACTTTACAAACAAGATTATGCAAATTCCAATATTTATAATTTCCATCCAATATCCATTCACTTTTAAATTAGTCAATTTCTTTTTTATGATTAGTAGTTATTCAAAGCGAATGCTAGGAATTAAGTTATAGATTAATGCTTAGTTTGGGACTCCTTTTAGGATATTGGAATAAAAAGGTTGAATAGAGTATTAACGTTTTATAAAATAATTTAAATAAAATGTTTATAATAATCAATTTATAAATTTATTTAATTATTTTTATGAAACGTTGATTTTTTATTTAAATTTTTTTAAATGGTGTAGATGAATTTAAATCATTTTATAAAATATTTATTTTTTATTTGAATTTATTTTTAAATATTAATTTCTTTCGTTATAATTCAATTATCGAATAGCATTCTGTATATATATGTTTTTTACTTTGTCAGTAAATGTGCGTCAACTGCGTAAAGACTGGGAAAGCACCCCTTTTCTCCACAACTTTTGCAAGACCCAAGACTCATACACTAGTCAATAACTTGAGGTCGAAGCTTGGATTGCTGGGGAGTCGAGAATGGGTGTTATAGATTGGTGTAGATGAAGTCGTGGGATGCTGGAAGTTGGTAAAAAAGTGGTAGTTCGCTGAAGTTTGCCTAAGAATTGTTTGACGAAAAGTGCCTAAGAAAAAGTATAATAAATCTAAAAGTAGAAATGCTGACCATCTGGCTTTTGGACCGATCGGAGTTTGACAACATCCACAGCGTGACTTGACTGTACACGCACCAAACTACTGCACATTTTCTTAATATTTTTTCTTTTTCTTTGCAGGAATAATTGAATCCGCCTAGGACAGTGAAATACCAACGACCGTTCTAATGGATCCGCTTAAAAATGACACATTGGAATTCCATTAATGAAGTGGTCCTTTTCACGTACTCAATTAATTTTGATCTCTCTCTCTCTCTCTCACACTCACACACACATTAAAAGAAAAAGCAACCCTTCGTCTCAATAATGTAGTGTAAAAGCCACCGTTAAGACTAATACAGCCCCCACCTCTTTTACACACACACAGTCTTTGGAGGAAAACGTGGGTTACTGTCTCTCTCTCTCTCTCTTGTCTGTTAGTTACATTCAATTTCCATATATGAGGAAATCCACCAGAGCCCCCCCTCTCTCTCTCTAACAACAAACTGTAATTATTATAGTACGACTCTAGCCTAGCCTAGTGTAGTGCAGTATCCTAGTGTGTAGGGGTCCACCACCACCGCCATAGCACCGAACAGCTTGTGGATTTATGATTTTGACGGCATTAATTTAGGTTTTTGTTTAACTATTGATATAACGTGGTTAAATTTGAATTATTGAAAATATAATAAGATCGTTAAATTAAATTTAATAAATATTATATTAATTTTAGAGTAGAAGAATGGATCAATCTATTAAAAATAATTGATGAAATTGTAAAAAAATCCCTTTTTTTTTTTTCTCTTCTCTTTCTTATATGTTGATTATTATGATTTCGACCAAATTAATTTAAGCTTTTGTTCAATAGTTAATATAACATTATATTCAGATCGATATATCAAATTTAATGGATATTCTATTAATATTAAAATAAAAGATTAGATTGATCCCTTAAAAAATATAAACAAAATCATAAAAAATCTCCTTTTTTTTTTTCTTTCTCTTCTCTTTCATATATGTTGATTATTATTATCTTGACAGGATTAATTCAACATTCGGTTTAATTGTTGACATAACATCTATTAAATTTGAATTATTGAAAATATAATGAAATTGATAGTTTAAATTTAATAAATATTATATTAATATTAGGATAGAAAACTAGATTGATCCCTTAAAAAATATAAACAAAATAATAGAAAAATTCCTTTTTTTTCTCCTCTCTTTCATGTATGTTGATTATTATGATTTTGATAGCATTAATTTAACGTTTTGTTCAACTATTGATATAATATTTATTATATTCGAATTATTAAAAATACAATTAAATTGATAGTTCAAATTTAATGGATATTATATCAAAATTAGGATAGAATACTGGATCGATTCGTTAAAAAATATAGATAAAATAGTAGAAAAATCCCTATTTTTTCTCTTCTCTCTTTCATGTACATTGATTATTATGATTTAGACAGGATTAATTCAACTTTTCATTTAATTGTTAATATAACTTCTATTAGATTTAAACTATTGAAAATACAATTAGATCAATGATTTAAATTTAATAGATATTACATCAATATTAAGATGAAAAATTGAAGTAATTTCTTAAAAAATATGTAGTAGAAAAAAATTTTCTTTTTATTTTTTATTTTTTCCGTTCTTCTCTCTCTTTCATGTGTGTGTTGATTATTGTACCTTATTGTCTAGTATGGTCATCCATCCCATTCTCCACCATACTTTCTCTTTTCCTTACTCATGATACGGTATAATGTAGCTCCTGTTATTTTGTTTTGTCTTCATCTTTCCCCTCCAATCAATCAATAATTATCTCATACTCCTCCTCCTCATCATCATCATCTCCACACCACATCCTTTCATTTTTGTACTACCAAAAGCAGAAGACGAAGAGAACCACCATAGCTATGGCTAAACTGGTGGTAGAAGTTCTGGATGCGGCCGATCTCATGCCAAAAGATGGACAAGGCTCCGCCAGTCCCTACGTACAAGTGGAATTCGATAACCAACGACAAAGGACTTCCACCAAGCCCAAAGATCTTAATCCACAATGGAACGAGAAGCTCCTCTTCCACATCAACAGTCCCAGGGACCTGCATCACCAGACAATCCTCGTGGATGTGTACAACGAAAGGAGAGATCAAGAGCATGCTCATGTTGTTCAGAAGAACCACTCCCTTGGTCGTGTTAAGATTTCAGGAGTATCTGTTCCCTTGTCCGAGTCTGAGGCTTCGGTGCAACGGTATCCTCTTGATAAAAAAGGTTTATTCTCTCATATTAGCGGGGATATCTCTTTGAAAATATATGCTGTTCAGGATGATTCATTTTTCATCCCACCTCCTTATTCTTCTTTTACCACCACCACTAATAATAATAATAATAATAATTATAATTATAATATTTTAAATAGCACTACTCCTGTTCCTACTACTACTACTACTACTCATGATGACGCTGAGGGTCCAGAGAAATTAGATAACATCTTCAATAACAACAGCAATAGATTTGATGAGGAGCATCATCATCCTGATAATTTTGATGAATCGAAAAAGGGTAAGAAAAAGGAGGAAAAAGAAGTCAGGACTTTCCATTCCATTGGAACAACTACTCCTGGTCCTATTCCACAGCATCCTCCTGACCATGTTATGAAGGAGAAGGGACCCTCCATGGAGACAAGAACCGACTTCGCTCGAGCCGGCCCTACCATGGCGATGCAAATGCAGGTTCCCAGGCAGAACCCGGAATTTGGATTGGTGGAGACAAGACCGTCAGTGGCAGCTCGTCTTAGGTACCGAGGAGGAGATAAGATCACGACTACTTATGATCTTGTGGAACAGATGCATTATCTGTATGTGAATGTCGTTAAGGCTAGAAATCTTCCTCCCATGGATGTTTCTGGAGCCCTCGATCCTTATGTTGAAGTGAAGCTTGGGAACTACAGAGGGGTGACCAAATATTTGGAGAAGAATCAAAACCCGGTCTGGAATCAGATATTCGCTTTCTCCAAGCATAACTTGCAGTCCAATTTCCTGGAAATCGTTGTTAAGGACAAGGATTTCGCGAAGGATGACTTTGTGGGTAGGGTGGGTTTCGACATCACAGAGCTTCCTCTTCGAGTCCCACCCGACAGTCCGTTGGCTCCTCTTTGGTACAAATTGGAGAACAAGAGAGGGGAAAAATTGAGAGGAGGGGAAATCATGCTTGCAGTTTGGATGGGAACACAAGCCGACGAGTCGTTCCCCGAGGCTTGGCATTCTGATGCTCACAATGTCAGTCATGTCAATTTGTCCAACACACGATCGAAGGTTTATTTCTCACCAAAGCTATTCTACCTTCGGATTATCATTCTCGAAGCGCAAGATCTAATCCCCTCAGAAAGAGGGCGGATGCCGGATCCCTATGTGCGGATTCAGCTGGGGAATCAGATCAGGGCCACTAGGCCTTGTCAGAGGACTCTAAATCCCGTTTGGAACGAAGAACTCATTTTCGTGGCATCCGAGCCGTTTGAGGATTTCATAATCGTATCGGTTGATGACAAGATTGGTCCTGGAAAGGATGAACCATTAGGGAGGACGATCATCCCGGTTCGACGCGTTCCACAGAGACATGAGACGACTAAGCTTCCTGATGCTGTTTGGTGTAACCTCCAAAAACCTTCACTGCTAGAGGAGGAGGAAAAGAGAAAAGAGATCAAGTTTGCGAGCAAAATACATATTCAGCTTTGTCTTGAGGCAGGGTACCATGTTCTTGATGAGTCTACGCATTTCAGCAGCGATCTGCAACCTTCGTCAAAGCATTTGAGGAAAGAGAGTATTGGAATACTCGAGCTCGGGATCTTGAGTGCGAAAAACCTGCTGCCGATGAAGGGAAGGGAAGGCAGGACGACCGATGCTTACTGCGTGGCTAAGTATGGGAACAAGTGGGTTCGAACACGAACGCTGCTCGATACCTTGACTCCTAGATGGAATGAGCAATACACATGGGAAGTATTCGATCCGTGTACCGTGATCACCATCGGCGTGTTTGACAACTGCAACGTCAATGGGAGCAATGATGCTAGAGATCAAAGAATTGGCAAGGTGAGAATTCGACTTTCCACATTGGAAACCAATAGGGTTTACACACACTATTATCCTCTGCTGGTCCTCCAACCTTCGGGGTTGAAGAAAACCGGTGAGCTTCAATTAGCATTGCGTTTTACTTGCACCGCCTGGGTTAACATGGTAGCCAAATACGGCAAACCCTTGCTACCAAAAATGCATTATATCCAACCGATATCGATTCGCTATGTAGACTTGCTGAGGCACCAAGCGATGCAGATCGTGGCGGCAAGGTTATCCCGAGCGGAGCCACCACTGAGGCGGGAAGTCGTAGAGTACATGCTGGATGTAGATATTCACATGTTCAGTATGAGGAGAAGCAAGGCCAACTTTCAGAGGATCATGTCGCTTCTTTCGGGGATTGGCCTTGTTTGCAGATGGTTCGACGACATTTGCCATTGGAAGAATCCGGTGACGACCTGTCTGGTGCACATTCTCTTCCTGATACTGGTCTGCTACCCAGAACTGATCCTGCCAACGATTTTCCTCTACCTTTTCGTGATCGGGATATGGAATTATCGATTCAGGCCAAGGCATCCACCTCACATGGATGCTAGGCTTTCCCAGGCGGAGTTCATTCACCCCGATCAACTGGACGAGGAATTCGATACCTTCCCGACATCTAAACCGGCTGACATAGTGAGGATGAGGTACGACCGCCTTAGGAGCGTGGGCGGCCGGGTGCAGACGGTTATCGGGGATTTAGCGACGCAAGGGGAGAGGGTACAGTCGTTACTGAGCTGGAGAGATCCTAGGGCAACAGCCATCTTCATCGTGTTTGCGCTGATTTGGGCGGTTGTCATTTACGTTACTCCACTCCAAGTGATAGCAGTGTTATTTGGACTCTACTGGCTTAGACATCCAAGGTTTCGCAGGAAATTGCCATCGGCTCCTGCAAATTTCTTCAAGAGATTGCCGGCCAAGACAGATCGGCTTCTTTAAAGAAGCATATGGTGGCAATTGATGGTGACATTGCCGGTTTTCCCCAACCCGATTCTTGTTGCAGATTTTTGTTGTGAATCTGGAATAACATTTATGTATATTATTTATATATATATAGCAATAAATGCGAAATTCGGTATATACATACATAGATATATAATTATAGTTGAGTCATTGCCACGTCTAAGTCTAAATGCCACTTCCCCGAAGATTGGATTCCGTGTGTCGGGATCATGGATGAATCCGATTAGATAAAAATTATATAAATATCAATTATATAATTATTATTACTAAATTGCATGTAAAAGAGTGATATATATATATATATATATATATGTAAGTTGCATTTTGAAAATGTAACACTAGGTGTAAGGGAAAAATTGCACTATCACATTCTTAAATTGCAATATTCGTGTTACAGTAAACTCACACTTTCTACGTATGACTTTGCCGTGAGATAAAGTTGGTGAGGTAATATCTTATAAATACGATTATTTTTTTATAATTTTTAAAATTATATCTTTAAAATGCAGTATAACGATTATATTTGTATAATTTTTTTATGTAATTTATATTTATGTAACTTTTTTATAAGATCAATAAACATATGCCGGGTTCCTTTTTAACTCAATCATAAATAATGTAGTGATCACTATACTTACACTTTTAAGTCCACATGTGAAAAAAAAAATGTTTATAAAAATTACAAATAATCTTTCTAAATTTTAATTAAAATTTGGATTAATCCATTAAATTTTCAAAATAAAGTTTTTGACCTCCTAAACTTTAATAATAAATTAATAAGATAAATGAACTAATTCATTTGCTCACAATATCACTCGATTTTCTCAAATACGAAACGTAGCCCTAAAGAGGTATTTTGAGCCCTCGTAGGCTTCTTAAGCCTTAAGAGCTTTCTCTTAATCCTTGGGTTATTCCTTTTAAAACAAATGGGTTTATGCCCATGGATTTTTAAGAAAAGGAGTCTTCAATTTAAATTATGATTCATTAAGAATCGATCCCATGATTTTATCATACGCTCATTTGGTTCGCCATCTCAAATTCATTTAACAATTGAGACCAAAGGCTAAGATCTATAAATAAGTGCATCGTTCTCCTTGTTTGCAACTTTTAAAGTATCATTAAGTTTATGCAACGTCTACCAGAATCACTTTGTGAAAGATCAAATTAATGAAATGGTCAAGAACGAATGAAGGTATTAAGAACTTCATGATTGGTTCACTATTAAATGTGCACAAAAATCAGATTCGCTTGTTCCTTCTTCCTTATCTCTCTTTATGATACTTATTTATGTATCATCAACTTGAGAATTTCTTAGAACTAACCAATATATTTACTGTATGTGATCAGTTAGTTACGTTAATGCTCTATACAATATATATGTAATGCATTATAACATAAAAAATAAATGTAGCTTATTAGCATTTGAATACTTGATGATTTTTAAATAGCGTATTTTCCAATTTATTTAATTGAAGCATATATTTGAAATATGTGAGCTTTTTGACCTAATATTTATATGGAAATGGGTTCCTACTTGTAGTTTATTTAGTTCTTGTAGTTAAATTTATTATTTTGATACTAGTGGAATTCATTCTATTCTTTAGATATTCAAATAATAATAATAATCAAATGTGTAAATGCAGATTATTATGAACGATGGTTGGTAGATAATATCTAAAATTGAGCAATCGTTAATTTTTAATGGAAATCATGAAAATTTACATGCTACGAACACACAAAGGAATTTTACGAACCAACTAAAATCACAATTGGGGGGAGTTCAATAACTTTGTATGCAATTACGAGAAAGTTTTCGTAAACTCATAAAGCAAAGTTTATGGAAGATAAAGAGAACCAAAAAAAAAAAAAAAAAAGGATGGCTATAAATTTCATAACAAAATTAAGAACAAAAAGCATAGTCACAAAGAAATTAAGCAAAATTACTAATATTAAGGGAATGTTATGAAATGTGAAGCAAAGTTAACAATTATTTTCTAGGAGGAACTTTATGGAATACAAAGTGAAGTCGCAATAAATGCAGAAAGATTGTCGTTTTAAAAAAAAAAAATTGGGGAAAGAAAGTGACAATTAAAAAGAATTGCGATAAACAAGTAGAGTTATGCTTCTTCTTCTTTTTTTTTTTTTTTTTTGTCCTCGGAAAAGCAGTAATTACAAATTTTAAAGTGAACTTTACTAATTATATAGCGACATAGAATTTGTAATGTCATATTATGAATTTAAACATAGTCATAACCTTTTTCTTTTTTTAAAGACGTGACGTTATTTATATTAATTAAAGCAGAGTTACAATTTCTTTAACATTGTTAATAGGAGGAAGTTATAAAATGCCAGTTTTGAAAATTTTCTTTGATAATGTGATGGAAAGCTTAACTAAAAGTAGAATTATTATTATTACTTTTTCTTTTTAAATGTGTTGCAATTTATCAAAGCAGTTGCAAAAAATCAATGAAAGTCAAGGCCACAGCTTGTTTAAGCTTAAGCATTGAAAACTGTTCTTGGACTTTAACCCATTAATCAGGCTAGTAACATATCAAAGTTATTATAATCTAATGGTATTATTATTAATTTTTTATTGAGATGAATGAAAGTTTAAATCTTTCGTTTTT
Source organism: Lumnitzera littorea (assembly GCA_024138015.1). NCBI lineage: Eukaryota > Viridiplantae > Streptophyta > Magnoliopsida > Myrtales > Combretaceae > Lumnitzera > Lumnitzera littorea. The sequence goes on along the minus strand of JAMXBB010000008.1, from coordinate 2,950,029 downwards.
CACAAGTAGCCTAAAATTGGGGTTAATGAAACTATGTACGATGAGGAAAAGTGAGAGGAAAAAATTTATATTTCCACTATTTGGTTTCGGTTGAAAAGTTGAGAGAGTGAAAGGTTGAGAGAGAACTTTAGCTAAGCCTCACCTAAAACTTTTTAGTTTTTCCTCCAAAATAGGAAAGAATCCGGAAGGAATGGGAAAAACTCCCAAACTTCACTTTTCACACCTTCGGGGGAAAAATTCGGGTAATATCTTTTCCTATTGCTTTCTTTACCTTTTTTTTTTTTTTTTTTTCTTTTCCATCATTGATTTTGTTGACTTTATTCCTTCTTTTAAGCACAAAATATAACTAATTTGATTTTCTATCTAGATATGATTTAGTAAAAAGAAAACGTACAGATTTAGGACTAAACATGTTATACCTTTTTGTTCCAATCCTAAACATTTCAAAATTTTTATTTGAATTTTTATATTTGCAAGATCTTTTAAACAAATCCTTTCTTAGTATACCGTTAACTTTTTCATTAACATGGCATTTTCTGAATATTCAAAAGGAAAAGTACAATTTAGGATTCAACCTTTTGTACATTTTATGTTCGAATTCTAAACATTTTAGAATTTTTATTTGAGTCCACAACTTTTACGAAAGTTTTCAAATAATTCCTCTATTAATTTGTATTACATGCACTTTTTTATTGGTCCATATATTTTTATTAAATAATTATTATAATAAAATAATTGAAAAACCAACAAAATAATAACAAAAATAATTAAAAATTAGGAAATTTCAAAAAATATAAAAAAATTGCAAAATCAAATAACAAAGAGATATACGTATAATGTAATATAATAAAAGGTATATATATATGTGTATTTATTATAATTTCAATAAAACAAAAATTTTAAAAATTTAGAAAATTTTAATATAGAATAAAGCTAATAAAAAAATTATATTAGCCACCCTAAGACTAAAAATAGCTAAAGCAATTAAAAGGAAGTGATAGGTTACGATTTACATACTAAAGTGGGTTAAATTGATAAGCTAGAGATTGTGAGTAGTTACTTATCCCTAAAAGGAGTTCACATGATTTCCTAAAGAGGTGGATGGCCACTTACCCTTTGATTTTTCTTTTTTAAAAAAAAAAAAAGAAGAAAGAAAGAAAAAAAGAAAGAAAGAAGGAGAACTAAGAGTGAAACCTAATTGGGTATCGAGTTTCAACCAAGTGGAAACCCAATCGGGTATCACTTTACTTTTTTTTTTTTTTTTTCAAATACTTGCTTGGTCGTAGTTGCTTATCCCGGTTGGAAACCAATCAAGTTTCACTAATTTTTCTTTTTTCAAATACATGGCTAATTATAGGTCGAATCCATACGCATCAGTATGTGAATTATGAACTTTCACTTCCTTTCAGTCCTTCTAGGTATCCTAAGGATAGAGGGTGATCAGAATATTTTTTTTCTATTTTTTTAGTTTTCTTTCTAATTTTCTAATTTAAAAAAAAATTGTTTATTGAAATTATAATAAATATACATGTATATACATTTGTTATAATATATTATAACATATATATATATATATATCTTTATTATTTGATTTTTCTTTTTTTTTTTAATTTTCCAACTTTATTATTGTTTTTATTATTTTGTTAACTTTTTATAATTATTTTATTATAGTAATTATTAATTAAAAATATATGGACCAGTCATAAAGTGCTACGTACAATAATTAATGAAAAAGTGAATAGCACAGTAGTAGAAGACTTTTTTAAAAATTTTTGAAAAGGTAGAGAGTTTAAATAAAAATTTTGAAACATTTAGGGTTCAAATAGAAAATATACAAAATGTTGAGTTTTAAAATTGTATTTTTCCTGTGAACCAATTAAAAGTGCCAAAAGTACCAAAGTGCCACATATTATGTTATCGAAAAAAGTTAAGGGCAAACTAACGAAGAATGTGTTTAGAAATTTTTACAAATGTTAAGGATTCAAATAGAAATTTTGAAACGTTTAGGACTTGAATAGAAAAGACGCAAAAGGTTGATTTCTAAATTTGTATCTCTCCATTTGAGAAAATGTAAGAGACTTTGACTTGCTAAATCGGGTAGACTTCTTAGAATTCCTTAGCCTTTATATTTGCTATTAATCTCTCGTACGTTTCCACATCCTATTTTCAAGCTTCAGATGGTCATAACATGTGTGGTTTTGTTTCAACCACTGCGTTATTTTGTCAATCTTTATGTTTTTCACCAAAGATATGTATTTTTTTGTCCATTTAATTAGTGATATTGGCTAGTGGATTTATCTAACTAAGTATGTAATTTCTTCATTTTTTTTCCCTTTTAATTACATGCTATGCTATAAATAATAATTAATAAAGCCACATATAATTTTAATAATTTGGTTTGAATATGGTTTTTGGTTCTTTTGATGATAAAGATATAATCTTCATATGAAACTAAAGTTCAATCTTGGTTCTCTCTTATTTGTTTTATTGTGCCTTACCCTATATCTTTCTTTTTTCCCCTCATTTCTTCCCCTTGTGTGAATCTTTTGATTCTCTTATTTTGGTGGTTGCAATTATATACTTACTAATTACAAACACATAAGCTATCAATATCTTTTGTCTATTATATCTTATTAAGCCAAGTCTAATTATTGGATTACACACCATATGAAACATCTACTTCTAATTCACAAACAAAGTGAGTTGGTTCCAAAATAGTGAAACACGAAGCGATGTTTTTTGCTCTTACCGTATTATCTCCAAATCTATATTAAATAAAGAAATAAATTGAAAATTTATAACAAAGCAAATGTTGGGCTGTTGAGTCACCAACTTGTATATTGTAAAGCAGATGTTTTCCACGTTTTTATGGTGAGCTTGTAAGTATAGGATTAACTATTTTCCTGATTAGTTAAAGGTTGTTAGTTAGTTAGAACTACAGTATAAATATTGCCTTGTAACAGATTTGAAGTTGGACAGTCACAATTTACATATACATTCTTCTTTCATGCATTTTCCTCTATTTTTTCTTCCTCTTGAGCGCTCAGCACTATGTGGAACAATTTGAAAGCTAAAGTATGTATAGCGGCTTCTACTAAACATCAGTATTTACGACATGGTATCAGAGCTTATCTGAAAAGGTACTGTTTTCATACTTTATTTAGTATTAGATAGTTTGTTGCTAGGATTCAATATGTCCTCAACTCCCGATCTTAGTTTTATGGATCTCATGTATCTGAGTAGATTGGATAATCCTTCAATGTCCATAGGCAATACAATTTTTTATGGATCTAACTACATCACATGGAGTAGGGTAGTAAAAATGGCATTAGGCACAAAGTTGAAATTAGGCTTTGTTGATGGAAATTTAGTACAATCGGAAAACACAAAACCGGAAGATTTATTGAAATGGATCGAGTGCAATTTTATGGTGCTTTTCTGGTTACTTAATTCCGTGACTACTAATTTGGCGCAAGGTTTTCTATATGCACATTCTGCTTGTGCTCTATGGAATGAGATAGCTGAGAGATATGGTATAGCCAGTAGTCCTCTTGTTTTTCAAATTCCGTATGAGATCACAAATTTGAAACAAGGTAATCTCTTGATTAATGCTTACTACAACAAACTGAAAAGATATTGGGATGAACTTTAGGCAATTCATTCTTATCCTTGTTGCGAATGTAGTAATGTAAGCTTAGAGATAGAATTTTAAAACATGAGTCTTGTACTAAGTTGATTCAGTTTCTTATGGGAATTAATGAGTGTTATGATAGTGTTCACAATCAAATTCTTTCAATGGATCCAATTCCGAATGTGAACAAAGCTTTTTACTTACTGCAACAAGTAGAAAAACAAAGGGAAGTCATTTTTGTAGTCTCCTCTGATATGGATGCATTTGCGTATGTGATGAATAAGACAAAGACTTTTAAGAATCCTATTGATCGATGACGAGTTAAGCCTCAGTGTAGTAAGGTAGCTTGCAAGCATTGTAAGGGAAAATGACACACTATGGATACATGCTTTCAGCTGGCTAGTTATCTTGATTGGTACAAAGGGAGGAGAGTAAACAAAAATACAAGAGGTGGTTTTGGTAAGAATCGTGCGACAGTATCCTTTTGTAATACTAACAATGAAACTCCAATTGATTATAGCATAGGAGATATGAAACAAGCAAATTCAGATTAATAAGAATCAACTTCCGACTATATCCAAGCCGAGGCCTCTCAATGCTTGCTAAGTCCAAGCTACAGCTAGAAGGACGAGGGGAAGGAAAATTAACACTCAGCATTAACTCTATCGTCAATCGAGGTGTCGAGAAACGATAAGGCCAAGCACTCGAGACCAAAGAACCACTCAGCACAACCTCGAGAGACTAGCACCGACTAATTCCAAACTCGAAAATTATGGACCGACCTTTCTAGTGTCTCGGCCAAGTCATGTGAAACGTCAGGGACCCCTTCCCAAACCCATACATTCAACTGCCGATCCCATCCAATTCGAATACTACTCTTCCTAGGACATGCCGAGTTCTGTAAAACATACAGTTTTGTATTCTTGTATATGTTTTCCCTTTATTTTATTTATGAGCCCAATTCTTTAGGGTTTAAGGCATTGTACTTTATTTATAGTTTTATTACTAAGGTTAGGACTTGCTATAAATAGCAATATTTGTATTAACAGAAAAAGAGACGCATATAGACATATATAGACACAAACAAATAGATATATAGAGTGAAACTTTCCTCTTCGAGCAAGGCTATACTTGAGTAGTTAGTATTTGCCGGATTATCGAGTATTGATTAGACTCTTTAATCATTCCCGCGTTCTTATCAATCTTGTTCTCAGATTGTGGTGAATCACTTCATTTGAATAGGTTAGTGAGTTACATTTAACGTTTATTTGAAACCCCAAGCAATATTTAGTGTTCGTGAGTCGAATCAAATCCTATTTTGAGCTCAAACCCTTGATCGTGTTTGTGTCTTGGTGAGTTATATCCATCCACATTTACTATAAAAAACTTTCCTATTCTTTGTACACATTTTCCTTGAATACCCATTCCTGTTCATTTCCAAATCCACTATTGTTTCTTTCTGGATCGATCCCTTGATTCCTTATCATCTTAGCGTCAGAGATTCGATCTTTATCATATTGATTATATTGGTATCAGAGCTTTGGGGAGACACGTGTGCTAGTGTTCTTTAAAGTAGATTTGTAGTTCTAACATTTCTGTTCATCATTGTTTTGTAGTGTTGTATGCTGTTTGTCAGCAATGATAGTTGAAGAAGCCGAGTAATGGTTATTTTTGGATTGCTATTATTTGTTTGTTCATTTCTCTAGTCAATTACTGTATGAATAACAATGTCGGAGGATAATGTCAACAATATTGGAAACAGTCCTCGTGAAAGCTTAAGGAGACGTGTTGATAACCTGGTTAGTCAAAGGCAGCAGATGTGATGGCCGAGAAGAAAGGAGGGAAGAAACACCTACCAGTAGGAGTGGTTCCAATGAACTTTGTAATGATACAAAACAACCAAGAAGAGCTACCGAGCCGAAGAGAAGATAAAACCATCCAATAGCGAAAAGGAGGAATGAAAGGAGTGTTGAATCCAAAACAAATCAAGAAGCCTGAAAAAGAGAGCCAAGGCCGAGAAGAGGTGTAGCCGAGCAGAGCTCTAATAGAAGTGGTTGAACCAAGGAGAATTGACTAGCTCGGAATGCAAGGGATGAACCTTAAGTACCTGGCCGAGGACTTGACAATGTCAAGCTAAAACTGCCGACCTTCTGTGGAAGCAGCGGACCTGAAGAGTTCCTTGATTGGATTCCCCGAGTCAAGAAGTTATTAGAGCGCTACAAGTGTAATGATCGAGTAAAGGTTAAGCTGGCTTCCTTATCCCTTATTTTGGAAGGATAAGCTAGTTGCCAAGTGAGATGCTAAAGGAGAAGAGCCAATCATAACTTAGAGGCTCACAAAAAGATTGATGAAACAACACTTTGTACCAACTTATTTCAAGTAAGACATGCTCCATGCCTTCTAGCACTTGAGACAAGGTCAAAATACTATTGAAGAGTATTTACAAGAGTTTAAGACCTTGATGACAAGATGTAAAATTGCCAGGCCACAGGACCACACCATTACCGGATTCCTAAGTAGACTCCGAGACGATATTACCGATATAATTGAATTACAGCCATTTAACTCTCTGGACGAGCTAATTAATTTGGCATTAAGAGTAGAGAGGCAAAGGAGAAGAAAGCATCAGAGACCAAGTAGTCGACCTCAATAAGGCAACCCTAAGCTTGAGCGATATGCCGAGAGAAGGTAAGAAAAGAAGATAGAGAAATGAAAGCCTAGCCAACTAGTCTATACTGAGAAACGGATTGTCGAGAAAGAGAAAGCACCTGGCAACAAGGCTTGAGAAGTGAAGTGCTTCAAATGTTTAAGCTACGGACACATTGTGTCCTAATGCTCAAATAAAAGGGTCATGGTCTTGAAAGGCGAAGGGCTCGAGGCTCAAATCAAGAGTTAGAGTGATAAGAGCTCAAACGACCAGTTGATAGAAGAAGATGTCTATCCCCGAGGACCTCGATAAACTCTTGGTTATGGCGATACAAGCCGACTTGAAGGCAGATCCCGAACAAAGAGAAAATTTATTTCACATGTAGTACCTAGTGAATGGGAAGACCTATTCCCTGGTTATTGAAGAAGGTAGTTGCACCAACATCATTTCTACCGAGTTGATAAAAAAGATGAAGTTGCCGACCTACCCGCATCCTCGACCCTATGAATTAAAATGGTTTAATGACAAGGGTACGGTCCATGTGCATAAAAGAGCGCAGATAGCATTCAAGGCCGGACAATATGAGGATAATATTGATTTTGACATTGTGCCTATGAATGTCACAAATCTACTTCTTGGCCAACCTTAGAAGTATGACCGAAAAGTGATCCGTGATGGCTTCCTCAACATTTACACCGTTCGAAAGGATGGGAAGAGCTATCGCTTAACCCCCATGAGCGTTGAGGAAATCCAGAGACACTTAGCACCCATGGTGAAGAGAAAAGGGAAGAGAAGTTTATTCGGCATCCCGGCCCATGCTCAACACTTAACATCGAGGACAACTTCCTTTTAAACCCGCGGTAATGATGGAAATCAGCCTCCGACCATATCCAAGCCAAGGCCTATCAATGCTTCCCAAGGCCAAGCTGCAGCCAGAAGGACAAGGGGGAGGAAAATAAACATTTGGCATCAACTCTATCATCAGCCGAAGTGTCGAGAAATGATAAGGCCGAGTACTTGAGACCAAAGTACCATTCAACACGACCTCAAGAGACTAGCACGGACTAATTCCAGAACTTGGCAACTATGGGCTAACCTCTCTGGTTTCTCAGTCAAGTCACGTGAAACGTCGGGGAACCCTTTTCAAACCCATACATTCAACTGTTGACCCTATTCGGTTTGGATACTACTCTTCCCAAGACATGTCGAGTGACTGCATGCTAAGTTCTGTAAAACGTACAGTTTTATATTCTTATATATGTTTTCACTTTATTTTATTTATAAGCCCAATTATTTAGGGTTTAAGGTCTTGTACTTGCTATAAATAGCAATATTTGTACTAACAAAAAGAGAGATGCATATAAATATATATAGACACAGACAGATAGATATACAGAGTGAAACTTTCCTCTTTGAGCAAGGCTATACTTGAATAGTCAGCATTTGCCAGATTATCGAATGTTGATTAGACTCTTTAATCGTTCTCGCGTTCTTATCAATCTCATTCTCATATTATGGTGAATCCATTCATTTATACTAGTTAGTGAGTTGCATCAAACCTTCATTTTTAACCCTGAGCAATATTTAGTGTTCACGAGTCAAATCGAACTCTATTTTGAGCACAAACCCCTTATCATGTTTGTATTTTGGTGAGTTATATCTATCTACATTCACTATCAAAACCCTTCCTATTCTTCGTACCCATTTTCCTTGAATACCCATACCTGTTCATTTCCAGATCTGCTGCTATTTCTTTCTGAATCGATCCCTTGATTCCTTATCATCTTGGCATTAGAGATTCGATTCTTATCACTGCTCTTATACACGCTATGTATAATGAGGTAATCAAGTTAATGCGTGGCAAAGAGGAATTTTCTACTATTGCTGAAGCTGCTGCAAATCATATGGAGTTTGCATGTATAACTTCAATTCATTCTTCTTGTTTTAGCACTATAAGCAAGAATATGTGTTCTTGGGTCATAGATAGTGGAGCAACTGACCAAATGAGCCCTCATTCAAACCTTTTCCTTCACACACCAATACACATTAGATTACTTAATGGACGTTTTCTTACAGTTATGCATCATGGAACTGTACCCATTAATGACTTACTTTCCATTAATCATGTTCTGCTTATACCTCATCTTTCTCATAACCTTTTGTCAATATCTAAACTTTTACAACAGTTGAACATATCTACTATGTTTGACAAATAAAGTTGTACATTTCAGGACTTAAATAGAGGTATAGTCTTAGCAAGGGCAACGGTGGCTAATGGACTTTATATGCTCCAAGTTGAGTCAAACATACTTTCATCGTCCACTAGTAATACTACTTCGGTCCACAATGTTTTTCTTTCACATGTCAATAATACAATGGTACACCTATTTCATGCTCATATGGGACATCCTTCTATAGCTACATTGAAACACTTATCCAATTGTAAGAGTCTCGATGTTCACTCTTTCATTTATAATGCATGTCAATTAGGAAAGTTTCATCGGTTTCCCTTTCCTAACAGTGAATATCATGCTGCTTCTCCATTTCAGATTTTACATGTTGATGTATGGGGACCATATGTTGTTTCCTCAATTTCAGGTGCTAGATATTTCTTGTCAATAGTTGATGATTTTACTAAGTCCACATGGACTTATTTGATGCATAATAAATATCAATCTTCACAATTGTTGAAACGTTTCTTTTGTTATGTTAAAAATTAGTTTCAAGTTGTACCAAATGTCGTTAGAATTGATAATGGGGGGGAATGGGGAGTTCATATCCAATACATGTGAGTCTTTATTTTCTTCACTTGGCATTATTCACCATAAAACAGTTCCATACACACCCCAACAGAACAGACTGGGGGAGAGAAAACATCGCCATCTTCTTAATACAGCCAGAGCCTTACGCATCACTACCAATTTACCTAGGACCTTTTGGAGAGAGTGTGTTCTTACTGCTACATACTTAATAAACAAAATGCCTATTCAAAGCCATGAATGGAAGTCCCCTTATGAACTACTATTTAGATCACCACCTGATTACAATCATTTGATAGTTATGGGCTGCCTATGTTTTATTAGCGTTCAGTTACGGTCTAAGGATAAATTTGACCTGAGAGAAGAATAATGTATTTTCTTAGGATATCCATCACAACAAAAAGGATATAAGGTGTACAACTTGAAAACTGGAAAAATTCAAGTGTTTCGAGATGTTAAATTCTTCGAACATGTTTTTCCTTTCCATGAGTCTACTCATTTGTTTAATTTTGATCCTTCTGTGTCTATAACCAAAAATCATGTTTTGTTTAAGTCTTTTGCACTAGTTAGTCCGTCTTCTTTTGATCAGTCATTTATTGATCAGTCATTTACTAATCATGATGTTGCAACTCCGTCTAGTAGTTCTTCTTCTCCTACAAATAATCCTCTAAGCCAATCACTGTCTACACCTGCTGACATACAATTTTAAAGGTCTCATAAACAAAGACAGCCTCCTCATTGGTTACAAGATTTTGTGACCAACGTAAATCGCACTAGTTCTGGTTCTTCCCTACCCAGTGTTTCCCTTGTTTCTCAACCATCATCTATTGCTTATCCTTTGTTAACATCTAAAGCTTTTTCACATCTCCCACATGATTTGTTGCTTCATTGTCTCATGTTTTTGTAACTAAGGAACCTAATACTTACTTAGACGTGGCTAATCAACAAGAATGGCTTGATGCCATAAACAAAGAGCTTGATGCTCTTGAATGCAATGATACTTGGGAACTAGTCACTTTACTTAAAGGTAAAAAGGCAATAGGATGCAAATGGGTGTTTAAGATCAAATATCGACTTGATGGGACTACTAAACGACATAAGGCTCGTCTAGTTGCAAAGGATTATACACAAAGCTATGGGGTTGATTAGCATGAGACTTTCTCCCCTGTTGCCAAGATTGATACGGTTCGTCTTGTTCTTGCTGTTGATATTGCAAACCAATGGCCTTTACAGCAAATCGACATAAATAATGCTTTTCTTCATAGGTATCTTGATGAAGATATCTACATGACACTGCCAGAAGGTTACAACAAAGCACTTCCTGGTTAAGTTTGCAAATTGAAGCGTTCTCTATATGGTTTGAAGTAAGCTTCTAGGCAATGGAACTTAGAATTATCCAAGTTTTTGCTCTCATGTGGCTTTGTTCAATCACAGCACGATCATTCTCTATATGTTCATGTTGGTCAGGAAGGTTTTGTACTTATTCTTCTCTATGTTGACGACATGTTGTTGACTGGCTCTGATGAAGCTTTTATTTTGCATATCAAAAATGAGCTTAACTGAGCTTTTACCATTAAAGACTTAGGTCAAGCTTGATTTTTCTTAGAATTGGAGCTTTGTCGCACTGGTGAAGGACTTTTCATCAATCAACGTAAGTTCATCTTTGATCTTTTAAGTGATGTTGGTATGTCTACTTGTAAATCAGTTCACACTCCTACGGAGGTTGGGCTTAAATTTGATCATGATTCTAGTGATCTCTTTCATGATCCGTCCTTGTACTGCCACATCATAAGATGTCTACTTTATATTACTATTACTCGGCCTGATCTCTCTTATTCAATGCAATGTTTAAGTCAATTTGTTTTAGCTCCTAGAGTTCCTCATTATCAAGCTGTGTTACATTTGCTTTGGTATCTCAAGGGAAATTTTCATCTTGGGTTGTTTTATCTAATCCATAACAATTTACAACTTCGTGCTTATTCTCATTCTAATTAGGATCTTCATTTGATCGCAAATCCTTAACTGGTTATTACATTTTCCTTGGTAATGCTTTTATTGCTTGGAAAACAAAGAAACAACCTACTGTTTCCACTTCTACGACAAAGGCTGAATACAAGAGTTTAGCTGCTACTACCAAAGAGCTTCTTTGGTTATCCTATGCGCTTCGTGACCTTCATATTTCTCTTAATTTTCCCATTTCTTTGTCATGTGATAACAGGTCTACTATGCTCATTACTTCTAATTAGTGTTTATATGGCCGAATGAAACACATTGATGTGGATGTTTACTTTATCAGAGATTATGTTCAATCGGGTTTATTATCCATAGTTCATGTTCCATCTACTTCCCAGTTAGCTGATCTCTTCACCAAAGCTATTAATGGACATCAACTTCACCAATTTTGTTTCAAGTTAGGTCTTCCCTAGGGTTTAGCTTGAGGGGAGGATGTTGAGTCACCAACTTGTATATTGTAAAGCAAATGTTTTCCACGTTTTTATGGTAACCTTATTAGTATAGGATTAATCATTTTCCTGATTAGTTAGAGGTTGTTAGTTAGTTAGAATTATAGTATAAATATTGCCTTGTAACAAATTTGAAGTTAGACAGTCACAATTTACACATACATTCTTCTTTCACGCACTTTCCTCTGTTTCTTCTTCCTCTTGAGCACTCAACATTATGTGGAACAATTCGAAAGCTGAAGCACGTGCAGTAGCTTCTACTGAACATCAATATTTGCAACAAAAACGGCATAATAATTAAGCAACCGGATAATCTTTATACCAAATTTCGGAACATGAGAAGATGCTAAACTAGTACTTTTATTCCCAACCACTGTGAGCGCCGAGATCGGAGCTCACACCTANCATCTCTGTAGAGTGGTGTTTGGCTCTTGAATATTATAGTTTTTATTAAATTATTGTTTGTGCAGTGATTTCATTATGTGATATAACATTAAGGCAACAAATTTTGTGCTTTATACTCTTTAATTTTGACTCATTCTTTTATTGTATTTAGCATGAACAGTGAAGAGAATAACAAAAGAGAATATGTTGAAAATTATGAAAAAACACAAGAAATTTATAATTTAGGAAGTGGAAGATAGTGCTTAAGGTGGCATTACTCTCAGAATGTATGGTATAAACTCATTAGGAGTTGGGAGTGAGAAAGATGAATAGTTGTATTTTAACTAATTTTCTCCATTTTGCTTATATTACATCTTTCAAATGTCTACATGCTAAAGGTTGATAAGCCTTTATACATTTCAGACATTAAAAGAGAGCATAGAGGGAAAAATTTATTAAGAGAATTCTCAAGTAATGAAAGTAGTTGTCGTGCCATCCTTTGAATGGGTCCAAATTCATTTGCTATGTTATGTGAGATATTGCGTGTCACTAGTCATCTTAGGGATTACAGTGCTACAATAGAGGAACAAGTGGCTATGTTCTTACGAATTTTAAGTCAAAGTTTTACAAATCGAGTAGTAATATTCTCTTATGGTCACTTAAGAGAGACAATAAGTCGCCATTTCCATAATGTATTAAGAGCTATGATATCCCTTAAGTTAAAATTGTTGAGGCAACCAAGCAGAAAGGAGGTATCCCAAGAGATATCTAACAACATTAGAATTCCCATTTTTTAAGGTAACTTTTTTTTTTTTTTTTTGCCTTCCTTATGTGATTGACTACATATTGGATTAATACTATTGAATGAATATGAATACTATTGGATTGTACATACAAACGTATAATGGTCTCCAAGGTAGATATAACTAGATTTCAAAGGAGAAAAGAATGGCTAACCAAAAATGTCTTGGTAATATGTTAGTTTAATATAAAATATCTTTATGTATTACTTGGATGGGAAGGAATCACTTCATACTTAAGAGTTCTTAATAGTGCATTAAATATAGATGATAAGTTAATCATTCCACAAGGTAAGTCATGTTTTGATGGGATAAATCTTATCTCCATCATTCATGTCCCAACTTTCAAGTAATTGATTTACTTTTTAGGGAAATTTTATTTAGTAAATGTAAGGTTTCATTTGAAGCAATCATTAATGACACTGTATAAAAATGTGTGCTACCACCTTAAAGAGTACAGTAGATAAAGACCTGAAAATGCAAAAGAACTCTTTAACCATCATCATGCCTCACTTTGTAATGTGATTGAACGTGCTTTTGGTGTAGTGAGAAAAAATATTCCCATTATTGCTAGTGGTACTAAACTACATTACTATTTCAAAATAATGACAAAAATTGTATTAGCATGCTATATAATTCATAATTATTTAATGGATGTGAACCTAGATGAGGGTTAATTGTAAAAGTTAATCAAGAGACTCAACAACTTCTAATAGAAAACCATAAAGGTCTTGTTGGGGAAAGCTCAATTATAGAATACATGGAAGAGGTGGTAATGAGTAATCGAGTTTTAATATTAATATTATTATAATCATAATAAAAAAATATTTTTTAAATGAATTAAGCCCATCAAGCCTAATCGAATTGAGTAGAGCTCGAGTTCATTGAGTGCCACTTCAAGTCAAGCTTGAGCTCAAAATTGTAAGCTTAAGTTTAGCTTAAACTTTAAAATTTCGAGTTAAACTCAAGCTTGAACTTAGAATCATGTCGTCTCAACTCGATTAGTTTACAGCTGTAATTTTGAAACAATAGTAACTTTTGTTACTTGTGATTATATGCTTGGTTTGATGATGAAATGTCATTTTCATTTATATAAATATTTGGCTACAAGATTCTTTTCATTTAATTATTAACATTAGATGTAAGTAATGCTATGCAGGAGAACATGCAATCAAACAATGGAGAAAAAATAGGTTGAGATCTTTTCGTTTAGACTATAAAAATGGATACACTATTAATGGATGCGTTGTTGGAGGAAGAGTGTAAGGGTAACTGTAATGATGGGGTGTTTATTACAGATGCTTATAATAATGTATTGACATCATTGCGGAATAATTTTGGTTTGAACATGCAAAAGGATAACATAAGAAACAGAATTAAAACTCTAAAGAAATATTTTGGTAAATATAAGGAATCATTTCACAAATTAAGTGAGTTTGCATAGAATCCAATCACTAAGAAGTTTGATGTAATTGATGAAGTATGAGATCAACTAATTAAGGTGAGTTGTTAACAAAAACCGTACTCAAATTTTGATTGTTTACCTTTTCTTTCTTTTTTTCTTTTATAAAAAAAAAATCAACAATATGAAAATAAGTTTTATTACTTTACAGGTTAAGCGAAAGCTAAAATATGGAAGAACAGGGTAATACAATTATGATAAATTGTTTAAGCTCTACAATGAAGACAAGGCAACTGGTGAAAATATAGAAAGTGCAAGAGAAAAAAATATATTATTGGCGAAGAGAAGGTATAAAGTCTCAATTTGACTTGAATTACACATTTGAAACCACAATGTTTTATGATAGTGACATGAATTGGAGTAATGCAATGCATAGTGGTAAAAGGACAACTCTTAGTATTAGCCTACCTATACACCTTCTATTAACTCACCAAATAGGTTGCCATCTAGAGGGACTAAACGTAAAGCTAATGCTATAGTAGAAGTCATTGAGAACTAATATGAAAAACTAAATATGTGCATTAACAATGTTGTAAATGTCATAGAAAAGGGAAATATAGTTGTAGAGAGTGTTGTACATGTTCTAGAAATAGGGAATACAATTGGTGAGAAATCTTTACATATTCTTGAAAGAGGTTAGCCTTCTTATTATAGTAAAGAGGAAATTTTTTTAAAGTTGGAAGCTATTGGTATAGATCTAAGTTTTCATTTGACTACATATTGTTATATGTGCTAAAATCCTCAAAGCACTCGAACATTTTTTTATGTTCCTCACTTAAGAAGGTTAGAGTTGTTGCTGAAAATCATGTTTGATGATGCTAGATAAATGTTAAGAGTATATTGATGGACAATAGATAATCTTTTTTGTGTATTTTTTGGTAGCAAAAAGCTAATGCTTTTTAGGTAGCTCTTTTATACATTTTGGAACCAAATAAAGCCGATCCATTTTGCAACTATTGCAATGATGATAGCTATGAAAGTATTAATTTGTCCTTATGGTGGTTTACATTTTAAGATGTAAAAATAGATGACATAAGTTTTCATTTTTTGTATTAACATTTGAAGAATGTTCAACTCGCCTCTAGAAGTATCGACTTCCACTTATTTTCCCTAGTAGATACATTTTCCCATGCATTTACATTGCTTGAAAAAAAAAAAAAAAAAAGGAAATTGCTTTTTCAATCTTAACCAAGTGACTTATGTTATAAGGGTCCATAACAACTTCGATTAAAAAAGTTGCAATAGCTCTCCTTTTCATTGATATTGTAACAACTGATACATTCTTTTAGTTTATATAATCACGATCCATTTGGTTTTATATCCAAATTATGCTAACTCAATCTTTATTTGATCATTTATACCAATAAGAGCAAAATGGGATGAAAGAGGCTCATATAGAGTTGTTCAAAAGGGATTGAAAAATTGATTCTTAGGCAATTTCTTAACAAGAATTCAAAATATGCCTTTGAATTAACAAGCATGCTATTTTGGTTTCATCCTTATTTGTGTAAGCAAATGTCAATCCATAGCAAAAAGCTATGCAATTACTGTAATAAGATGATGTTTCATCTCAAAGTCTATAACCATTCCTACATCAATAGATAAAAATCATGTTAGAAACTAATTTATTTTTTCTCAATTGTGATTTTTTTTTCCCACTTATCATCGCATTATAAGATCTTTCCCAACTAAGATCATGTATTTTATTTCATGATTATGCAATTATAAATTTAATATTTGCATTTTTTTTTTCATTTGATTGTAAACTAGAGCTACTTTTGATTCTACAATATTTTGTTCATTAATTACTTTGGATTCCTTCGTTTCCATGTAAAGATCATTTCCTTCACAAGTATGCTCACTTACTTTGCCAAATATAGATACGCCCACATGACTTTAGTAATATTGTTGATCAATTCCACAATAAGTACTGTTTTACTATAACTAGTCCTATTTTTCCGCCATGGTGATAAATGACTAAAAAATCTACTACTTTAATTCCTATTTTGAAAATGGCTAATTTTGTATCTAACTATATAAAGATAGCCACAAATGTATGAATAGAAGATATTGTACGAGTATCTATAAGTCCTAAATCATCAATAAGCTCTCCAAGCACATTGAAAATTCATCCTAAGGTCGATCCATAGACTCAAATGCTTAATTGAGCTACCGTATCAATCACTTCAATGTCTTTCATTAAACCATTTATAGCACTCATAGTTACAACTTTAACTTGATTATTTCCTTCAATGTCTTTCATTAAACCATTTATAGCACTCATAGTTACAACTTTAACTTGATTATTTCCTAATAATTATTGTACCTCACGGGTTACATAAATTTCTTGACAAAAGTATCTTGGCCTTAAACTATTAGATTAGGTGTCTTGCCAATTCATTTTGTAAATACTTATATCCCAATGTGCTTAATGAATAAAATTCATGTCCATCGAAGGGGAAAAAAAAAAACTAGATTCTTAAAGTTGAGAATTTTAAAATACTACTCTGTTCCTATTTCAAAAGCGTTACAAAGAATAAATAATCAAAGAGTTGAAATTGTCATCAAATCCATCGATATTCGTTACCATTAAGTATATATATTACCAAGAAATCGAGTGCCTATGCACAATGTCAACCTGCACAGCATTTTAATAATGGTGGGATTTTTTCTTACAAGATTCTTCCTATGCGAAAAGGAAGTTAAAATATATTTAAAAAAAAAAACATACTTATTGATTTGGTGCAATACAGGGAAATCGCCATAGATAATAAAATTACCTTTAATATATATATATATATATGTATGTATTTATATAACTATAAATATATTTATACATAGATACATATATATGTGTATTTATAATATATATAATAATATAAGTGAAATAGAAAGATAAAATTATCTTATTTATCACATAAAGTTGTATATTAGTAAATTTGTAATATAAGTCATTTTCTTTTTACTAATTAAGCAACTTCTATAATCTTGTCTATTATTATGATGAAATCAGTCCAATCCTTCACCTCACCACTAATTTAATATTAAATAAATTTAAACAATTAAAAATATAACTAGTTCAATAGTCTAAATCTAATGAATATTAAATTAAAAATAAAATAAAAAGTAAGACCGATCCTGTAAAAAACATGGACAAGACTGTAAAATTTTACTAATTATTAATATTCATTTCACTTTTCTTCCTCCCATTATTTAAACACATTAGAAAGAATTAAATCCTCCCACAATTCTTTCTCCCCATATTTATTTCTCTCGTATTCTTTCCTTCCTGATTTCATCCTCCACACCAAAAGAGTTTATACTTCGATATGCCACTGCGATGCGTGATTTTAAAACAAAAGGGTTTAAAATATAATATACATCAAAATTAAAAATTACATACGAGTATGCCAGAATTTAATTTTCTAATCTAAAAGCGAAGAGCATGATATGGAAAAGTAAAAACTGTTTAAAAAAAAAAATCGACAAGTTTACTACGATTAACCGATAATTATTTATGAAATAAAAGACCTACTTTTAATTTAAAGGGTGAATGAAGTAATTCGTTAGTAAAAGGTTAGTTTATAGGAGTAAACAAACTAGTCTTTTATGCCTTGATATAATAGATGACACCTAATGAGAGTTTATGAATTTCAAACTAATATTTAAGATGCTATTCATCTAAAGGAGATTCTAAAAAATTTGGCAAGATGTACTGAAGATCCTCAATTTATGTGATTTAACGAATCTTCATTTTTGTTAGTTTACAAAAGTTCCATTAGATAGGGTCATAACTAAGTCGAATCAATAGATTACCGTACGTGAGCTTAACTTGAAAATTTAAAACCCAATCTCAACTCCATTAAGCCCTTTCACGCTTGTTTTATTTTATTGAAAAAAAAAACTATGAAAATATTAATATCTACCCTTAACTCAAACTCGAAGTAAATAAACTTAACTCGAAGCTTCATTAGATCCATGAACTTATCTAACTTAATGTCAGTAAATTACTCAAAGTGCTCAAGTTGGACTAATTTATAATTTAAGTAAATGTTAAGTCAGACTAGAGTAACTTCTGAGTGTGTTTAACTCATTTATACTCTCACCGCGGAAACCCTAACTTAGAAGAATCAATTCACATTGCAAAATTTTTTTCTGTTCACGTAAGCACAAAATCTCGGAAATTCCCTTCTATGGAGGAATCAAATGGAAGATGAAGAAGAATAGCCCTCTCAAAGTACGCCCCAGCGCTGATAAACGTGGCAGGGATTCTAGCCAAAAAACAAGTTGGACCAAGTCCTGACAAGATTACTCACCTAACCATACGGAAACTCTTAGTTGTCTTTTGAAACTTAACTGGCAGTCAAAGTGAAACATCAATTACTGATACCTATTCAATAATTTCTCTGAGCACCGTAAGTGGGAAAAGATGCCATGGGAACCTCATGATCATAGGAGGGGCTACTTTTTTTCAATGACTCAGGTTTTGTGTTTCTTACAATGTGTGGCCCAAAAAGGGATACTCACACACACACCCATCCTTTGTCCAATCTCAGTAGCTTCTGTGAAATATTAATATGACAACAGTGTTCATGGTATTGAACAAGGCCTAGGAGAACCCCGTTGGCTAGGGGCTGTGTGGTCCATGTGTCCTTTTGGCAATAAATCCTGGAAGCAGAAACTACACAGACTGGTTGGCTAAGGAGACAATTAACCAGAAAGCAGGGATATTAGACCAAGGAAAGCACAAGCACAAGACCACAATAGGAAACATACAAAAGGCTATCCGGTTGACTGAATTGGCTCATCAGGTCAAAATATCCAATCCAATTATTTAATGACTCAAAAAGTTCAAAAAACAAAAGGAAAAAAAAGTGAAAGACCTATTTATATCGAACCCACCTATAAGATTCTTCTTCTGATAAGGGCTTGTATAAAAGGAAGAGGTTGCAGGTTTCAATTGAAAGTAAGAGGAGATCTAGTAACACAATGTCTAGAGATTCCACAAAAAACAAAACCAAAAACCGGGTACCTAGGAGTAATGTGCCAAAGGAGAAAAGACCACCAAGGAGTGAAGTACTAAAGGAGAAAAGGGCAAGGTTTTACATCATCCGACGGTGTGTATACATGCTGTTGTGTTGGAAAGAGCAAAGGGAATGAAATAGATCGGTTTTTCTTTTTCCTTCTTCTTCACCATTCTTGCTTGTAAACCAGGGTAACTTCGTAGCTTTCAGCTTCCTAAACCAGGATTTGAAGATGGAAGGCAATAAAGGGTTGCAGCATAAAACATGTTCTTGGGGAGACAATAAAATACCGTGAGGGACTTCATGGGACAAGTACGTAAAAAACTTCATTTGCTAGTCCATTTTTCCATTGTCGTGAATACATTCATCTAGATCTCACATTACCCGACTGAGTCCTCCATCCTACGTGGTGATAACATCAATAAAGACAATAGGAAATGACAATTTCAATCCCTACAGATGATGCACACAAGATACTGCATAACGAGCCTACCGACATAGCCAACAACGATGGCAGCTTGATAAAGGAGGAAAACAAGAAGCTCCGGGGATGGCAGCTTGATAAACGCAAAAGCAGAAAGCCAACAACGATGTTAGGGATCCAAGCCTGTGTACCAATGTTCGACTTTTTTTTTTTCTTGGCTAACTACAAGTAAGGCCGAACCAACATAAGGACCGAAAGGTCATGTGTTCAAGGTCGGAAAACAGCCTCTTCCCAGAATGCAAGGCTAAGGCTACGTGCTTGTATGACCTTCATCTTGCTGAGAAAGAAATTCACCACACAGGAGTATACCCTTTACTATTTATGAAAGTTTGAACCTTCTCTTATGGTTATGAGTACAGTATGCTTTTCGGTGTACAATGGCAAGTCTTTTGTTTCTTATTAGTAAGTCTCCAGTCATTTCCTATCTAAAGTTAGCAGTGTCTCTACTTGTACCCAATCATTATTTGTCTTTCCACAACATTTTACTGAATGTATACTTTCAAGAGCTCTCAATAGAAAAGTGCATGAAAATTGCACCTCAATATACCATGTATGCACGTGAGCCTTAGTGCAACCATTGAGTTGCCCATTTGGTGACCCATCGACCACATGTGTGAGCTATGGAAACAAACTATTTGCAAACTGCAAAGGTATGATTATGTGCATAACCCTTTGGTGAGACTCATGGTACATCTGTAGTTGGTTGAGATTTGCCTTTCTATGCACTAGCTTTTGATGTAAAAGGAAGTAGCCTCCCCTCTACAGTTCTTTCAGCACAATTTTACTGAACTTAACACCAATGCAACAACCAAAAAAAAAACACACACACACACTTTGCAGTACACAGAGGCGGTTTGCACATTGACTAAGCCCTATATGTATGATGGACCAGTTACCTCTTTCCAACCACACTAACCACCCCATAAGCCCTAAGCATCGATTACATATAGCTCACACAATGTAAATAGCTATAGTGAGATTTGAGATTCCTTAACAGTTGCACCAATTCCTTTGGGATTCACTTCATTAAAATTCAGTTAATTAAATGACTATTTTCACTCTGGAGAGTGGAGATAAGCAGTTTTAAGACTTTCTGCTCTATAATTGATTAAGGATTGACCCAAGGAAAAATAGAATAAGCAAAAGGGTGTTCAACTAGGAAATCAAAGTTTTAGACCGCCTTCCAGACAGTCAACAATCTGATAGACATGGGAAAAACTGTTTGAACCATTGTCTATTTTCCTACAGCTTTGAATAAATTTAAGTGAATAATCAAATATAATAGAAGTTCCCAGTGTGGTATATCCAAACTTGTTTGATATCCATGTTACAGTAAATTGATCTAGACTTTGCTTTCGATGTTTAGGGATTAATTGGTGTGAGACTCCAACATGCAATTTACAAAGATGGAATACATAGAGTTAACAAAAGCCATCAAATGGAAAACAGAACAACGAACAACTGGAAGAATCCAGCTCACCTAGCTGGAGGTTGTTAAAAAGCGCTTTCTTACTCATTCAGCACCTGAATGTTGCAAATTAAATCCATGTGAGCTGAGATCAATACAGATATTAAGCACAAAGCAAAAAGATTACCAGACTAGGGTTCTAATCCATTTACAAACTCAGAACATACTCAGAATTAAAAATTCAAGTTGGACATCCACACAAAATCTCAATTTACAATCTCCCAAGCAAGGTTAAACATCGATACGATTAAGTTACATCCACAAGGAAATTGTCTCCCCGTAGTTAGATTCCAATAGGACATGACTCTGTGTTGCTATATGTTGGCAGATTTATATATATTGCATTCATCTATATTACCCTTGCTTTATAACTCTGAAAGAGGGAAGGCGAGTGGCATGAAAAAACTTCTTAGTACTAGTACCCATTTGGTTTCCCATAAATATTACCACCAACAATACACTGCCATGTTGAATCAAAGACCATAATCTGGAGGCCTCCGCTAAATACTTGTTATAAATGGCAACATGTGGTTGGGTGAGAGTAATAGAAACTGACTGAAGATGATGAAGTTTTACTGCAAGTAGCATATATAAAGGCAAGAGTAATGTCATATTACACTCTAAATACATACCAGACCGGTAAAAAAGAATCAACTGCATATAGTTTATTCACTCAGAGTAACCATCATGTCCTCGACTTAAATTCTCAGATATATTGTTTTGCATGGCATCCATTACGCGATGTAAGGACTAGTTAGATAAATAAGCATCTCATTCCAAGCATATCCTAGGATTAATTTTCAATCCCTCATCCTTGTTCCAACATCCAACTAACTAAATATGTTGGATATTTCATGCATCGCCCGATTTTGAAGTTATTTATCCATTCATACACAGCAAGATGTGATTGATAGAAACACCGAATCCAAACAAATAAAACTTTACCCTAATCAACCATGCAACACAAATTTCAGCACGATTCATAAGTTAGAAACTAACCCCATTTCAAATTTTCATTTCAAAATTTCATGTAAAAATATGAATTGAGAATTAGCATATCCTTCAATGCAAAGCGTCTTCTAATCCATCTTTTAATTATCTCCGGAGCCTCTCCAATTTTATTTCATCACTGTTATAAAGAATTCTAATTAAAATGTCCAAAACCTAGCAATAAGGTTTTGGCAATTAACAAGCAATAATTTCATGAACTTACTCAAATATAATTCTATATACCTCGAGAAGTCGATCAAACGGGAAGCTTGTCGGCATTATTGGGAGTGGGATCACCGTCGACGTTGACAGAGGAGGATCCGGAAATGGATGGAGCCACAGAACCATCTTCTTCGTCGTCATCGTCGTCGACATCATCGGTGGAGATGTTGACGCACGAGAAGCGATCGAGGGAGGAAAAGAATGCGGCTGAAACCGTTGATCCGAGCCAAATTGCGAAATTATCAATAGTCTCGCGAGAGACGAGACCGTTGGCCATGGCGTTCTCGCCGGTGGTCGTTGTAGCGGTGTTCGGGGTGGTGGTGGTGGTACTTGGCGTGGTCAGGGTGGTCGGAGTGGCGTTTGTGTTGTCCATTTTCGGTGCGTTTTTCGGTTCGTTTGGTTTGAGGAAGGAAAGGAATATGGGAAAATATGGAAATTTGAATCTTGACTTTTGAGCTGTGTTTGTACTTCGTTTGGAAAGTCCACTTGGTCAAGTTATTATTATTTTTAACTGATTTGTAATTTTTTTTTTTTTTTTACAAACTGATTTGTATTTAAGAAATAAAATTGATATGTTTTTTTTCATTATCACATAATCCAAATAAAAATAATCCAACTATATCTTCAACTACAAAAATGATTATGGTGACAAATTTTACTAACAAATTTTATTAAAAATTATGTATTTAATAAAATAAATAGAATATTCAATGATCCCTCATAATTCTCACTTATAAATATTTAAGATATTTGGTGCATAACATAAATACCAATATCATCAAACTAGAATTGACTCATTCGACTCAACATAATTCCTCTATAAAACTGATTCAGGTAACTTTTTTAATCCTCATTAAGAGTGATCTCGGTTTGACTTAATTATTTGATTGGTTTGACTCAATTACTTTAAAAACCTACTAAGTTTTTTCAAGTTTAAATATTTTATTTTTCTATATTTTGAAAAATATATCAACTTTCTAAAAACATAAATGTAGATAACAAAATAAAAAATAAAGCGGAAAAAACTCTCAACCTTAATTTTTTAATGATATAAGTAATTATTATTACTTTATAAAAAAATCTGAGTTATATTATACCATTTTTATTTACTAAGGTTGATCCTCTCAACCTTTAACCCTTTCTTACTCTAATATCATCCTTTTGGTTAGGATTTGACAATACTAATAAATTACATCTAAGATTCCATAAAATAAATCATATTTATGAATCTCTTATAAATTATCAACATTTGAAATGAAAGATTCCAAATACGAGCTTTTGAAGCCTAGTAATGAAATACCATATGCAAATAAGAATAAGCAATATGTTGCATACTTAAACAATTACATAAATGGACATATAATGTAAGAAATATACAAAGGCTTATTTGATTACCTTATTTAAAAGACAGCAAACATGACGTTTCTAGCCAAAAACAAGAGTCTAAAGTTCGAGAGTCAATAGACCAGAGTTTTGTACTTCTATAGTGTGATTTTCGATTTTCGAAAAATAGTATGAAAATAGAGTAATCTAAGTAAATTTTACAAAAAGATATAGTGAAGGTACACCTTCATAATCTAAGGGTAGTTTTCACTGAAGGCATAATCTAAGGTTATTTATGTCTTAAAATGTTTGTATTGAAGACGCAATCCAAGATCGCACCTTCTATACTAGAATTGAAAGCACGTTTCTTAGATGCGCCTTTAGTATTACTAACACCTCCTGTCCCTTAAGTGTATGTCCCTTGAGTACACTTTTAGTGTCACTACACCTACCTTCAATGTCACTACCACCCGCCTTTAATTGACACTTCATTCTCCACTTGATTAAGTACTGACTCTTTATAACTAAGTACTTTCAATACAATAGACTAATTGTCTATTTCATCCCTAAGTTTAATTCACTCTTCACATTCTCCCATGCTAAATACTGACTCTCCATAACTAAGTACTTTTAATATGATAAGTTAATTGCCTATTTCGGCCCTAAGTTTTAGACATTTTTCTTGGATGTGCCTTTAGTGTAATTAATAAGGTGCAATTTAAACATATGCCTTCTTAGTTTCCAATTAACATTTGGTTAATTTTTGGCAATGCCAATGCTTATTTTTTCATTTAGTGTATTACGTACAAAAAGTATTACCATAGCAAGTTGGCTTAAATGATTTACTAAACTATCAACTGAACTTGTGAAAAGCAGGTATAGTATATAGAAAGTATATATATAGTAAATTATCAATAATAAATGAATAGCAATCTAATATGAAACATCATTCATAAAAACCATTTACATAGTAAATAATAGATATTGAGAATACATAATAATCAAACGAAGTAATATAAATGTGGTTATTTACAATTACTTCTTCATAGATCTAGTTAATTATTTTCCAAAACAAGCTAATAATGATAGTCTGTGAATGAACGATCCCTCCAATGGTTGAGGCTCAAATGATTGAGGAGGAATATCGGTGAAATCTATATAAAGAACTGAAGTAAGCGATGATGGTGGTAGTTAGATGACAACCTCTCCTATGTATAATATCTTAGGCTAATTTATACGACGTTTACGGGGAGCTGGTGGTGTCTATTATCTCAATGGGACATCTTATCATATACTATAAATGTAACCGCACTCACACAATTTCACTTATTAGTGGAGTGTCTCATTATATATTATAGTTGTAAATGCATACGTACTTCACTAATACACAAATAAAATTACCTACAATTTATGAGTTGCATATATATTTTTTTACATAACCATTATAACTTATATAACTATATACTATCATATGAATAATATACAAAATACAACATACATATTACAAAAATATAAACACTAAAATAGTTATCATCTAATGACAGTTCATATAAGCAATATAAATATTGTTGTACTAATAATGTAATATGTATTTTAAAAATTGTTGCAGCATAAAGGATGGTCGAGGATTACTTACAGATGAGTAGAGAAAAATAAGATCACGCTGTCACTAGAAGAAAGAAAATAGGGTTACATTGTCGCTCGAAAAAAGAAAATCAAACGTTTTTAGAGATTTTTATAACCGAAAGAAGTGAATGAATAGAGAAAGCGGAAATTAAGATATATATAGGGAAACTGAAGATGTATAAAATAAGTGTACCTTTAAAACAATTAAAAAAATGCACATCAGTAATGTGTCTTCCTTATTAAGGAAGGCATAATTCTAGTATATGCTTTTATTATATTATTTTCATAAAATTTATTTGAAACACCTTATTTTTATACTATTTTTTAAAATTGCACTATAAAACAACAAAACTCCAATAGACCAAGGATCCTGAGAGTTAAAAGAACAAAAACTAATCCTCCCGTATTAGATTCACCACCGTATCAGCTATCGGCTACCTAAGCCACTAGTGAATGACCAGCATCACATATCATACCACTATAGCAACTAGGCGGACAAGTTTATCGCAAATTCCGAACCCGCATCAATCATAATTTTACCGGCACTTTTGAAATTCCAATAAATTCTTTTGTCCTCTATAATTTTTTTTTTTTCTCCTGTTATACTACATTTAGTCGTTGAGTAGGAGAAACTCTTCTTACTAAAAATAACTTTCCGTAACTTTAAATAAAAGCTTCGCAATCCATCTTGAAAATTTGTTTTAGCTATTTGTTGTATATTTAAATGTACATAAAATTAATGTGATATGTGTATATTGTCCCAATCACTTTTGTCTTTTTTTTTTTTTCAATTGTAAACATGCGCTTTTCCTACCTTACAGCGTATAGATATGCTTTTTTCTTCTATTCTGTTCTTTTTTTTTTCAAAGGTATACGTGCGTTTTATTATTATTATTTTTAAAGCACGTACATGTACTTTTGTCTTTCTCTCCTTTTTTACCAAACCATTCAGTGGACTGGCATGGAGGACTATTTCTGTTTCCCTCTTTATGCCAAAATTTTCTTCTATCATTCACTCTGCTCAATTACATTAACACCATTATTTTATGTCAAAGCCCCCTACAATTTAACTTGGTTGGTATTGGGCTATGTGCACCAGCGCTCGTATATAGAGACAGAGAGGGACTCGAGCTCATGCCAATACAATATGCATGTTGGCTCGAGTTGGTTTGGGCTCAGATTGACTAAGGTTGGGTAGGGCCAAACCAATGTTCAATCTTCAGGCCCAGTCTATATATCCCAGACATAATTTGACCCATCTTTACCTCTCGTGTACTCCAGAGGACCACCGTGTACGTTGCATCGCAAAATTAAAAGTAGGGTTTAGACTTACAGTGAAATCGACGCTGGAGATGGAAGAAGCAGACTTTTCGTTTTCATTAGTTTCTTTTCATTTCTTCTTTTTCAAAGTCTTGTTGATGTTGGATTGCTCCGGTGACGACTGTGATTATCAGAAATGAAAATGTCGTTCCAATTCCTGAAGTGATTCGGTGTGGGCTAAGGAACCGAATCTATGTGGAACTGAAGAGACATCTGAGGAGCTTTCAAAATCATCAAACTTCGTTTTTTGATCTTGATTTTGTCGCAAAATTGATGAGATCTGTTGGTTTGAATGGGTGTAGCTGTTTTCTTAATCATCAAACTTCTCTCCGTTCATCCGTTAGAGAAGAAGAAGTTCTGATGCGCGTATTCCTCTCGACGGTGGTTCATGGATGGACTGTTAAGGTTCCGGCGGGGCTATTCAGTTCATTTCCGTCGTCTTAGCTTCGTTCCGGGCTCTGTGTTTCATCAAGACCTAATTTAACTTCCACAGTTGCAGAATTATCCTCGTGTTTAGAGTGTGCAAATAAATTTTAATTTGGAAGTCGATTTGTTTAACTTATGGCTTGAATTAAGGTTTTTTTTATTTATTTAAAAAACAGATTAAATGAATGCAATCAATTTAATATAGAAGTTAAACTAAACTAGTTTTAGTTTATTCGTGTAATATATTTATGTTTTTTATTTGTAGATCGATCCTTTTGACCTACTTAAAAGGAAGGGGTTATGATTGAATTTTTTTAATCATTTAAAAAATATATTAAATGAACTCAATTCCTTTAACTCAAAGATCAAAATATGTTAAATTGAGTTAG
The DNA here is from genome assembly GCA_024138015.1 of Lumnitzera littorea. NCBI lineage: Eukaryota > Viridiplantae > Streptophyta > Magnoliopsida > Myrtales > Combretaceae > Lumnitzera > Lumnitzera littorea. The sequence goes on along the minus strand of JAMXBB010000008.1, from coordinate 2,922,612 downwards.
TCCAGTTAATTTATTTGTATATCTCCAATCGTGTTGATTATTGAGAAACCTTCATTTAATGTTGAAGGACTTTCGATAGAAGGTCTTTCACTTGAGTTTCAAGATGATAATTCGTTTGATATAATATAAAATACAGCAACCAAAGGTCCTTAAATTCTGTTATGACTTCTTTTCACTTACTAGATCTATATAAGAATCAATCCATAAATTAGTTTAGATATAGACAATTTTGAATTGGCCAATGAACTATCAAGTCTTAAAGGTTTAAGCGATTCAGTCATGGAGAATCGTCGACTTGATTAGCTCTTAAACCAGCAATTCGACTCAAACTTCATTTAAAAAAACAAAATAAATATTATTACGCTCATATGATATAAATAAAATATTTTGGAATGAAAAAAAATTTCAATAGAAAATAAAAGTAAATCATTCATAATAAAGTATTAAAATTATTTAGAGAAAAAAATAAAAATACACATGTAAGTGATAAATTATTAATAGTAAGTAACGAAAATATAAAAAATTAAACTTGAAAAAAAATGTAAAAAAGGGTACAGTTTAAGAACCTTTCAAATCAGTTAAGACTTGTAACCTTAAGAGTTGAGCTTGGTTTAACTAATTACTAGCTCATGAACCAATAGTTTACAGTTTAAGCCAGTTTGATTCAATACGCACCTCTAGCTTAATCAAATATGATGCTATTATGTCATCATAGCAACCTTAACATTTAATCGAACTACTTCATCTAATTGCCTGATTTCACTATCCTCTTCTCTATGGTTGCAACCGTAGGTCTAAGTAATTACACAAAATCAAAACATACATTTTGTAACTCAAATAGTTATTAAACTTATTTATTATCATGACATGCACAAACAACAAAATATAATGGTTAAACGATCGAATTTCACTCAAACATCTAATATAAGTGTGGATTATAATTAAATGCTTATAATTCAATATCAAAGATTAAAACCTCAATCATCCTTTATTTATTCATTCACTCTACTCTCTAAAATCCAAAAACTCATAGTAAAGCATTAGAAAAGTCCAAGGATAGTTAGTGAGTTTTATATTTGTTAACCTTATATTAAGCTAGGTACTCCTATTTTTTTCCATCGAAGAAATTTTCTTTCTAGTCATAGGTTTTGAGATTGTTTTATTGTTGATGCTCTTTAACTTTATCAATTACAAAGTTTATTTTTGGATCACTATACAATTAAACCTTGATTTGAGGCTGATATGGCCAATGTATTGAATGCATGTGTTCTAAAAATCATAAAAAATATGTGGTTTGATTGTTTTATTGTTGATGCTCTTTAACTTTATCAATTACAAAGTTTATTTTTGGATCACTATACAATTAAACCTTGATTTGAGGCTGATATGGCCAATGTATTGAATGCATGCGTTCTAAAAATCATAAAAAATATGTGGTTTGATTGTTTTAAGAATTTTGATGAGTGCAAATTAAGTAGTTATAGTTAAGCAACCTTAAATTGCATTATAGATTATTTTAGTATAAAAATACCAAATTAGTCCCTATGGTCTCAAATGAATTTAGGGACTTCGATGCACTTACAAGGTGCTTAAGTTACAAAAATATAGGACACAGAACTTTGAAAGTAGGTTTGTCAATATTGAAAATAGATAAATGAATACATAAATTATTTTTCCATTTAGTTATGAAACATGACCTCTAAACCCTTAGCATGCCATGTTAATGGAGGTCCTTAGTGAAAGCATGCCTTTATTATTATTATTATTATTTTCTTTACTTTGATACAATTTTAGAGGCTGGAATGGCAATGTTGAGATCCCTAGGATTGGCCAATTCCGACTTTAAAAGGGATTTTAATACAGCCTTATAGAGCAAAATCACAATTCCATTCTGACTCATTCCATTCCACTTCAATTTCATTCCACTTCGACCTACTTTTGTATGCCAAACATAACATAAAGAATATTTCCAACTACCTCTATAAGCTTTCTATGTAAATTTAAAAGGGAACAAACTTTTGTAAGATCAAAGTATTAAATTGGTTCTAAATTCTTGGCAAATCATTATGAGTTCTAGGTTCTAAAGTATCTCATCTTGATGAGAGTTGCAAGAATTTTAAATTTCAATGATATGAATCTTATAGGATATCTAAAGTTAAATGAAACTTACTAACCGTCTACTCTTATGGATTATTCACTTCATTGAATGGAATGAAGAGAGAATAAAATTGTAATTTCTAATGAATATAATAAGGGTGTAGTATTTATTATTTTGTTTAATTAGATTTATAGGTAACTTAAGAATGAATCATAATAAAATATTAATAACTAAATTATCCCCAATCTATCTTTTTTCTCCGCTAACTTTAAACTAAGCGATGGCGGCAACAACAACGACAATGGTGGTAGTGAAGGCATCGATGGTGGTCATAGAAGCGACAATACCAACAGTGATAATATCAATGATGATGGTTGATAATAGCAACTTTAGGTTGGTGGTAATGGCGATAGCGATGATGATGGTAGCAGTAGCAATGGAGACGATAGCGGTGATGATAATAGTAACAGCGATGGTGACTGTAATAGTAGCAGTAATGATAGCAATGGCGATGGTAGTGGTTAATGGCTGTGATGATGATGGTAACGGTGGCAATTAAAGGTGACAATGATGATGGTAGCAGTGGCGGTAGGTGGTAGGTGGTAACAATAGCAATGGTTGATGATAGTGATGGCAGTATTAGTGATTATTAAATTGGGATGATGTCTTTTTGAGAAAAATATGAAATTTTATAAGTAATCGTGATTCAAGTAATAAAGATTCTTGCATAATCGTGATTCGATAATAGAAATCAAAGTTAATGTCGTAGTAATGAATAAGGGAGAAATGAAATTTTAATTCCCTTTAAATGAATGGGGCATTATTTTTGTACTTTACTCTTGTAGAGCATATTTGTCTCACTCTTTGACTAGTTTACTGGTTCTCATCGATAAACAAGCATAATTGTGGATTATAATTAGATCACCTTAGTTAGGCTTTAATTATATTTGTCAAATCTAATTACAATATTAATTTGGATTTTATCTGGTGTGCACAATATTGCCTCCATATAGCAACAAAAAGCAGATATCTAGAATTTGTGAGATATAAGAGTATATATATTTATTCGAAAGTTACAGTAAGAGATAATGAAAGAGATTAATATTTAAAGATAAGTTTAAATTAAAAATTAATATTTCATAAAATGATTTAAATAAGAGATTTATAATAGTTAATTTATAAAATTATTTGAACTATTTTATAAAATATTGATCATTTATTTAAATTATTTTATAAAATATTAATTATTTATTTAAATTTATCGTTAAATATTAATCCCACTGTTATAATTCTCACTCCACCAATATTTCAAATGATTCCAAAGTAAGAAAGCAAATTCCCACGTTTGAATCTATGGAATCATGTCTGACAATTGCGTATTTAAAACTTTCCTCATGGACTAACATCCATCTTAAAATTGTTGCACAATGTACGGGCCCACATGGTTCAAGGCTCGATAACTTTCTATGCTTAACCTCTTAATTTATCCATCTATCATATATCTATTATGGCACGACATTTTTTTTTTTTTGAAAAAATTAATAAAAAAAACAATAATGAACAACTTTGCTTTGCAAAAGTGAAAATTTTATCCATTCGAATAATATAAAAGTTAGACTTACAAAATTTCTACTTTTGTTTGAAATTTATTAGGCCACTTCCTATAATCGGAAAAGACAACACTAATTTAAGATGCGATAATAGACTGTTAGTAGTTATTTACCACGAACAAAGAGAAAAAAAAAAAAAAACACTCTCAAAGCATTGGAAGTTTCGTGCAATTAGTTGTTAATTATGAATTGAAATTTGGCTAATTGTTTCAAGAGTCTCTGATCTCACTAATTACTTTCGGTTACTACCTAAGGATTGAACATGTTATCTCTTTTTAGCTATCCTGTTCAAATTTAACTTCAAATCATATCCATGATTAATTTGTTTATGTATCCAATTGATATTCTTGATTTTGGTATGGTAATGGCATAAGGCTTTCTTTGAAGGAGTAGTTCTGGTTGTATTGATATTTGTCAGCACCCACTTAGGTTTAAAGTTTATATAAATAGAAAAATAAAATTTATATACGATCATATATATATATTTTATGAAACCTTTTTAAAGAGAATATAATTATCCGATATATATATACATATATATATTTACCTTCATTATAAAGAAAATCTTATAACCTTCTTTGAATTTAAAAATTATAATTTTATAGAAAAATAGGACTTACTCTATTTCCTTTCCTTAGGATCAATATAACCTATAAATTACAAGAGCCGTCGAACCACATGCAATATCCTCAAGCGTTTAGTTAATAATTTTTGTAGTATTATATTGAACAAAAAAATTTGTTTTATGTTTAATTTATAATTTTGTTTAATAATTAAATAAAAATTGAGTTGATGGATTAAATAAAATACTCAAATTTTATCTTATCTATACTATGATATAAAAATAAAATTTATTAAAAAAAATATTTTATGTTTTTAAAAATACCTATTATGTTATAATATTTGGTTAATTAATATTATTTATTTTATAATATAAATTATTAATTTTTTAATATGTATTTTATAATTAAATATGATATCTAATCCTTCTTATTTTTATGGTATCTAATTTTTTTTTTATGAAATGGATCTTTCAAAACCCATGCTTCCTTAATTTAAAAAAAAAAAAAAAAACTAACCGCTGACATCAGCATCTGTACCATATACACTGACACAGGCACGGACCACTTACGCTTCCCGTGAATCATCGTCACAAACACAATTACAACACAAACATAAATTATTCATTACTAATCAGCCACTATCATGCCACCTCTGTAAACACATATCACGAGTTAGAAAAATAATCCTACGAGTTTTCTCTCTCAATTTTTTTAAAGTTATTTTCTTAAAAATATTATCATATTTATTCAACAAATAAGACAATAACAAAAACGATAGCGTCATATTGATATTATTACAAGATATTTTAAAAAAATCTAAATCATTTCAGGAGTGAATTTATAAATTAAGAAAAAAAAAATTAATTTAAGATATTCAAAATCCCACAAGTTAGTCTCTACCCAAGTAGGACTTGTCATACAAGACTCGATATAATTTCATAACAAGAAAAATATATCGGATATATATATATATATATATATATTTTGGTAGTAACCAAATTTTTAATTCAATATTGTGTTTTTCACTGCCTCCTACCTTTTGTATTGTCTTACCATGAATTAGATCTTTGAATTTACAATCAATATTAATAATTTATATGCTCTTTGTGAAAATTACCAAATTCATTTTTAATATATAAGATTTTTTATCAAGGTAAGTACACAATATATTTAGAATCTCAAAAGATAGATCAAGTATCAAAATATCCCGTTATTCTTTTTGCATAAATATATTCAAGCTCAATATATTAATCTCCCATTTGAGTATTCAATTATAACATCTATGGACCTCCTCCTTTTCTTATACGCACTTCCACTAAATGCAATAAACAATCAACATCATTTAAGAAAATATAAAAAAAAACAGAAGAAAAGATTAAAAAAGAAAAAGGAACCTAGTACTACGTTAGAGCTTTTGTCTTTGTGTTGGTATCTTTTTAATGTTTTTGGAAAGAGTTTCGCAATTGCCTGGAAACATTACATGCATCGATTGCTCCACCAAGAAAGAGACCTTGGACCTGGGGAGTCTTTGCGGTGACGGCATACTGAAGACGAAAGACAAATAGGTAGGGCCAATTCCAAGTCATAATAAATAAATATTAATAAAATTTTAATATTTAAAAATATAAATATATCATTATTACATATATTAATAGTTACTTGTCTATCAAAATACATTTAAATATTAACGAATCGGTTTTTCGATTGGTGGAGAGAAAAAGTAGTGCAAAAGGAAGATAGCACACTCTTTCCTTCCACAGTACCATCACCATCGCCACTTGTTACCATGAGATCACGGAAGACTTGTTTGGTCCTAACTGAAATACCAAAGAAAATTACTACCGAATTTTTTTATTAACCCAGCCATCGGTACACATGAATACTGCATAAAATATTAATTAAGTTCATATACAATAAGTTTTTTTTTAAAGAAAAAGTACCATTATATTTTATAATTATTGATATATACTAAGATATTAGTAATATTTATTCATATAGAAAATAAATATTATTTGATAAATTTCTGCTCATTTACACCCATCTTAACCCAAAAAATAAAAATAAAAAAGGAAAAAGTATTCATCCATTCGTTTTTAACAACAATAACATACGTACTATTTATCCTATATATAATAATTTTAATAGTAAGAATTTTTAAATTTCTCTTTATTTCTTATAAAATAGTCACTTTAGCGTCTACTTGCATTTTTACCCGTTGTCCCGATTCCATGGCCACTTCAATACTCAAAACATAAAGTGGATTAGAGTTTTTCCTAGTAGGGTTCTTCCACATTGTCATTTTTTCAGTACTGCATATACATTACCTAATGAATTTTATCCTCCTTTGATGATGATGATGTGAAAAACAAAGCCACCATTACAAACCAAAACACCACTATCACCTGGAATTCATTCGCTGGCAGCCGGCTTTCCATTTCCTTGCACCATCTCCAGCCATGTCGTCGTCTTCTCCTTCTCTCATCCCTCTTCCTTTAAAACCCCATGAGAACCACTCCCTCTCATGGCTCCAACACGTTCATGCTTCCCAAACCTGGGCCTTTCTCACTCACCAATAACAACTGCCCTAATAGTCGCATCTTTCCTCACCCTTTGTCTGGCTATTCACTGTTCCGGCTGCGTTTCATGTCGTCTCCCACGCAACGACTCCTGTACGTCCATTTCGATGTCGCCGACCCCATTAATAGCCTTACTTGAACGCCTCCAGGATACGGCTTTATCGACTTTCGGATCCGAACACTTCGACCCGAAATTCTACATTGACTTGTCACTAAAAGACAACCTCGAAAACGTACAACATGCCTTTGACAAACTTCCGAGGTTGCCCAATGGGAGCGTGCCCGCTAAGGAGTTGGAGGGGTTTGTAAACGAGAATTTTGCGGGTGCAGGGGATGATATTGTGAACTGCGTGCCACCTGATTTTGTGTCCGACCCCGAGGGGTTCTTGAGTAAAGTGGAGAACATGGTGGTGAAAGGATGGGCTCTGGCGGTTCATTCTTTGTGGAAGAATTTGAGCAGAAGGGTAGCCGGTTCGGTTAAGGAGCGGCCCGAGTGGCATACTTTGCTGCCTTTGCCTAACCCGGTTATTATACCCGGTTCAAGGTTTAGGGAGGTATACTATTGGGATTCTTATTGGGTGATCAGGTTAGTTTTTATTTTTTTTATTCTCTATGTATATAGCTGACTATTTGCATACTTTGCATTTATCTACCTAGTAATATGTGTAAATTTGTATGATGCATCATCCGCGTAAATTTATATAGAATTTTTTTTTTTTTCCCCAGAAAAAAACTGTAGATTACACTTAAAATATCAATGTATCAAACAGAAATTACAATTCGTCAGGACGACGAATTAGTTGATCAGATCTAATTAACCTGAACAAAGGACGTAGGGGATTTCCATTACAAAAGCATACGCATAAACCCTTTTTTTCCTTGAGTAACAATAAAATCAGCGCATCTATTTACATTCCAAGAATGAGCAAGATATAAAGGATGATTTCAATAAATGGATATCAGCTAAAATTGCAGAGAGTTGAAATGTAAGGAAGAATCTGTTTTTACCACAATCTTGCTCCAACGCTTCTCCTTCGCCAACTTGAGCTTCTTGCACCGCCTTTGCTTCTACCACCAAACAGTCATTTGCTTTCAAACTTCTACAAACTGTACCCAAGAAAATACCTGCACTGTCCTGTACCGTTACTCCTAATCCTGTTGCTTGATGTCTCATACTCAATGCTCTGTCACAATTGAGTTTTACCGTGCCATCATTAGAAGGTTTCCATCGGTCATAAGCTTCATCAGCATGCTGGCTTAATTTTCGAATACTAAACTGCATAGTAACACTTTGGAGTTCAAAGACAGCAGCATGTATAAAGGGTTATGGTTTACACTACAATTTTACTACTTTTTGTAATTATACACATGAAATTTTAACTTGTTTAATTATATATCCAATTGAAGATTTAGTTGTCACAGTTTATATTTCAATTAACTTTAGTTTATATTATTAGTCTATTCGACACAATTAACTAGTGGGATAGCTATCCACAGCATTAGGAGGCTTGCCTAACCTCCAATAAGTGGTCATTGGCTACTTCTTGCAAAACCATAAGTTGCGACTCACTTAAAAAATATAGTTACGTAACCTACTAATAGTATTTTGTACCCGTCTACAACCTTATGGAGTTTGTATGAACCTCTTAAAGCCGTGGGTAATAATTTTTTCGTTAGATCGTACCAATTAGATTAATGGTATGAATTGAAGTTAAATGAGGTATAAACTATGACAACTAAACATTTAATTAGGTATATAATTAGATAAATTTAAACTTTAGGTTTATAATTACAAAAAATGATAAAGTTGAGGTATAAATCATAACATTATCTCCTATGTATAGATATAGTAACTTTCCTCAGATTCAGCACACTGTGACTAGAAATACACATACATCGTTGCTTCCAAATATTCCAGCAAGTGAATCCTATGATTCCCAGTAACTGTTTGAATTGTTCCTTTGGCTAACATGTTTTTTCATGCACCCCCAAGAATCTGTCTATCAAAAACCATAATCAGCGTCTGGTCTATCCTAACTCCCAAAATTTCTAGCTATACCGGTCTTGTCCAGCTACACAATAAAATAATGTGTTCAGCAGTTTCTACCCTTCCATAGAAATGACAGGCGCTCGTATCTTTTACATGCCTTCGGTGCAGATTCTTATTTGTACTCAGAGCATTGTGACATAGTCTCCACATAAAATGCTTAATTTTGGATAAGCACTTTGCATTCCAAATCAGTTTCCATATAGCAGGTTCAATGTTATGAGAAGAAGGTCTACTTACCTCTCTCGTTAAGTTTGGCTTGAAAGTAGCATGGTAGGTGGATTTGACGCTATATTCTCCGTCTTGTTCTAAAGGCCATGTGATGTTATCACTTTCCAGATCTCCTTCAATAGGTATTTGGAGAATTTCTTCAGCAATCTCGAGAGGGAAAATTTGCTGAATGCATTCCTGTCTCCAACGACCCTCGTCAACATTCAATAGATCAGACACCAACTGCACTTGGTTGTCTCGTAAATACAAAATTTGCATGGGCTTTTTCCTAGTTGGTATGACAATCCATGGGTCATCCCACACCATATCTCCCCTATTTATTCTCCAGCTATAATTACTCTGTACCACTTCCCTACCTACTTAAATACTTCGCCATACCCAAGAGGCTCTACCCCCAAGCCTAGCTTCCAAGAATCTGTTGTTAGGGGAATATACACCTTTAAGCACCCTTGCCCAAAGCCGATCCGGATTTGTACGGAGCCTCCAAGCTAACTTCCTAAGCATTGCATCGATGAAGGCTTCTAAGTCCCTGAAGCCCAAGGCACCCCGCTCCTTAGAAACTGCAAGGGTATTTTGCCTTCAGCTTCATTGTTTCCCCACCAAAATCTGGATATTAACGATGTGACTTCTTTGCATCATTTTCTTGGGAACTTAAAAATGGCGAAAACAAGTTTACATTGAAAATTGCAAACTTCTTTATTGTTAAATATGCAAAACAAGTGCCTGGTTAGCAAAATTGATGATGAATAGCATACTTTCTTCAGATGTGGTGGAAATTAATCGCAGCATGGTGGATGATCATGTTGATGATAGTTTGATGACCATTGTGAGAAGTGAAAATAAGCAGAGGATCTTAATTTTCATTCTCAAAGGAAGAAAATGATTTTCAATAGTTTTCATGGGATGATTTCCTAAGTTGGAAAGTGTTTTCCATCAACCAATATTTTTCCTCCTTAAATTTCAGGAAAACATTTTCTTCAAAACGTACATTGCAAAAGTTGAATGATATTCCTCAAAATATGTTGGTTTAGTGGAATAGTATCTAAAAGTCATGCTGATTCTAATTTTGCGACTTCAATTCTACTCATTTTAGGGGGCAATGGTAGTTGATTTATTTGAAGATTCATGATGGAGTTATTACAATATGATTGCATTAGTTTAAGTTATGTTTGTGTAGCATTAGGGAGCCTCACAATCGAGGAATACTAAGGGGAATAAGAGTGCATAAAAATACGACTATATGTGGAATGATGAAGCAATCATCATGAAATTATTTAAACCATTAAAGCAATTTTCTAAGTTTGTTGAAAGTAGTTCTGAATATTCGAGATAACTTCATCACAATCACCTAGTTCTTCAAAATGAGTTGTACTCCTACTTGTTCTTATTCCCTTAATTTTCCTTAGTTACGAGCTTTCCAGATGCAGAATTTAGCATTTTGGTGCCAAACATATAGCCTTAATGGGGCATGATGATTGGTATTTAAATCAGGATGATGCTGGCAAGAATTTAGTGTTTAGATTCCATTTATTTTAGAAAGTGTTTAGACTCAATCTATTGGATTGACGACGATAACTCATAGTTCAGTATGATTTTACAGCAAAGTGCATTAGAGGGCCATATCAAATCGTTAGCTTCTATATCGATGTTTTCGTCTACAAATCCAATAAATTCAAGGACGGTTTTTTCTCTTTGCTTAATGTGCACGAGTTGGGTGTTTCGAGATTTTGTTTGGTTTTTATGATTTAAACCAAATCGTTGCACTCATTAGCAAGACCTACAAAATCAACCTATTTTTTTCTTCAATATTTGTCGCTCTATAACTGTATAATTTCCTCACCTTTCAAGGTATGAAAAACAACACAAATGTATTGGCCTGGCTAAATAGGAATCTAGTGTCTAATAAAAGAAGCTTTTGAGTCAAAATTCAGCGGTTTGCAACTTCGGTTTGGCTTGACTTTCTCGATCATTCAAATATGTAGCCACCAATGCCGTTCTGTTATTCCATGTATTTCTTACAACACTGAGGTGATCTTATGAGTATCATTCTCCCGGGTGAAATATTGTATTTACATTTGATATTGGTGTTTTCATCCAGGGGTTTATTAGTGAGTAAGATGTATGGGACAGCAAAATCCATCGTGTCCAATCTTATGGACCTCCTTGAGACATATGGTCATGTCCTTAATGGTGCCAGGGTATACTATATCAACAGAAGGTAACTTTACCTTTATTCCGCATTGCGCTTCTGTTTAAATTTCTCAATGCCACACCCCCTCCCCCCCCCCCCCCCCCCCACCCACACACACACACATATATATATACAAACCGCCCATTCTTGTCTTCCCCTTCCCCTTCACCAAGAAGAAAGTGTTGTTCATGATATTGCATGACGGAGACTTCATAGAGCTTTCCTTATGGTATACTGTGTTAGAGAATGAATACACACTTTATTTTATTTATTCTTTTTGACTGAAACTACAACCAATTTATGAGGTTGCTTTTGCAGCCAACCACCGCTTCTGAGTGCAATGGTTCGGGCTATATATGAAAGAACAGAGGCCAAGGATCTCGCTCAGAGGGCTCTTCCTTTGCTAGTGAAGGAACATAAGTTTTGGACTACGGGTACTCTCAATTAGCTTTCCTCCACAATTTAATTTAGTTACCTTTTTCCATAGTTATCAAAATCACAAGTCAAAAGTACGATTTCGTGTTTATAAGGTTTTTCTCAGTTAAAATAGATATAGATATAAAACCCTTTATGTGCATGCTTTTAGTAAAATTATAACTATTCAAGTAGGATTCTATAAACTTACGATTCTATCAGTTTTATATGATTTTATACATTCAAATGAATAGTAGAATCACGATTTTTATAATTACTATGTTTCTTTTTTTTCATAGGCATACATCAAGTCACCGTCTGTGATGCTCAAGGTAATTGTCACTACTTAAGTCGGTATTACGCGATGTGGAACCAACCAAGGCCTGAATCTTCAACTTCTGTGAGTTGTTTTCGTCCGGCCCACTTCGACGGTCTAAACCTGCCATCCTTATCTTTGAAGATGTGTTGGAGTTAACTGCAATCTTCTTGTGGCACACAGGATAAAAAACTTGCTTCAAATATCTCTAGCATTGCAGAAAAGCAGAAAATTTACAGGGAGTTGGCTTCAACTGCTGAATCCGGATGGGATTTTAGTACTAGATGGATGAGGTATTTTCTTAACTTATGCATTCGTTCTTAAATGATACTTTAGAGACAATTAAGGTGGAGACTTAAATGACATGGGGAGAAGTAATAAGAAATAGGAAAAATTACAAAAATAATAACCTCTATCTTGACCCTTTTGCTAATATTTGGTCTGTATTTTATCATTGTTTGTTGATGTTAGTTGGAGGGCATATACCACTTGTAATTGGTTCCTAATAATTAATTTAATAAAATAATATCATTAATATATTTAATTAAATAATTCAATAAGAATATTGTGTTGAAAAAAATAAATAAAAATAACAATAATGTAGAAAATTAAAAAAAAAAAAAATTTCAAACCTTTAGCATACTGTGGTGAGCCGTCCCAAGGGCCAGAGGGCTGCTCGCATGACCATATAATCATGTTGGGTTGTGCAACCAAACAATGGTGGTGCAACCCTTATATATATATATATAAAGCTGTAGTTGGGTTGCATGACTTCAGGCAGACTACAACTCATCATGTCCTTCATCGTCTCTTCTTTTTTCCCTTCTCGGCTGCCCCAAGGCTAAGGGATTAATTTTCTTCAACTTTTTTTTTTTTTTAATGTTTTGTATTTTTATTGTTTCTTTGTTAAATTATTTAATTAAATGTATTTAATGATAGTATTTTATCGATTAATTGTTATAGACCAACCATGAGCTGTACGTGTCCGTTAACTAGTATTAATAGATAGTGATAAGAACATGTCATGTGGAAGAAAAAGAAAAAAAGAAAATGGAGCATGAGTTTGCAAAAGGGTTGAAAAATAATTCATATTTTTGTAATTTCCCCTAAAAAGTAATATGAATTTTTCAAATATAAATTAGTAATGGTAAAAGCAGGATCTCCATACTTGACTCCACATGGTGGGGATGGGATTTGAGCATCGTTGTCATTGATGATTCTTTCTGCCATAGCATGTCATGAAAAGTCCTGCAAACTCATTGTACTTACAAGCAAATTTAATGAAAAATGATGCATGGTGCATCGAGACGTTACGAAGAAGTGCGGCAAGAAATTTTTCTTCTCCCTTGACACCTTGGAAAAATGGACATTGAGCTTTCTTTCGTGAGGATGAACTCAATTGAGCATGAAGGACATCCACACTGAATATATCATTTCTTTCCAACTTCAGTTTATATGAAGAATTTAGTTTCTGCCATGTTTTCGCTGGCAATGGATGCCAACACTAAAGAGCGTTTTAGGTAGCGAAATTAAAAGAGGTAGTTCTGTTGTGTGTTCTGACTAGGAACCCCAAGGATATGACGACAATGGCAACAACATCGATTTTACCCGTTGATTTGAACGTATATTTACTGAAGGTATGCATTAAAACTTATAATTGTATCTGCGATCAATATTTGCTGAGTTTCCCTTTCATGACAAGCCTTGCTGTATTATTATCAAGATGGAACTTGATATATCATTCTTAGCAAAAGTTCTCCAAGAGAGAAGGATTGCCGAGCACTTCTCCAGAGCTTCAGAAGCCAGGGAAAAGTCTATAAATGCTGTATTTTGGAACGAGAGTACAGGACAGTGGCATGATTATTGGCTCAGCAAAAGGAGTCCATGTGAGGTGGTGTATGCGACAGAATTACTATTTACATGTATAATTATTAAAATTGCGAGTTAAAAATACGATTCTATGAATTTATAATTTTATAATATTTTTTTAATTAAAATTAATATAAAATCGTTTATATACAAACTTTTAGTAAGATTATGAATTTTTACGTACGATTTTATGAGTTTATGATTCTACTGATTTTATGTATTGAAATAAACGGTAATATCGCGATTTTAACAACCATGTTTACATGTACTTTCAGCTTTGATGATCTCATTATTCTGAAGCTGTTTTTTTTTTTGTGTTACCTTAAGGAAGGTGAAACTTGGGAAGCTCCATGTCAAAATCAGGCCATCTTTGCTTCAAACTTCATTCCTATATGGATCGATACATTCCATTCGGGTTTGCTTCTCCTGAGAATCCAACTTTACCAATCTTTTGAATACCATAAAATTAGATTGAAGAATGGCTTAACAATTAACGCTCAAGGTTCTTATTCAATATGCCTTACGCTCTATATTGCATTTTCAAGTGGGAAAGAAGAACTTACGCTTTTCGCACCATTCAAATGGTGTAGCAACACATTTGATGGGTTTCATAATGGAAAGGCTTTCTAGTTATTTGTTGTTCCTCCCTACTTTTAAGAAGCTTTGTACACCTCCCGCCAAGAAGATAAAAAATGAGAAACAGCCCCTTTATTCATCATAAAGGTTAATATGTGAACTAATATTGCAGATGAAAATCTGGTAAAGAAAGTAGTGAAATCTCTACAGAGTTCGGGCTTGCTTCATCCTGCTGGAATCGCTACCTCCTTGACAAATTCAGGGCAGCAATGGTTGGTAGCATTTAGCAATTCTCATATTGTGACATCCATGGATATAGTAGATACTAGAATTAAGAAATCCTGCAATCATGTTCGCGATTCTTAATGGAACTTCTTGGGTCAGGGATTTTCCTAATGGCTGGGCTCCGCTTCAGCACATGATAATCGAAGGGCTAGCGAAATCGAAATCAAAAGAAGCAAAGGCACTGGCAGAAGATATTTTCGTCAGGTGGATCAGGACGAATTACGTGGCTTACAAGAAAACCGGTCTGATGCATGAAAAATACGACGTAGAAAAATGCGGAGCCTTAGGTGGAGGTGGTGAATATGTTCCTCAGGTATGCATATGGATCTAATCTAGTAGGAAACCATAGAAGAAAGACTCTTTAAGTCTCTTATGCTTTGCTTTGGCCGTTTGTCATTAGACTGCCGTTTAGAGATGAGCTTTTCCTAACTTCAACTCCAAAGTTTGATCTGTTGTTGTTGATATTGTTGGTGTGATGCAGACTGGTTTTGGGTGGTCAAATGGAGTTGTTTTGGCGTTGTTGGAGGAGTTTGGATGGCCTCAAGACCGAGAGATCGGTTGCCAATGATATGATGAACCCAGTGGTTCTGGTACATGTAGTGATGTTATTTATTTGTTGCAATGGGGCCTTCATTCGATTCCAAATTTGCAGGCATGAAGAAAGTTATGGGCTAACTCTTAAATGGTTTCCAATTTCAATCAAACTCGACCAATCGATCGCTTCTCATTCAGACCTCATTTGATTTTTATTAGAATAACGATTCTAATTTCTTATAGAATCCGACCATATCATTTGTAATAAAAATATGTCAAAGAATCCAATTATAAGGAGGAAAAACAAAAAAAAAATCATATTCCTTAGTGCTAGGATATCAATTCCTAATGAACTCATTATCTTTTCCGAAGAAATTAGCACTCCTCCGATCCGTCTATTTCTTTGTATGTTTAATTTGTGTTTTTTACTTATAATTTCAATATTCACGTTAAGTAACCAAATAAAATAATAGAATTCAGGTGTAATATATGTCTATCGACTTATAAAAAAAATTATAAAAATATTAACATTATGTTACATCTTGAAGATACGATATTACTATTTGTATTAATATCGTATTTTTAAGATACAATATAGTAACAGAATATAAAAGTTAATGTTACGTCTTGAAAATGTGATATAACTATTTATTATACTAGTATCGCATTTTAAAGATATAATATTAGTCCAAATAATTATATTGTATTTTTAAAATACGATATGAGTTTAGCATTTTTATGATTATTTTTATATAATTTGTATTTTGGTAATTTTTTTTAATTTTGATTGTAAACAATTAATTTTCTCAATATTACTAATCAAATTCCAACGGATTGAATTCGAGGAATTGGATTTTAAGAATGGAAACCAAGCAAGGTTCCAAATTTTAAACGAAAAAAAGTAAAGTTAACTAAGCAAGCCCTGAATTTTGAATTATACAAGTAAGCAAAGGTTAGCAATTTTCTGTACGAAAAACTCAAACACGATAGCTAAGACGAAAAGTAGAACTATATGGAATACAATGTAAAAGACACGAATACAATTATAAATAAATATGATTGTGATGTAAATTAATTAGTTATGATTTTTATTCGATTTTACATGCATTGATACGAATTCAATATGACCCTGAACAACCAGTAATGAATTGCCATCCCAACAACTAAGTCTTTCAATTCAAACAAGAAGTTTCAGATAACTCGTCTGTTAGAAGTTGAAGTGTTTCTGATGCCCATAATGAAGTGTTTTTAGAACCTATAATCAATTGTTTGTATAATTTATATTTTTCTATGGATCCATTCTCCATTTTGATGAGATCGATTCGATGATCCATTCTATTCTCGACTTATATTATTTTTTAATCAGAATAATTAAACTCACAAGAAATCTAAATCAGAAACTTAAATCAATAGTTGTATAGAAGGTTAGACAGGTCTTGCAAAAAATAAGAACTCATTAAAATATCTATTGGGCTTCAGCCTAGAGTAATTTCTAGGCCAGAAGCCCAAAGTAAATGAAAGTGCATTCGTGTCGCTGAAATTTAATGGGACTACTAGCCAAGAATTTCAATGGGCCTAGTAAAGGTCCACTTGGACAGAAAAAGCCCCATTTTTGGTATTTAATTCATGATTTTTACTTATTAGGCATATTGTCCAACCATGCATATTATGTCATAATCTTCATTTAAAAAATATATGCAAATCTCTTATCTATAATTTCCAAAATTTTTCGCATTTATACCTTTATGCTAATAATAACTCTTGGCCGTCTATAATTTTATGTTGTTATCACTTTATTTATTTTCATAGCTATTGGCCTTTTTCTTTTTCTTTTTTCTTTTTCCTTTTTTCAACCTTTACTTACGCAACTCTTAATATATCATGTTTCATTCTCACAAGTTAAAGAATTATAAATCTTCTCGAAAAGCATATCATTTCAGATAAAAGTGGAAAAGGCTAGAGTAGTCATATTTCTAACTTTTACCCTTGTATTAGCAACATCTTTTCATCATTTTTTTTTTCTTTTTTTACCTTTTTAAAATTTATATATCTTTTTCAATACTTTTCCTTGTGATCATCAATAAGTTTCTTTATTTCAATTAATGTACCAGATACATGTCCATATAAAAAGTTAGTAATTTGGTTTATGTGAGATAATGCTTATGAATTCCATTCATATAAAATCTTCATGGTATAACGAAATATCAACGATAAAATAAAGAGATAGGGATCTAAAGACTGGATCTGCAATGTATACATCTTTTTATTAGAAATTGAGGTTGAAACATCCCTTTTACAAGACAAATTCTTCAATGAAAATGAAAAATCAGCACCATACTTTCTTTCGATACATCACCCAAAGTAGTATGTAAAGAGTTTAGAGAGACAATAGTCGAATATAAGAAGAAATGATCTCGAACAGCTCATATAATCGTTTTCAATATAAGAAGAATAAATGAACTTTTGGTTTCCTTTGTCTTTGGAGAGGAGAGCAAGAAGAGTTGGACAGCTCATATAATGCCCTTTGAGGATAACTCTTATATAATGTCACATTTCCATAGTTTTGAAGGATTGTAACCATATATTAAATGATATATCGTTTTATCCAAATGAAGAATGATCATTAATTATCATATCGAATTACAATATATAATATATATTTATACAATGAATAATAATATTTTATAAACACAATATATTAATTATAAGGATTTTTTAAGCGAAACTATTGAATTGGAATGCCTAAGATGAACCACATTTAAGTTATGTTGGATATATTCACATACGCAATCCATTTCATTAATTTACTCCAAGCACATCAACTTTTTCTATTGCAATATTTGAATACTAGATACTTATCTACACTCACAAATTCCACCAAAACATTTATATTATAACTTATATAAAGTGGCAGTATATATTTGGAAGGTTCCCATACCTTTTAAAAGAAAATTAAGCCAAAGATTAGATTAACATCATAATGTATATATTCATCAATCTTGGATTGGACAGAAGCACTTAAAAAAATAAAATAAAATAAAATAAAGGATGATTTACTATAAAAAAATAATGATTCCAATGCTGGTGGAGTTAGTAGCATAGCACTTACAATTTTCTTGTCGACATCTAAAAACTAAAGAAACTGATTATTAAAAAGATCATGTCCAACCATGAATAGTGACAAATCATGCAACATTAATATAATCATTTAAAGGATTTCACTCATTTGTTTCTCCCATATCCTCCCTAAACCTAAATACGTGTCTGCTTTATGGACAATCGCATAAACATAATGTTTTTCCAAGGACATTGAATCAGTGGGTAGTATTATTAGTGGTGGGTCATCATGAATTTCCATCTTGTTTTGTTGTGTTATCCACTTTGATGGATTATGACAAAAACCAGAACATATCCTCTAATTGGAAAGCCTAATTTGTAGGGAGAGTAGTAGGAGCAGTTGTTTTTTAGGAAAAGAATAAGTTTTTTAAGTCTAAAGGAATGATCATTACATGCTGAGTTCTATCCTTTTCCCTTTTTTTCAAAAGTTTATTAGTGAATGCGATGTATTATTAGGTGAACTAAACTGGATAGACTTGATTTGTAACCTTGGAAAGGACAATATTTTTTAGTCTAATTATAAGTAGACAAATGTGTGATATATATTGTCATCTTTCAAATAAACAATAGCATATACAGCACGTAAGGATGGTTATCATATCAACGGGATCTTGGAACCCGTGAATTTTGTATGATTGAGTAGGTTTCAAGATGAATATTAGATATCATAGATGGATTTTGATTTTAGATTTTTTTTTTAAAGTCTATAGTCTTAGGACAAGCTATTTGGTTAGATTTCAAGTTGAAAGGAACTCACCAATTTTTCGATGGTTATCGAGTATTGTGAATCGAATTGGTATGATATTTGCATAACTCATATAGTTTTAGTTCACTGATATCAAACGTATCTTAAATATATTTTTTGTGTTTTGTTATAATTTTGTGCAATCACTGAAAGCCCATCATACTCACATTTGTTAGAAGTTGTATCCAAAAGCAATATTAACTTAGATTTCAATATCATGATTTTGAACATAATTGACTAATCATATTTAACATAGGAAAAGATACAAGATAACTTATAAGTTCCAAAGGATGCCTAAAGACCTGTAAGTTTTTTGAAGTGTAAAGCCTCAAGAGTCATAGGTTTGATTCTAGTTTTAAATTTTAAAACTTGCATTTATAAATCTCATACAATATTTATCCTATATTTACTCATGCTGGTAATACAAAATAAGGATATTTAAAATTGTAGAGTTAGATTGCACAATTTAGTATATCTTTTAGGAAGTTTCACTAAAACGATACATTTAGTATAGATTGAATAATGTGATGCACCTTGGTGATGCAATACAAGATAACTCTTAAGGTCATTTGTTTTTGGTCCCATGAAGCCCCATTGTACAAAACATCACACTTACCGTGCTATTTGTTCCGAATAAAATATGGAGAAGGTGGAAAGATGATTAGGCTCTCATTCAAGCAAAATAAAATAAAATAATTTAAGGAAAAAGTAGTTAGCTTTCTAATGCTTTTGAATTTTTAAGGACTAGGCGACCCTTTAACACTAGGGTCTCCCACAGAAAGGAGGGTTAATCATTGAAGGATGCAAATATTCAATTCATATAATATAACGCTTTTGGTATTAAATTTGATTTTATTAGGATTGTTGAAATAAACGAGCTGTAACAAGTAATCACCCATAATATATAATTTTAATTTAGAGAGCCACACAAGATTCAATCCTATGTATCTCATTAGTCAAATAGAGTTGGCTATTGAACATTGAAACAATTTAAAAATAAGTAAATAAATAAAAGAACAGAGAGAGAGAGAGAGTATGTGTGTGTTTGTTATGATTAAGGCAACAAAGAAAGCTTAATTAATGTAAATGTTTGATTATGGGAAGTTGGATCTCATTCAGAGGAGACACATCCTAGTGAAAATTACGAATACAAAATAATTTTTTCTCATCTAATTTCTAAAGGTTTATCGGGAAATTTTCAATGAATTTTAACAATATAAACTTATTCGTGTTGGTCTACCTTAGCAATTAAGATATTGACCAGCAAAAGTTAAATAATCTTGACTAATCCTTATGGGTAGTGGGATAAAACAAAATTTCTCCCTTTATATGTTATGTTTAATTTCGAAGTTTTGATAAATTTCAAGTTATTATATTAAAAAATGTCTCGATAATTAAAATCCATCACCTAATATTTAAAGTTACCATAATTCACCCCCTTTTCAAAACTAATACTAACATATTTATTGGTTTTATTATATGTATTAAGGACTTTGACCTATTAGGAAAAGAAGAAAAACTTTAATACATTAAAGTATTAACCTCGTGATTTAGGAGTTCCATTCTTAATTTTTTATCTCAATTGTGGTGCTTTTAGTTTTTTGAATCTTTAATAAGATTATTATTACTTTAACATACACGTGTTGCATACATTGCGTCAAGGTGAAATATACCTAATGCTTTGCCTAGTGCGAATAATTAATATAGGGTAATAGATTAATGTGAAGTGCAATTTCTTTGGCTTCAAGCTAAGCTTGCCAAATGCCAACAAATAAGTAGCCAATCTAGGTTAAAGAGAATCCCAATAAAGCGCCAGCATCAATAATTAATTATGTACATAACATATGTGCTATGAGCACCATACTCAATCTCTTAATTTATATAACATCTTTATCACAAATCATCATGCAAAATTGGATGCAAACTTATATGCTAGCATATCTCTTTTCCTTAATAAATTTTATTATTATTTTTTTTTGTCATCTTTTATTTTATTTTTTAAAACTTAACCATCAATAAAAATCAATACAATCTATTTGCAAAATTAGCCAAACTATACTATAATTTCTGAACAAATCAAATACTTAATAGTAAGGAGATGATATAAGAAGTTTGATAGTTGAATTAATAGCTTAAGAATCATATATTATTGTGCCGATACTAAAGTAGCATTTGATTATAAAAACTAAACTGGATAAACAAAAATGGACAACACAAATTGAAGAAGTACAGGATTACACAATCATACTGTACTATGTTTGGTTTGATAGTACTGGATAAAAATTTTTGCGATATCTCCTATTTGATTTACGTAAATACTAGACTCGTTATTATATTTTGATATTTATACTATTAATATTATCTAGTATATATTTGATTATATTTTTATATTATTTAAAAAGTATGATTTGAATAGATTATAAGATGGTAATTCTTAAGATTCCAAAAAACTTATGTTTTTGTTCAATAAATTTAAGTTGTCTAATCCTTCACACCATGTATGTCTAGTAAACAAGTTAATATTGCAAACCAAACAATGAACAAAAAATTTTGTCTTGTTTAGTTCAATTTAATCCAAAAAATTTTACTCGACCAAACAATATCTAAGATACTTTTATCATTAATAAAATTTATATTAAGAAAGCCTTGAGCTAAATGAATTGTTCATCTTTTGAATTCTATAAAAATTCTTAAATGACATTATTTTGAGCTTAGGAATCATGTATAATTGCACTAACACTAAGGTACTTTTGTCATTAATAAAATTTGTACTGAGAAAGTCTTGAGCTAAACTAATTACTCATCTTTCAAATTCTATAAAAATTCGTAAATTGCATTAAGTTGATAGGCCTAAAAAACAAATGGCATTAAATCATATTTCCTAGAAAATCTTTCAGAGTTAACAAAAGTATTATTCAACTTAGTTTTAGCTACATCGTGAACCCTAAGTAATCTAATTACTCATACTCTATAAGAAACAAATAATTTTAAAAAATGCATAAAAATTTACATTTAATGATATAGGTATTTAACTTTTCTCATTTTTATAATTCACTACTCAAATTTGTTTAGTTTTGCACTTGGCTATCTAATTTGGGTGCAACAAATGATCTTGAAAATTTTATGAGTAATAAATTAACACTTTTAAACTTCACGAAGTTCACAAAATTCATGTATAAAACTGAGATTTAGCTTACCTCTCAAATTTTATAAAGAATTTTCAAAAATCATTGACCTTTCTTCACATTCTCATTTACTCATGCTCCATTATGATATAGAGAAATTTAGGTTCCTTTTCTTTTTTGAAAGCACATCATCATGACTACTTAGATTAAAGAACATGGAGTTTAGACACTTTTGGTCTCAAATTTACTAAGCATTTGTTATACTCTAGACAAAGATTTCCTATGTTAAAATCTATTCTCATAAAAAATTTCTAGCAATTACATACTACTACATAAATTCGTATAAATAAGTTGAATTTATTGGGTTGTGAAACCTTAATTAGAGATAACTCTAGACATAATATGTTCTCACAGACACTACTTTTTTGTCCTCATATAATTTTAGTTTTTTATTTTAAAGGGTCTTAATTTAAATAAAAAAAGTTTAAATTAAATATTGAAAAAATAATAAAAATACAAAAAAATGGAAAAAAGAAAAATTATAAAGATTTTTTTAGAAAAATAGATTTTTAGAAAGTAAAACATTTTAAGGTTAATCAATATAGTTTTATCTCATTTTAAGTAACTTTATTGTAAAGAGTCAAGTAACTAAATTATAGTTTAATTATACTAAATGTTAAAGCACAACCCAAATACTTAATGGATAAGCACTTGAGCATTGGCATTAGGTTAACTTGAGGTCATGAGTTCAAATATCTCACTAAGAACACATATGCTTTTGCAAAAATCGGTTAAGTGTACGAGATTCAAATTTAATCTGGATCTTTATCAAATCAAATTTGAGTCAAATTTGAATCTATTTTAGATCTTTATTGCTTTGGAATTGATATGATTTATAAGATTTATTTCCAAACTTTATAAATATCGATTGCGCAACATAAATTTTTTAGAAGGACACGCTCCATAGTTTCCAATTACACACTTGCTCAAATACCCTCTCTTGACTAGCCTCTATTTACGACTTTCACTTATAAGTTCACTGATTGCACACTTAACAACCACGTGCCTCACCAATCACACTAACCTTCTCTCATACACTCCACGAAGAATACACTCCCTTCATCTTTGTCCAGCCACAAAGGTATAAACATAATAGATCTCTAGCTATGCACAACGTACAGTTATTCATCTATGACCCGAACTCTATCCATCTATAAGCGATACAATAGTGACAGTAGCTTCAGTCACGGTCAACTTCAACGCATCAACTATCGATTGCAACATGGAACCATAATCGCACATTCACCAACAAGCACGCACACCATCACATGGTCGATAAGCCCAATGCAAACCACTACCAATCCACTATCTTCCTACCAAGTACTTTACCGACATCCCACATCCAATAGTTACGTCACACACAATCTACAACCATGAACTCCAAAACATATGCACAACAGCAGTAGCCACGATGCTACACAACCTACCGTACACAGCAATTGTGAACCCAACTTCGTCAAGTTCGTTCCTAACTGACAGTACAATGCACGCCTGTTGTTAGACATACACAAGTATACTGATGATCACATATAGCAAGCCACTCTTGCCCAATCATCCTTGATTACCAACTATCGACTCGCTTTACTTACAGTTTACAAAGACTCATACGCATCGAATACACATTCAAGCACTATTCACTTCACGAGCACTGACACAGGTCACTCACACACACAGTCAGCACTTTGCACTCACACACACTCAAGCACTATTCACTACCATGATTAGACGTAACACATGCGAATCGGTACACTCAAACACAATCCAAAGCCAACCGTACGCACCAACCACTACAAATTTAAGCCCCATCACCCATGTCCAATTTGCCAAGGTCCAATCCTTCTTTTGGTTTCACTTATTGCATTCTTCTTTATTTGTTTTTTATTTATTTATTAAATATATATTATATTTTTTATTTATTTATTCACTTATTCAATGTAGGTTGTTTAGTAGTGGTTTATATATATATATCTTAGTTTAGGAATTTCTTTTAGAATTTCTCATTTAGAAAAATTATTTTTTAGAAATTAATAAAAAAAACCTTTTTAAAAAAAATTAGATCATTTTAGAGAGTCTTTTTTTACAAATAAAAATACTTAAAAATTAGGGCCCTTTTAGAATTTTTTTTTAATAAACTAAATTGATAACCATGTAAACTAGGTCAGTTTTCAAAAATTAAAATATACTAAGACACTAAAGTTTTCGGTCAAAATGACATTGATTTCATCCCAACTAGTGAGTACATAGATACCACCAAGGCAACCGTACAAAAATAAAAAACTTTTTTTGTTTTTTTCAAAAAATTCGTAGTAAAAATTATTTGAAATTCATCTTAACTATACTTTTGTATATTTATACATATTTTAGCATTTTTAGAAAAAATTACAAAAATAAAAGCCAATTTTTACATGGTAATTTAGTTTTAATAGGTTAACTCCCAAGCTTAAATTTTTTAGTTTGATTTTCTAAATTAGAGTTTTCTCACCCGGAAACCCTAATTTTACTTTTTACTAGTTTGACTAATTGGAAACTCCAATTTTTAAAAATATTTTTTCTTAATTTAATATCAAGTAATTTATATTAAGCGGGCTAGACTTAATATAAGTTAAATTAAGGATAATCGAGATAAGGCTCGACATAATTGGTGACTCCACTAGGGATTCTAGTGGGCTAGCAATGGAAAAATAAAAATTAATTACTGGGCTTTCATTTTTATTTTTTTTATCTACATATCATAATCTAGTTGTACTAACCGGGTTTTAGTAATGTAGGCTTTTAAGAAAAGTTTAGCTCAACGGGCTCGTTACTAGGGATTTTGGGGGAACGTTTATTTTTATTTATTTATTTTTATTATTTATGTGTTTAGATGTGGTTGAACCTAGTCCACCTTAGGAATTTATAACGAGCTATTATTGTGTAACCCTCGAGTTATTGGAGTCTTTACTCCTGCCTGACAGTGATAGGTGACTCTATTCATGCTTCGATGTAACCCACTAGGTTTTTCTTTGAAAATGCTTAGAACTATAAAGCTCAAGACCCATAAACCCTATCCTCCTGTATAATTTTTTTTAAAGGGTTAGTCATTGTTTAATTATAGGAAAATTTAATAATCTACGGTTGATTAGGCTTTTTATAAAAAAAAGGAAATTAAAAGAATCAACACCCTTATATATAAGTATCCATGAGCTTTATTTTTTTTATTTTAATCCACTTATATATAAGTGTATTCCTTAACTGCAGGTTTATAATAATTCCATTCCTAAAATTTAATATTTGCTAACCTTCATTACAAGGCATGTGTTTGTAGCATATTGCATTAATTTTATATTATACTTTGTTGTATATACTAAATTGCATTAATTTTTTTTTGTGTGCAAGCAAATGGATATTAATAGAACGTTTTCAATATATATATCATGAGTATGGAGTTGCAATTTTATTATTTTCCCATGTGACATATTGGTTGTATAAATCTTTCCACGTATTTTCTTTTTTCCATGTAAAAAAAAAAAAAAAATTTCCCTATAAACTATTAAAAGATTTTTGGCTTTTGTAAAATTTTATCTACGCTTTATCCATGTTTGTACTTATAGAAAGATTAAAAACCTAACAAGGGTTAAGCCATTTGTACTGAATTGATTTTAATTATCCAATTGCTAATCCTACATTTATATGGGTATGCTTTATTTGCATGCTATTTATATATTTATTTACTTTTTTTTTGTACTTATTGTATCAAAAGTTTGTTTAATATCCCATATATACATTAAAAAAAAAGACAAGTAAAAACCCTTCAAATTGTAAATATTTGTTACTCATGATTTTTAAATAGTCATTACTCCTATATTGTTCCCTGTTTAGATACTCTTCTTATAAAATTATAACCCTTTAATTATCAATTGTCTATTTATAGCTTTGTTGTCCTCGTTATTTCACCACTAGCTTTTTCTTTTTTTAAACAATGTTAATAATCTAGTCATCGATAGTATAAATTATTTTTAATATCCTTTAGGGTTTTCAAGAATTTTTACATATAAATAAGTCATTACCCTTGGTTGTTGACTTTGTAAAATAGCCACTTCTTTTTGTCAACTCTATAAGTTTTTTAGTCATTCCAATAAGTTAGGAGATGTCAATAACTCTGTTTGTAACATAATTTTTTGTAATATAAGTGTTTTCGAACGCTTTTTATTAGAATAAAGTTTTTAAAAAAAATCATAAATTTTTTACGGATTATACGGACTTTGAGTTATTACTTTTGAGCAGTTTAACCCATTGTTGAAGCCTATAGCCATTCATTTTTTAAACTAAGATAATTGACAATAACAACTCTGCCCAAGCCTAATCTTAGCAATCACTCATTGTAAGTCCAAAACACTATGTAGCGTATGAGTTAAACCCAATATTCAAGGGCAAAAGGGGAAAGCACATTGAAAATTAATAAGTGAAAATGGTGGAGACATAGCCCATCATCAAGAAAAGCCCAAGCCAAACATAACCCTTAAAGAGAAGCCCATTATTAAACCTTTTCAAAAGTTCTAAACACAAAAGCCTAAACACAAATAATATATTTTCCCATCTATTTCAACCTAATTAAAGCCAGAGGAAAAAAAAAAAAAAACCCTAAAGACATGGCCTACTAACTTCACCCAGAGATTTGTCCATCAACACTAATCTTCTCCTAGCTTAGAAGGTCCTAAACACTTACTCCACAAAAATTGACCCGTTGGAGCATTACGAAATATCTTATCTTATCTATTGAAACTGGGGTAAATAAGGGCAAACAAAATATAAAATGTTTCGTTATTAAACTGACAAAAGTATCTCATTATTTGAAGTATTTAGAATGACAAGAAGTGAGCCCTAATTTCAAACACTGACCTTAAAACACTCATGAGAGCTGAGAAACATGAAAGTGAGGATAAGATTCGTTTCTAAAACAAAGTCTATCTTGTATGTGATGCACAAATTGAAAGGATGATAGGTATTCATTTCACTCCTTAAACACTTTTATCCCTTGTTATCCCATTTGAGCCATTTGAGGAAAGTTTTTCAAAAAATAAACTTTGTCAGGAACTACCTTACACTAGGGCAATTGATTTTGGAGAAAAGAGATTAGTTAACTTGTGCTTGCTTCAATCGTGTCAATTCATGAGCAATAATTATCATCGATAACTCAATTTCTTAAGAATGAAGAAGAGTTTCATACTGTACATTTCACTCAAATCCATACATTCAGTCAAACACTGCAAGGCCATTGATCTTTCTCAAACATTCCCCCTAAAGCCATACCCTACTTCATTAGGCTTATACACTTTGAGCTCATGATTTTAGGGCTATCAATTTCTTCAAGCAAAAACTTGGACACATGAAGGGTGATCACTCATGGAAAAGGAAAAAATAAAATAAAAAGAAGAAAAAAAGAAAAAAGAAAAAAGAAGGTAATCACATCCTAAAGGATAACTCAAAAGCTCTTTAAGGGCCTAGGGCTTGAGTTCTTTAGAAAAACTAAACCCATGAATTTCAAAATTAAGGACTTGAGTCTTCTCCCAATATCCTTCAAAGCACAAACTTGAACAAGTAATTCTAAACCCAAAAGAATGAAACTTTAATTCTATAGTCCTACCCACTATACTACCCTTAATGAAACTCTTTCGACTAAAAAATTTGATTTATCTTAAGTAATCATTGCTTATGAAATTGGGGCAAGCACATTTTGACATTTCCCTTTAAGTTTCTTAACTTGTAGACCCAAGTTGAGATATTAAGTTTTCAAAATTAGTCAAACATATCCATATCTCCTTTTATTTAAGTCCATGACCAAAAGCCTACATTACAACCTTGAGGAAAAGACCTATCAGATCAATCAAAGTGTATTACTTATAAGACTGACCAGAATTTTTGGAATCATAGTCGAGAGTAAAAATAAGCCATTTGAGAGTATGAGGAAGTCCTCTTAGACCAAATTATTCAAATAATTGAGAAACTTTCCTTAGGATGAAACTTATGAAGCAAAAGTCATACATGCCTTAAGGCACGTGAAGTAATCCGCTCCAGAATCAAACAGGAATTCCCTATAGCAAAAAGAACAAGGTGTTTAGTTGCATTTTTTTCCTATTCCTTCATCATAGCAAACAAGCAATCAAAGATGAAGAAGAAATGGCTAATAGGTTGAAAGAACGAGCATACCACTTATCTGTAACATTTGGAGTCGACGTTATTTCGTTACATGTTAGCAAGAAAAAGATTAACAATTTTTTTTTTAAATAAAAAAAGCAATAGTCTTTCCTTTAAGTGTCAAAAAGTGAAAAAATTCATAACTTGCAGTGTGAACTTTAGTCATCCTCGAGTTAAGAACTTCAGTAATCACTTAAGGGAATTTTAAAAACCTTAGTGATCTTTTTTAGACTTTAGTCATCTTAACAGGAGCCTTAGTTATCCTTATCTTGGAAACTTCAGTTATCTAATGATTCAAGAACCTTAGTCATCCTTCCTTAGGAACTTTAGTTATCTAATTCAGGAGTATCAATCATTCTTAATTTAGGAACTTGATGTGAGAACATTCAAGAGCTTTTCCCATCCTATGAAAAGATTATTCAGGAGCCTTTGTCATCATACTAAGAGCTTAGGCTATCCTAAGAATTTTGAGAACTTTAGTTATTCCATATTTAGAAAGTTTCATTATAAGAACTTTTATTGCTCTACATCAAGGAACATTAGTTGTCTAGGGATAAAAAACAATTAGTCATGCCTTCAAACCCTTTTGTTAAGTTTTCTTCTTCAAAAAGATACATCCTTTTGAGAAGTCAATTTTTCTTTTAAGAACATCAATTTTTTTGGGCATAGTGTCTATCTCTATCCTTTTGCCCTGTCCTTTCAAGACAGGCTCCTTATTCTTTTTACGCTGTCCTTTCAAGACAAGCTCATCCTTTTTGCCCTGTCTTTTCAAGATAGCCCCCCAATCCTTTTGCCTTATCATTTTAAGACAAGTTCCCCTCAATCCTTTTACCCTATCTTTTCAAGATAGGTACCTTAGTCATTTGCTCTATCCTTTCAAGATAGACACCCTAATCATTTGTCATATTCTTTCAAGATAAGCACCCTAATCTTGCACCCCATCTTTTCAAGATAGACACCTTAATCACTTGCCCTATCTCTTTAAGAGAGCCCCCCTAATCTTTTACCCTGTACTTTCAATATGGCCCCCCTATTCCTTTACCCTATCCTTTCAAGATGGGCCCCCTATCCTTTTAAGATGGGCCTCTTATTCCTTTACCCCATCCTTTCAAAATAGGCCCCCTATTTCTTTACCCTATCATTTCAAGATAGGCCCTTCTATTCTTATACTCGGTCATTTCAAGATGGACTATTTATTCTTTGCATCGACCTTTCAAGTTAGCATCCTTTTTCAAAATGAGACACTGCTCAACCAACCATTCAAGTCAATAATCTTCACTCTATCAATTCAAGATAGGATTCGGCAAAAATAGGTATCTCTTTTGTTTTTGTAGTGAAGTTTTAATCAAACTTTACTATAAAAAAGGGTAGTTGTAAATACTTAATTTTTACTTTTGCGTAATTTTAGTTTTCCATTTCAAAGGGTTTTAATTTAAATAAAAAATAATAAAAAAATAATAATAATACAAAAAAATGGAAAAAAGGAAAAATTATAAAGATTTTTTTAGAAAAATAGATTTTTAGAAAGTAAAACGTTTTAGGGTTAATCAATTTGGTTTTATCTTATTTGAAGCAGCTTTATTTTAGAGAGTCACGTAACTTTAGTACAATTTAATTGTAATACAGGCCAACGATCTAATGAATAAGCTTTTGAATATTGGCATTAGGTTAGCTTAAGGTCATAGGTTCAAATCTCACCAAGCATACATGTACCTTTTATTTTTCTTTATCTAATTTGGATCTTTATCAAATCAGATTTGAGTTGATATAAAAAATTTGAATCTATTCAGATCTTTATTACTTTAGAATTGATATGATTTACAAGATTTGTTTCTAAACTTTATAAACATTGATCGCATGACATAAATTTTTTATAAGGACACGCTTTATAGTTTCCAATTATACACTTACCCAAACACCCTCTCTCTACTAACGCCTATTTACATCTCATGACTTTCTCTTCATAAGTTCACTGGGTACACACTCAACAACCACGTACCTCATCGATTACGCTAACCCTCTCTCGCACACTCCACGAAGAACACACACCCATAATCTTTATCCAACTACAAATGCATAAATACAATAGACTAGTTATGTATAATATACGGCTGTTCATTGACGACCCGAACTCCATCCATCTACAAGCTATACGATAATGATAGTAGCTTTAGGCATGACTAACTTTAATGCATCAGCTATCAACTACAATATGGAACCATAACCCCACAGTTGCCAATAGCCACACACACAATTACACGATTGATAAGCCCAACGCAAAGCATTACTAATCTACTATCTTCACACCGAGTACTTTATTGACATCCTACATCCAGCAGTCACGTCGCACACTATCTATAGCCATGAACTCCAAAACATATGCACAACAGCAATAGCCACAAAGTTGCAAAACCCACCGCGCGCAGCAATTGTGAACCCAACTTCGCCGAGCTCGTTCCTAATTGATAACACAATATATGCCTACTACTAGACACACACGAGTACACCGATGATCACATACAACAGGCTTCTCTCGCTTGATCGTCCTTGATTACTGACTATTGACTCGTTCCACTTTCAATCCACAAAGACTCACACATGTTGAACATACACTTAAGCATTGTTTACTTCATGAGCACTCATACAGGTCACTCAAACATACAGTCAACACTCTATACTCACACATACTTAAGCACTGTTCACTACCATGATTAGACACAATACACGTGAATTAGTACACTTAACACAGTCTAAAGCTAATCGCATGCGACAACTACTACAAATCCAAACCCGATCGATCGCATCCAATTTGCTAAGGTTCGGTCCTTCTACTAGTTTCACTTACTACATTCTTCTTTATTTTTTTTTTTTAGTAAATATATATTATATTTGTTTATTTATTTAAGATATTTTAGAGAGTTTTTTTTTTTTACAAATAAAAATACTAAAAAATTAGGATCCTTTTAGATTTTTTTTAATAAACTAAATTGATAACCACGTAAATTTGGTTAGTTTCAAAAATTAAAATAAATTAACAAACTAAAGTTTTCGAATAAAACTACATTAGTTTGATCACGACTAGCAGGTACATAAGTACCTGAAAGGCAATCATATAAAAATAAAAAAAAATTATTTAGAAAATTCATAATAAAAATTATTTAAAATTCATCTTAATTACACTTTTGCATATCTATAGATATTTTAGCATTTTTAGAAAAATTAAAAAGAGAAAAGCCTATTAGTTTTTTTTTTTTTAATCTTTACATGATGACTTAGTTTAATAGGTTAACTCCTAAACTTAAATTTTCTAATTTAATTTTCTAAAAAATAATTTTTTTAGAAAATATGCAGAATAATAGCTAAATTAGGGTTTTTCCACCCGAAAATCCTAATTTGATTTTTTATCAGTTTAATTGGTTGGCGACTTCAATTTTTAAAATTATTTTTTGAACATTTTTTAAAAGAAAAATATTTTTTCTTAATTTAATATTGAGTAATTTATATTAATTGAGCTGGGTCTAGCTTAGTAGAGATTAAATTAAGAAAAATCGAAATAAGACTCAACAGTTTTGTCAAAGAAAATATCTATCTGTGTAATGGTTTGCATTATGAAGACGGTTCAAATTGTGTTACAACTCTAGATCCTAAATTAGATTGGTTGGTAGCATGTTGGAAACCAAAGAACGATATAAGATGGAAGAACTCATACGAAGCTTGTTCTAGGAACATGAGGAAAGACAATAGTAAAAAGAAAATGGTTAGGTGAAGTTATTTACCTCTTTCAATAAGCAATAAGATTATTTAGATAACTAGCATAAATCACTATGCACTTTTTGGGCATTTTTAGATAAAAATTGATTATAATTATGTTTATTTGTCAAGCTCTTGGTATCTAATTATACAATATATCAATTTCAGATGATTCAAGAGTAAGGAGATGAAATTTACACAAAAACAATGCGATTTAAAGCAATCATGACCGTAAGGAATGGAAAACTTTGAAGGAAAACCAACATGCATTCAATCACGGGTGTGATAGAGGAAGAATTGAATACCTAGTGCTTGTTACGCCCTTTCTCATGGGTGTGACCAATGAAAAGTATTGTGATCCCCCTATCTATCATGCCCTTGATTGTATATCAGGAAGGTAATCACTCCCTTAATTACAGGAGTGAGGAGATGAATAATTCTAACGAGGAGTTCACATCCAACATTATAGCCATGATAGGTGAAGACTACTCTTTTTTGAGACTATCATTTCCTAAGTTACGGGCGTAATGAGAGTGAACATAATGATTCTTTTTAAATCGTTTCACATGAACTAGTATATGGAACGAGTTTAAACGCTAGGGGGTGTCTTAAAGTAAGGCATTTCGAGCCTTTTGATGATAAGAATATAAATACACCATAATTTTCAGATAAAAGATATCATATATAATATCACATCATCAAATATCATCAGATACTACATTACAAGACAATCTAAACCTTAGTTGGAGAGTTAAAACTGCAATATTTCTATTCATCTTTGTACTCATTTGTGTTTTTCGTTTTCTATACAATCAGTATTGTTATATCATGTACTTTTCCTAGAACTACTCAAGAGAGCCGACAAGACTTCATTGTTCGTGTATTTGTAAGACTTCCACAATGTAATCAAAAAGGGGTTTTTACTCTTTACTAATTCTATGTGTTATTTCTTGTGAATTATAAGTTCTATTAGTTTATATTACTATTTTATTACGTATGAGTAATAGTTTAAGACTTGTTACATCTACTTAGTATGATTAAGTGTGTAGATTAATGGGTTCCTAATATTTATTAATTTCAATGAATTGAACTTAATAAATCTAAGTACGATGTAGTGCACGATGTTAGCTTAGAATGGATTTGGATAGAATATGTTAAGAGACAATTCTATTGAATAAATATAATTCATTGGAACAATTACTCCTAATAATAGAGATATTATTAGGAAAGTTGCTGCATCCTTAGGGAAATTAATGAATGATTATTGTGTTAATGCAATCCTAGTTGACTATTAATTTAGAAGAGATTCTAATAGACACAATTAAAATTAGAAACGAGTATTTCTAAGAAGAATGCTTACAAACTAGTAATTCCTTGAAGATAACAAACATTAGGATAAAAGTGTATTGATAATATCATGCTAGGTGATGAAGTAAGTCTGCATGTCAAGTATTGTATTGTTAATCGTTTCTGTATGTCATTAAATTGTATAAAAGTTGTTGGTGGATTAGTGTAGTTAGTTAGTAAATTAGACATTTTAATCATTAAGCACTTCATAATTTTGGTTACTAAATCATAGGAAAATTAATTAGTACTAATTGTTCCCAATGAAGATAACCTTATACTCATCCGTGTTATAAAACGATAGGTATACTTGCCTATTAAACTAAGTTAAGGATAGAATATAAGTTTATAAATTTTAAAACTCGATAGCTCTAATTAGAAGCAATCATGCTACAATACTAGGAATTCAATGACGGGTCAAAGAGGCTAGATCTCATTCACTAAAAGCATTGAGCAATGGAAAGAAAAATGCCATGGAAGGGGTTACTTCTAATACAAGGACATTACCTGATCTAGTCATGACAACTTCCAATGCACCTAAATATCAGATACCCACTCGATCCTTATGAGTGGATTTGCCAACCTTTAAAGGGGATGACCTTAAATCATGATTGTTTAGAGTTGAACAACTTTGCCAAATTGATGCTACACTTGAAGCATTTAAGGTTAAATTGGTAGCATTACATTTTGAGGATAAAGCCTCTCAATGGTACTGCTCTTACATTAATAACAGGCATGAGGAAGGTAAAGTTACTTGGTGACTAGTAACTTATTCCATGGTCAATGAAGAGAGAAGTAACGATATGAAGCTTAGTCTTACACTAATTGACCTTCTTGAAGAATATCATGAACTTTTTTAAGGCTCCCAATTCATTGTTGTCTAATAGAGGGTTTGATCACAAAATACACCTAAAGGAAAACCCTAATCCGATGAATTTAAATCCCTATAGACTACTAGGCAAAAGACTATATTAGAAAACATGGTTGAAGAGCTGTTGGAAAGTAGAATTATCTGACCTAGTCACAGCCCCTTTACATCATCGATAGTGTTTATAAGAATATAAGGTTATATTGACAAAAGAAGACAACATACTCGATTGTACATCGATAGCGAGCACTCGGAAATGCTGTTCGATATGCATCAGCATGCATGCAAAATTGCTGAAGTATCGATGGCATAATGTAGTGGAAGAGTTGGAAATCCTTGAGGAAGACTATCCGATATTTACACATGTTTAAATCGCACAAGACTATTGAGCAATCTTGTTGAATCTTACTTTCCACTTGGAGGTGCATGCATTTTTTGAGACATCACCCGATTTTTATTATAAGATTTTACGACTTTTCACAAAAAATTATGCATAAGATCCCTGAGTAGAATTATGAATATGTAACTAACTTTTAGACATTTAAGGCAATTTTCAAGTGTTGAAACTTTGTTACGAATTTAAGATGATTTATGAACCACCGCCCACCACCCACAACGTTATTTTATGATGTTGAAGCTATTTTGCAAACTAAAACTAATTTTCAAATTCTAAAATAATTTATGTTCTATTAGGTGAGATTTAAAAACATAAGAGATACGTATTGGATAAAAGACAATTCTTGGTTGGAATGTTTTTCGGTAGTAATAATAAATCAAAACATGGAAATAGAAACTCCGATCATTCGTTAACTTCAAAATTGTGTTTTTTGCAATTCATTGCAACTCTACATGTCCTTATGGAAACGAAACACAGCGCGCCCAAACTTCAGAGCTCCTCTTTAAAATTTCAGCCGAGTTGTTTTGAAACCCTCCGTTGAGGATACCGTCTTCGACCAAAACATCATGGCATTCTTTCCCTGTCTCTAGAAGGGCTTTACAACATCGTTCTGTAACTTGACCATTGCCATTGAATATGGTCATGAAAATTTGCCTTCCATATACATCATCATTCATCTTCTTACAAATTGTCGAGGAGATTTTTGCAGTCGTAAAGCACCTATTCCAAACTTCAAGGCTTTTTGTTAAGATCGTAGTTGCGTTATTTTTGAATCCACCGGAAGTAAGATGTTTGTTTACTAAGCTATGAGATTTTTTAGGTTCATTGCTCTCTTCATTGGTGTGAATGATCGCGGGCGGAATGGTAAAATTCCCTCATATATTATCCATCTAATGAATGCTTGCACAACCTATGTGTTTTTGGATATGATCGTGGGATTTGTTTAATGATAGAAAGAATAAAGCTATGAGATTTTTTAGGAAAAAATTAAATAAGGATTGGCAAGGATATAAAAATAATTCGACAATAAGAAACAAGAAAAAAGATTCACCAACACAAATCGGCATTATTTGTTGATGAACTATGAGTAAATACAAAATCTCTGAATTGTAAAACATGAACAACAAATAATCTCTAAAATTTATCATTATAGGTTTTTAAACACAATAGCATGGTAAAGAAATTATAAATCCACAATCAATCGACCATATAGCATATAGGTGTTGCCAAAACTTTTCTCGAGAAGCAAAGGGTTTCGAGGTCTATTTGACCCAATAGAACGGCACTTGGCTTGATCCACTTTTGTCCAAGTTTTTTTTATTTTCTTATGAACTTTTATTTTCTTATTAAAATAATGTCAAAGTCATGAAAGCCAAGGCAAAATGGACATCTTTGGCAGAATCATACATGGTCAATATAAATTTCATCAATCTAGTTTTTTAAACACAAAAGTTTGGTAAAGAATTTATAGGTCCACAATCAATCAACCATATAACATATAAGTATCACTAAAACTTTTCTTGACAAGCAAAGAGTTTCAACATCTATTTGACCAAATAGAAAGGCACTTGACTCGATCCGCTTTAGTAAAAGTTTTTTTATTTTCTTATGAAGATGGTATCGAGGTCAGGAGAGCCAAGGCTCAATGTACATGTCTGGCAGAATCATACATGGTCAATATATATATTTTCCCTCCCATGTGCTGCTTGGCGAAGGGTCGTATTTTATATTTATATCAAGAACAAGGATATATCTATTTTATTATGTTACATGTTAATTGTTAATACTTTTTTACACCATTTATTATTTTGAATGGTCAAAGTACAACCTCATCCTACACTCAGATTGACCATTTGATTCTTGGCCGATGACTGAATTAATGACCCTGCCAAAAAATGTTGGAGGTGAAAGAAAAAGTTCAAGGATCCTTATTATGAGCTTACCAAACCATATCTTCCTAGGTTATCATATGTATAGATCAGAATTCTTAAACCTCTTACTTAGTACAAGTCTAAATAAATAGTGAGCTCAATCTAATAATTAATATTGCAATTTTAGCCTCTATGCTATGTAATGTGTATGATTTAGTAAAAAATTTATGGGAAAAGTTTAAGAAACAAGTTAAGCTTATTTCGAGGAAATCTTTATCCATAATCCTTTTTTTATGTACATATATGTTATGCCCTAAAAGCATAAAATAGCAATAGTCCTGCTGTGTAAACCCAACTAAGATAGAAGCTTCACAACTGCTGTCATAGATATGATTTACATAAAGCATACCCGATTAATCCTCTTTAAAGTAAACGGTTTAAATGAAAGTACCATAAATTTATATATAGAAGTCTTATAACATATATATAAACTCCAATAATTTAGGAAATATTTACATGACTTAGTAACTTAAGCTAAGATGATATTTACATAGTTTGTTTCCAAAAAGACTAAAAGAGAAAAAGCAGAAGCTTCAAAAAGTCTAATAGTTCTCCATTTTAAGTCTTTACTCTTTACAATCCAATAGTGACCAACCTCAAGGTAGTCATAACACGACATCCTAGTTAGCACTTACAAAAAGATCTATAGGGATGTAAGTAACAAACCGCTCAGTAAATAGGGATGGAGCTATAAGACTATACGACAAACATAAATAAGATTATCAAATAGTTAATTAAATGTAATGCAACAAATAAATGCCATTGCAAAATGTTATCCAGTCCATCGTAAAATTAGAGAAATAACACCCGTTCTAATTTAAGTTTAAGGAGTTTCACTATATAAGCAACAGCTCACAACTAAACTCAGGCTTAAGTAATGAAGACATCCCTCCTCTCACGGCTATCTTTGAACCACCGCTTTTACCCTTACCATGACCTCCAATCTATCACTTAGTTCTACTAAAGAAGAAAAAGGGACCATTCCAACTATCCCTTTCGAAGAGATCAATATTTGGTCGGAAAATCCTAATTATCCCTTGATGGATTGTAATGCATGTCCAATTTAATGTTTCAAGTTCAATATAGTTAAATCTGATTTAAGAAGACCATTCAATTTCACGCAGTTTAGACAATTGCAAACCAATATAGCAAGCTGATTACATATAATTAAACTTAGGGATACATAAGTATATACATGAGCAAGTTACTTATAAACACAACCAAGTATAACCTTATGCCCTTAAGTACTATAATACAATACTCCGAAATATAGTAACATATTGATCTTAAACTTACCTGGACTTCCCATTTGCTCATTAGAGTACGACTTGTAATGTAGTGTTATTGCTAGTTCCTATAATATAAATATCATTTTAATATTCACACAATCACTATATATAGACTTTATTATGTAACCTAGATTATTATCTTTAGTTAGGGTTCTATTATACTTAGTTATCCAAATTTTAGGTCTCTTGTAATTAACCTTGTATTTAACTAGTTTCTAATTTAGCTCCCGATTATAATTTACTCATAAGTCTTAGGAATACCCTTTAACCTATCCCTTGTAGTTTAACTAACTACATTTCAGATATATAAAGTCTCTAATTTAATCTCTGGTCAACTTCCTAATTAACCACAAACACTTAGTCTCTCTAATCTACTCTTTGAATTAACTTCTAATTAAAACGTACTCCACATGTTAACATAATTTCCTACAATTTTTATTCACAACCAGAATGCAAAATATATTATATAGCCAAACACCACTTCAATTTGAATCAAATACCCCTTACTTCATTATTTTAATACCAAGTTTATAATATTCAAATCCAGCACTTCCAAATTCCACCCCTCAACATCATCCAATATTACAACGTACCAGAATACCACTCAAGTCAGAATCCAAATCAATTTTTATCACGACCTGAGGGGTGCCTATTTATGACGGGCATCGTATATCATACAAAAGACCGTAAATTGGTTACCTTTCTAATTAACTACCTTTCATATAACATATAAGACTACTATTACAACTAATTATCTAAGAGTTATGCAGGCATAGATAAATCACAACATATTTATATTAATACGAGATTTCATAAAGTAATTATAATACATGCTAACAAAATACATTAAGTCTTTAAAATACTATTAGATAGACTAAAGTTTTAAAAATATTACTACATATCCATACTGAATAACATAAAATATAAGATAAAAGAACTTTATCTGAGAGTCCACTACAGTAAAGCTCTCTCAACTCTTTACTTTAACACATACAAACTCAAAAGCTTTCCATTGACCTTGAAAATATCTTGGTTAGGTATAACGAGAAGATCCCCTTACAAAAAAAATCTATAAGGGTGTAAACTAAAAAACTTAGTGAGCTATTCCATAACCATACGATAAGTAAGTTATTTAATGATTAATTTTAAACGTATGAATACATGAACAAGTAAAATACTACACGAATACATGAACAAGTATAATACATACAATTGATTAGGTGCTATATGCAACCTAAATTTAACGCCTTCCAAAACTAGGGTTGGAGTATACACGCACCAATTAGATCCGGGTACCATACCTGAACTCATACAACTACGAAACTCCGCATTCCGTATTTAAAAATAAAATAGTTTATTCATTTCCAATTTTAAAAACTAAGTTTTGGATATGATTATGAGTGAGCCCCCGTAGTCAATACTTGCTCCTAAATGAAGGCCTCTAGACTCAACTCTTACCTAAGTGGTTAGCGCTTTCAATTCTTAGTAATCCTGCAAGCCATAGTAAGGTTATATTATATGAATGTACAGTACCAAAACACTTTATTCATAATCAATAATAAACCCTCGCATAGCCTCTTGCTACCTCCATATGATGTGACAGCCAAAATTATTATAATGTAACGCATGATTATGCATATCCCAGTTTAGTTTAATCAAGCCAAATATAATTAAGTCAATTTATTGTACGATAAATCAATATCTCAAATAATAAATTTCCATAGATATCTATAATATAGCAACCAATTTAGTTTCACAAATTTAAAGTAATTTTCACTCAACAAACATATAATAATCACATACATACCCCAAACTCCACACATTAAGCCATTTATCAATATAATTTAGAATTCATTAACTACAAACATAAACAAGTATAGAATCATTAAGAATACTCACTTGGCCATGGGATCCATCGGGGGTTGTAATAGTCCACTAGTAGGTCGATATCCGTATCGTAATCACCTAACATTTAAAAAATATGAAAGGAAATGAGTATTTAGGTGAAATAACTAATCTATATACATGTTTAGCAAAATTTACCAAAATTAGTTATTTATTTGTATATAGTTCCCGATTCTAGCTTTTTCATCAATCTGTGTAAATTTTTATAAACTTATAGTCAATTTTTATCGTTTTTGAACGTAATTTTACATAATAAGATCCATTTTAGATGTTGGAACTCGTATTTTTCATTATGGTTTTAAAATATTATGAATTTTATTATTTTGACCCAAGTATTTATAAATTATTGTTTTAAACTTTTCTTTATGAATTTATGATTTAATTAATATCTAAATTTTATATTTTTGAAAATTTCTTATTTTTAAGTCTATTTTATAATAAATTACTTATTTCACTATTTTAAGGTTAAATTCACATTTAAACACTTTTTGTTATTTTCGTAATTTTCTATTTCATTAATTATTATTATTTTCTTATTTTTTATTTTTTTTTTAATTTTCAAATTTAATTAAATAAATGCAAGTGATGATGTGGCAACTCCTCATTGGGCTACGTGTCACTTTATAAATTCTTTAAATTTTTTTTGCATTTTTCTATTTTTTTATATTAATTAATATTCATACATATATATCTATTATTATAATTTATGTAAATATTTATAAATTAACTCCATTTTTTCCTCTTTAAAGTCACAGCCAAATGTACATGAATGCATATATACATATATGATCTTATGTAGAGATTTAGTATTTTAGTATACTTATACATGTATTATTTAGACATATACATATACATATACTTATACTATACTACTACTATACTTATGTTTATACTTATACATATACTTTTATGCTTATGTTTTTTTACTCTATTTAAACATATATATGTATACAAATTCATACCATACTTTGCATATATGTATAATAACTTAAATATACTATGTACCATATGTATGTACAATACTATATATACATATTGATATGTACTATACATATACATAGTTGATTATAGCATATATGTACATATAGTTGAATATACCTAAATATATACATGCATAAATTCATAAGCATACAGAAAAAGGATTGTATTTACAACCAATTACAAGATACAAAAGTACATATATTTACTACAACCTTTTCCCTAGTACATAAGACACTAATAACCACTTAAGAAATTATACAAACTAAAATTAGAATAACATGATAAAACTTGAATTACTTGATCTTGAAATCATCGAGGTTGTGGCTTTCTCTTCCTTTTAAAAATTGATATTAAGGTGATCATAGAATAAGAAATAATTTACCAGTGTAGTGGAATGATAGTTGAGAAATTTTGAATAGAAAAACAAAGAAAGAAGATGAGAAAAGGGGATGAGTCATTTTTGGCAAAGTAAAAGAAAATGAAAGGGGCTTTGTTTGTATTTTATATTTAGACATGTAAGAGGAAAACAAGTGGTTCCCAAGTCCTATAAATGGCAACCGAAAAAGGAAAAGGAAATAAAAGGAAAAGAAAAATGAAAACTAAAAAAGAAAAAGTAATCAAGATAAGGTTTTAGGGGAAAAATATCAGGATAGTCTTATCTTTTTATTTGATCACATAGGAAAGAAAAAGGTGAACAAGTGGCAATCGAAATTGTGTGTGATGTAGAATAAGGGAGAAGGAAAAAGAAGGAAAAAAAAAAGAAAAAGGAAGAAGAAAAAGAAAATTAACTCAAATTAATTAATCAACACAAAATTAGCACACACATATATAAATATGAAATTATAAATAATCACAAAATAATATTCATAATTTTATTAATTTTGTTAATTAATTTATTACTCTTTACGTTAATAAATATTTAAGAGTTATCTTAATTTATTCATTAACAAGTTTATACGATTATGTGTATCAATCAATAATTATATCCAATTAGGTTTTTACTACTATTAGGGTAAATTTATACATATTATAAGCTTAAGGTTATGGTTTTAAAGTTTTTATCAAGTTCGGGTTCGGGTTCGGGTTCGGGTTCAATCTCTTATAGTTCCGTACATATAAGGTTTAAGATTTTTGTACTTGATTACGGATTTTGTACACGATTAGAGTTTCGATAAATAATTTTTACAAAAAACTCTTCAGAGTAATTCAATTACATATTACAGATACTTTATAAAAAAAATTTATAGCCAAAACATCATTGATAAGAATTTTGAAAACAAAAGCAAAAGCAAGATTGTCTTAGATTTATCAATTTCTTAAGGGTAATATATTTCAAGACTTAATTTTAATAAAATAACATTTTTCCTAAAAAAATTACGTACAAAAATAACCCAAAATATAATTTTTCATAATTCTCTAAGAAGATTTAATATTTTTATTAATTTTTATAAAAAATCAGAATAAAATTGAAACTCACCACTTGCTTGGCTTTCAACCACCAGCGGTGGCCCAACCCTTGTTGATAGCCCCAGATAGTGGTTTT
This sequence comes from Lumnitzera littorea, assembly GCA_024138015.1. Taxonomy (NCBI): domain Eukaryota; kingdom Viridiplantae; phylum Streptophyta; class Magnoliopsida; order Myrtales; family Combretaceae; genus Lumnitzera; species Lumnitzera littorea. The sequence continues at coordinate 2,880,073 of JAMXBB010000008.1, read as the reverse complement.
GCTATCAAGTGGTGGTAGTATTTTAATCTCAGGTCTTAGTTTAGTACCTACACTCGAATTTACCTTTATTTATACATATTTTTTGTAAATTTTTTCTAAAATTCCTCTCAGTTGCTCTCCACAATTTTCCTAGACACTAATGTGACTAAGCTAATCTCTAGAAGTGCTAAACTAAATTTATAAAGAGAGGGTTGCCGATTGAGAAAAAATCCTAATGCCAAATATCATATACTTTTGTTAATCAAATAACTATAGCCTAGATGTCCTTAAGTCTTGTAAAAGTAATCCCAACAACATCCTAGATGTGCCACGCCTAAAGTGTAATAATATAGATTGCCACTTAATTTTTTATTAATTTTCTTGAGTTAATTTAATATATTTTAATATACATTATGTATTTTAGGTAATCTCAAGAATATTTCTCTATATGTAAATTCATATTCAATACAAATAAATACTCTTAAATATTATTTATGTTAGTTTATGATTTTTAGTGAGCATATAATTTATTTATAATTAATTATTGGAAATCATTTTACACGTTTCTGATCAAATAATGAAAATATACGTATGACCTACTAATATAATATTTAATTATTTTATTTTCTTAGATCCAAACTCACGGAATCACTTCTATTAATATTTCTAGCTTTGGTATAAAAATCAAACTTAATCGAAAAATAAATAATGATTTTTTTTTAATTTCTGATTTTTATCCAATCTTTTTTTATATGGTTTGAATTTTGTTCATCTGGTTGAAAATAAAAAGAAAAAAGAAAGAGGTGGAAGGAGAAGATAATTCGAATTGACAAATGGGTTGTTATCCACAACCACGCCTAAAATTGGAAGAGTGATGATCTGTTTTTAACCACTTGGTTGGTTTCTTTTCTAGCTCTTTTTCCATTTGCTTTTTAAAAAATATGATACCTAGATGCGTCATGCCACATTACCTCCCTTTTCCATTAGAAACAAAGCTTGCAATGTTTTCCCATAAGAGTCCCACCCAATTTATGAGGTATCAGTTTAAATTATTTAAACAATTCGAACTCAGATTCCAATAGAAAGTTTAAAGAAATTATCCTCTTTTCAACCCCTAGATGAATATTGATTCATTATCATTGATCAACGTAGACATTTGTCCAAAGTAAACAACAATGTTACAATATCCGAGTTAACTTCGATAATTCAATTCAGTTCGATCTGATTTGATTATGAAACTAATTCGATCCAACTCTGATTTTATCCATTTAATCTTTTATCCTCTTATATATCTACATAAACCACTCAAACCAAGTTTGAAAAAAGTAATAAAAAAAGAGAGAGAAAGAAAAAACGAAAAAGAAGTTACAATATTTTCTTTATTGTTGAATCTAAATGAGATAATTAAGTTAAATTTAATCTGATTTCGATTTCCCTCAAGTCATTATGAAATATTTATAGGAATAGTACATTAAACTTTGAATGTTATCAGCTTCATAACAATTATATAAAAACTAAAATTTCATTTGTTGTGTAGTATAATATGATGGAAATTAGATTAGCTTTCTATTTCTTCCATTTAACAAGTTCTTATTAGCCTTGGAGTAACCAGCTAAGATGATTGGGGTTTTCACAATTTTTTGGAGCCCTTTTTATTTGTTTTCCTTTTTCATTGCTTTTATTACATTATATAATTTAATATTATTCCTTATATATATTATGTATTTTAATGTATTTAATATTTATTATTTTGGTAAATAATTATCGTGAATCAATTAGCAACTGAAACATGACAAAGGTGGAAGAAAATTTTAATGGAATCGAGAAAAGTTCTATTTTTACAAAAGGTTGAAAAATATCGAGGATTCAAATAAAATTAAAAAAAAAATATTAAGAGCTTAAATAGAAAAATAAAATAAAAGCTAAATATGAATTTATTTTTCCAAATCAAATTTGCGTCATCTTTATCATTTAAAAATAAATAGGAATTTTTTTCATTAGTTACAAATTATAATAGAAGATGGATAATCAAACCTATCTTATTAAAATAACTTCGCACTAAAAAAATATGTTACTTTTAATAGATCCGATTCTTTTTCAACCTCTAATACTCAATTATCGTAAGATCATTATTAAAAATACTTATATTTCAATGGAATGTATTAAATTGGACTCCCACCTTTCCAGAAGCAATTCGAACAACAAAACACCTATTGATCAGAAGCTCCATCAATAGACAACTGACCTTTTATGTGGTTTTCTTTTTTTTTTGGCTTTATGATAATATTGATAATAAAATAATAAAAAAATTAACGCTTATCAATTTTTTTACTCTTTTTTTTTTATAATATGGAAATATACACATGTTTTCGCGGTTGAAAATCCAACTGCTGATGTTTATTATCTCGCCCATGGAATACGAATTGTCTACAACAAAAACCATCGATCATTCACATTTGGAGTGAATAGGAACGAGAGCGACGTCAAATGAGGGCCACAGATCGAGCACGAGTGCTGTTTGGGAACCGTGAAAGTGAAAGTGAAAGTGCTCCAAAAAAGCTGAAGTTTCTTGAATGTTCTTTTTCCTTCATTCATATCACACTCCCCTTTTCACTGTTATTCAATCGCGATCGCAATCAGAAACAAATCCTAATCTGTAGACTTTTATTCCCAAAATTTAAAATTAGATTTTATTTTGAACAGAATTTGAGAGATAACAAGTAACTCGACTTTATGATGAATCTTTTCAATTTTATATTTGAATTTTAATATTGTTAAATATTATAATTACTATTCACACTAAAAAAAATGTTAAATTTAGCTAAATCTTAATCATCATCATTACTACATAAACTTTTGATAATATTATTTCTTTCCATTAAAAACTTTGATATTATTAAATACTATAATACTCCATCTAACTTTGGTATTGCTAAGCTTGATACTCAATTTATTAACACTAAACGATTTTGCTTTTTGTTTGTTTGGTTAGCACCTTATGGGAAGACCATATGTGTTTTTTTTTCTTGTTATTTTGCTTAAAATGTACACAAAAGATGATGAATATGGTTGAAAACGTTGTTTATAAGTAAAAGTTTAATTAAATATGATATTTAGTAATGTTGTCAAATCCGATCTAAATAGTTGATTTGGACGCATGAGAAAGTTAAAAAGGTGAATCCAAGTTTAATCATGGTTCGATCAAGGTTAGATAAAGGTTCAATCGAACTAACTTTATGATTAAAGCTATAAATAAGCTAAATTACTCTCGGGCTGTAAATATACTAAGTTACTCAAGCTAAACTCATTTTAAGCTAAGCTCAACTAATAAATGAGCTAAACTCGAGTTTAAAATAAAGCTTGTTTATCTAAACGGGTCAAACTCAAGCTTCAATTCAATTTCACGAGCCAGCTCGTTTAAGTTTATGGGTAAGTTTAGGTATTTTGCATATATCACAAATATTCTATATTATTAAAATTCAAAGACTAATATCTATATAATATATAAGTTAATCCTTATTGACTATTTATTAAGCTATATATTTATATATTTTTTTATTTTGTATACTTAAACTCATTAATAAGTTTAAAATCGGTTAATTTTAGACTAAACTCATATCGAACTTAATTAGTAAACGAGTTAAGCTTAAGCTCACAATAAAGATTATTTATCTAATGAATCTTAATTTTAGGCTTGATAAAATACTTAACTTGGCTTATTTGCAGCTGTATTTAGGATGGGGTTATATCGGTTTGGGATTAGGCAAGGTTTTATGAGGCACCACAAGATGACTAAGAACCCAAACCGATCAATACCTCTCAGCTTGAACCAGGTGAATGCGAGTAGAGAATAAAGGAGCATGGAGTTTTGTTACCACCTCGCTCTCCGTAAAACTCAAGGATAACCCCCATCTCTTAAATGGGACATAAATCCACTCATATCTCTATGGAAAAGAGAGTAAGAGAATAAAAGAAAAATTAAAGCCAAGCCACTCCTAAAAGATATAGAGATAATTCCAATAGAGATAGGAGGATAATTTGTCTTCGGATTAGACGATATATATGTTTTAAGTGATGTACATTAAGGATAAATTTTATAATGTATATTGTATACTATAAATATCCTACAGTCAAATCGTGGATATACGTTATTGAGCATATGCTATATAAATGGGACATATTTTTGCCTATACTATAAGTTCAAATGGAGGCGATATGAGAGAACTAGCATCAATTATATATACATATATATATATATATATATATTTTTTCTTTCAAATAGAAACTAGATGGTGATTAGGGAAGTACAAATGTGCAAAAACTTAAAAGAGAAATATTAATTGTTATTTAAAGTTAATGATGGATATACGACAATACATAAGAATTCTTGACATTAATCACATTTAATGAGTTTCAGAAGATACAAATGTTAGCCTGATTCACTAACGTGTCAAAAGAGTATATATTTGGTGTAAAAAAAAAAAAAATCTTAAACATGGTATAATTTTACGCATAAAAACATAATATTCTATGGTGCATAATACATGGCAACACACCTCTTCAATCTCATAACCTTGATGTAAATAGCTGATTATTAAGCCATTAAAACCAAGCACTGGGGGGTTGCTCAAATCCATATAGGGTTTGTAAAGCTAAGACACATAGTAAGAGCAATTGGGGTAAATAATCAAGGAGGTTGCTTCATATTAGTGACCCAATAAAAAAGCCATGGAGATCGTTCTTGAAATTGAGTGGATGAATAATCTTGTTAGATAAATTGCTAATGAAAGAACAAAATATAAATAATGATAGGTTTGATGAGTGGGTTATAGTCAATGCATCACTCTTAGTGAACATTATGTAACAATTTGTGGTTTTTAATACGACCCTTAGACTTCCATTTGATAGGTAACAAATGTGGTTTTTAATACGACCCGACTTTTTGGTTTTTTATTTTTTATTTTTTTATGCCTTAGTAATAGCTATAAGTGGGAATGAACTAGAAATTTAAATTCTAGTCTTTACTTCCTATAATTTTTTATTGTGAAGAATTCTTATTCCAAATTTTACTTTACCTCATTATTGTAGTATTAAATGATAAATATAACAAAAAATTACAAATATACCCCTAATTTATTTTATTTTTTTTTTGGAAAATAACCAAAATTCATTTAGCAATCTTCATCCATTGGTTCCAATTATTTGAACTTCTTATTTTCTGTTGAGAATGGATAAAAGTTCTATTTTGTAGAAGATAATAACTATTCCATATAGAGAAAGAATAGAAAAGTCATGAAGAATAAAAATTCTCAAATCAAATCTAAATAAACAAGGTAATAGGATTCATTTCGAAAATAATTATTTTATTTTGGCCAATAGATGTGGCATTTATTCCACTTATTCCTTGATATTTTCTCTCTTCTCTGCCAAGATATAGGGTGAAGTTTTCAACTACAAATACATAAGAGGGATCAATACATAAGCCAAAATCAAAAACCTTAAAGCCCTAATACATAATTACAATTTACCTAGAAGAAAGCTAATGGGTGAGAACAAAGAGAGGGTTTCACTGTCAACCAAAGAGTGTCGACCTTAGAGAGGTTGTATTCCTTGTTCATTAGGAGCATACCCCTCATGTGCATACCCCTATAAGATATTAATTGTATTCCCTTACTGGATTCTTATTGCCGTTTTAAGAAATCTCATCCAAGTAGGATGTAATTATGAAGAATATACATATTAAGTGATTATGTAAATATATTATAAAAAAGAAAAAAAATTTGAAAAAATTCGTTACAATATACATAGATATGAAAATCATTAAAGTATATATGGATATGTAAGATTGGTTTATCTTCTATAATAAAGAGATAGAGTCATAATCGCTTTCACTTGATGTTGTATTCATAAAAAAACTAAAGTGTACTTGGAGAAAATATAGCACCTTTTTGGAATTTTTAAAAGAGAAAAGTTTGTTAAAATATATATGGATATATAAGATAAATTGATTATAAATAAAGAAACACAATTGTATGGAGACAAAAAAATATTCATTTTAAATAGACATTATATTGATGGAAAATAAAATTAAATTACAATTTCAAGAAGAAAAAAAAAGAGTAGCTGCAGCTACAAATTTGTAATATAAACTTATTTACTAATTATCAACTTGAAAAAAGAAATAAAATTACATCTTTAAACTCCTATATCGATATTTTTAATAGTTTCCATTGCCTAATCTAATTTTGTCTCCAGTTTCATACTTATGATTAAATATATTACTACTAAATAAATAAAGGTTTAATTATAAATCAATTTTTATAGTGACTATTTGTGAAATAAACTTTACATTCTACTAAAATTTTAAGAAGTATATAAACTATTTGTAAAATAAGCATAATTAAACATATTACTAAATAAATTATAAAAAAAATAAGTTATTAATAGTTTTTCTTCTACTAAAATTTTAAAAGTAAATAAACCATTTTTGAAATGAGCACAATTGAACATATCACTAAAAAAATAATAGAATGATTTAATTATCAATCACTTTTCATGGTGACTATTTGTAAAACAACTACATAATTTTTCTTCTACAAAAGTTAAAAAAAAAATAACCTACAGATTTATAATATAAACTTATTTACTAATTATCAATTTGAAAAAAAAAATATTATATCTTTAAACTCTTATATCAATATTTTTAATAGTTACCATTGCTAAATCTAATTTTGTCTCCAATTTCATACTTATGATTAAACATATTACCACTAAATAAATAACAGTTTCATTATCAATTATTTTTTATAATGATCATTTGTGAGATAAACTTCACTAACTTCTAAAGTTTTAATAACTAAATAAACTATTTGCAAAACAAAGTATAATAGAATATATTACTAAACAAATAATAGAATAATTTAATTATTAATCGCTTTTTTATAGTGGCCATTTGTAAAATAAGTGTATAGTTTTTCTTCTGTAAAAGTTTTTAAAAAATTAATAATTCATTTATGAAATAAGTATATAGTTTTTTCTTATGCTAAAGTTTGAGAAAACAAATTTTACTAATGAAGTATTAGGGTTTATAGATATTGCAATAAATGAAAATTTAATTAAGAAATTATTAAGATTTATGGATATTGAAACTATAATCAAAAGCTGTTGTTTTGATGAAAAATTTTTACTTTTTTTTCTTTTTTGGCCAAATGCAATTAACTTGGTTCATTTTATTAAAAGACTAGTATTTGTGTCACTTGACTACAAATACTCATGTAAGACTCGTATTAACGCGACTAGGTTCAGTAACTAATTTAGGATATTCGAACAAATAACCCGATTAAGCTAGAAGCTTACAAGAGGCTTCGTGAGATTAGGCTCGGAATTTAAAAATATAATAAAATATTAAAAATATAGCAAAAATCATATAAATTTACTATATTATTATTATTATTATTATCAATAACACACGAATTAGGTCTTGAAAAATAACAAAAACTTAGATAAATAAATTATAGGAGTAATATAATTAATATTGTATATAAAATAATATATAAAAGACCTGTATATACACTAGATATAATTGTTATGCTAGTATATGAACCTGTAATTACCAAAAACACCTAAGAAAATATTACTAAGTAATTAAATTAAAGCATGAAAAAATTGGAAAAAAATAATGCTGCACTTGAAGACACATTTCATGTCGTGGCAAAGTTAGGAGTCATCTACAGGTTTAGAAATGAAAGAAACATGAAGTGAAGACACCTAAACCAAAGGTAAAAACTTAGTTTATTAGGAAAATAAATTCAAAATTTATATCAACCAAGTTAGGAAAATTTCAAACACTTACCTGATGGAAGCTTGGTCATTTTGGAACATAAGAAAACTTTGGAAAACGAGAACAAGAGAAGAAAAGTTGGGATAGAAGAATTATGATAAAATAGTGCAAAAATAGGGATTTTCTAAGTTCTTTATGCTAATCACCACCTAGAAGTAAGCCAAACCACTTGAAGATAGAGGAAGTAGTGTCAACTTAGGAAGACAAACCTTTATCCTCATATGGCGATCAAAGCTCAGACTTCCGATGAGTCACTGATCTCTTCGATTTTATCAAAATTTTGGGAAAAATAATAAATGAACTCCAAAAATTTTGAAATTTGTTTTTCGACGTATTTTTATACGAGGATTTTAAATTTTCAATCAGATTTTCAAATTTTTGAGTATAGATATAGAGTCCTTAAGAAAAATTCCCGTGTAACAATTTTCGATTGGGTTTTTGAAAAAACAATCTATGTAGTTTCGACTTAAATTTTCTTGGCATACTCCTAAAATGTTATATTTTGATATTAAGTGGTCGAATTTCTAAAATAGTGAGCTAGATAAGGTATTTTGTTAAAAGAAATTTGATGAAATTTTCTAAAACTATGTTATATCCTAAATTTCTCAACAAACAGTAGTTAAAAGTGATTTAATATGAAGTTAGGAGGATAATTTATAAGTAAAAGTAGGTATTTGGTGATTTAAGGTTAAATTTTTCAAGTATTTAGTATATTTGTAAACTAATGGATAGTATGATGGGAAACGGAAGTGGATAATTGAAGTTTTAGTTAATATTTATTGGTTTTGTACGGTGTACAGTTCTAGAAATGTAGGGTAAGTGGAGTATATATGAAATAGTTAGATGTATTAGTTACAGTAGGGTTAGAAACTATGTTAGAAAGCAAGTTAGAATGTATCTGGTGTAAATATGTTGAATATACTAAGAAAATGGAACATATACCTAAGAGTGGCTTATATTTGGACTCTATTCTATTTTTTGAGATAAGTTGTAAGTCAGGAACTTTCTAAATGAGAATTTAACTTTGGATTTAGGGTCAAAAACTTTGTTAGAAATTGGGTTAGAATGTTGTTTGGTATTGGATATCCTTGACTACACTCGGAGTTCGACAATAAATTAACTAGTAATTTGTATATGAATTTCATTTCTTTATTAGAGTCAGAACATGAGTTAGAAGTTACTTAGATAATAATCCATACCACCAGACTAGGTTAGAACCTCGGTAAAAAAGTGGTTCAACGAAAAATGCAAAATGTAAGAGCAATTGGAAGTTTGAAGACGGTTGGTACCAAATATCAGACCATTGGAAGTCAAAGAATAGATAAAAAAGTCGCCTAATTATACTTTCTAAGAATTTATTTAAGTTAGAACCTGAATCAGAAACTATAAGGCAGCAATCTATACCAAGTTAGTACCTTGGTAAGAAGGTATCCTATTTAACTAATATTTAATAACCACCTTAGAAAAACTTACATAACACAATTGAAAATGTACTTAAATGTCCACAATGAATGCATATGATATATATATTAAAGATCTTACATTAATTTTAGGGATAATAAAAAAAGACGAGAGCGACTCACCAAGAGAATGAGTATCAATGTTTAGATAAGTAGGATCGGTATTTTATCGTACTTTGAAGTATTGTTTAAAAATACTTGGAGACCTTAATATATATCTTGTTTATGGTTATAAGTTAGTTACTTGTGCATATACAGCGTATGTGCTTGAATATTATGGTGCTATTTAAGTATTAAATTGATGTGTTGATTGCTTCATGATATTATATGCTTTGGATTGTTTGAATTTACTTAATCACCCCAAAAGTAATATAACATAAACTCGTCTTAACTATAACCAAACTTGCATTGTAACTCATTAGGGGAAATGACAAGAAAGCATAGGCCAAATACGGACACCTTCGTTAAGGATAGCATAAATAGTCCTCTCTCTACCCTGAGTTGAATTAACTGACAGGAAAGTGGGTCGCAGCTAGGTTGAGATTAGTGGTTCGAAGGTAATTTCAAGAGAAGTGTGTTCTCTATTACACAAGCCTTAATTTAGTGACCAAAATTGCGAGTATGCAGCTATAAACTCCTCAAAACTCGAATTAAAGCAGATGCAATTTCTCTAATCTCACAACGATCGATTAGCGTAGTGCGATGGCATTTACTTAATCATGCATTGTATCTAGTTAAATTGCTTGAAAACCTTGGTTACTTGGTGTCAGATATTTGCTACTATTTCTGTCTCGCTTACTAAGTAAGTTGTTGCTCATTTCCTTATAATTATTTTTTAGGTTTCTCTAATAGAGTCACAAGAAGGTTAGAGAACGGGGTTAGGGAGTAATATTTAAGATTTATCTGACTGAATTTCTATTTGGTTATTGTACTAACTTGTAAGAAAACTAATAGGGTTTCCTCATATTATTCTTAGTTTTCAGTCAATGAAATTTATTCCATACTTTATAAGTTTGTGGATTTTACTGAAATTTTAGTAGACACTATATCTTTTCGTAACGATGTAATTATTGAAAATTTTATTAAATACAAGGTTTATCTTTCATACAACTTCTAACTTAATTTTTACTCGAAATTAAATTATAAAAATTATTTTCAGAATCTATTTTTAAAAGTTACCCAACAGATTGATTCTTACTAAGTATTAAATGGGGAACTTCTAAGTAGTAAAATAGTGAACATCTTATATAGGCTATACTTATGTTAGCAGCTAAGGCAATTAACTTCTAGTGTAGATTAGTGTACACAACGAAGCTATTATAACTTTTTGGTTTAAGGTGTGACAATCCATTTGAAGATTTTTAGTTTATATACCATTTTTTCGAAGATTTGTAGGTTAAATATCGTATTTGGCATACAAATTTTTTTACTATAATAACCCTACATATCTATGATTTATTAACAACTATTGAGTATGTAAGGGTTATTTGGTAAAACCTAAATAAAATAAAATATTAAAACACTAAAGAGACAAATATTATAGATATTAGTTGCATGACTTGTGAAAATAGGAAAATGATTTTGGAGAGAGAAAATAAAATAAAACGGATGAGATTAAAAAAAAAACTTTATAGATTTTTGGAAAGAGAAATACGTAAAAACCAATTAGGGAGAATGGGTAGGAGGAATGACTTAACATTTTGTAGTGTAAATAAATTAATATAGTATTCTTATTAAAACCCCAATCTCTACCCTCTACAACATAAGCAGTTTGCCATTTAATCATAGAATGTAGAAATATAAAGTAGATTATAGTTGTTTTCTTTTGCCAAAATATGTAAGATATATAAGTGCATTTGCTTTAATATTATATATATATATATGTATATATATATTGATGTTTAAATCATGTTGTTAAATCCAGACTAGTCTAATTCGATTCGATTTGGCCCTTTTATATTATTGGTTTGGTATAACCGTGATTCAACCTTTGATCCAATTTAGTTTATTCTTTTAATTTTTAATATTTTCATATGTTCAAGTCAATGATGGATTCATTTGATTCATCATTTTTTCCATTTTATTATGTCTAATTATTGTCTATTTAAATCTTTACGTTTAGTAAGAATAAGATATTAAAAAGATGAAAATATATATTTTTTTTTAAATATCAAGTAAAATAATTATTTTCAATGCATAAAATATATATATTTTTAAATTTTTTCTATTAAAACGTGAATTTTTATTTTTTAATTACACTCTAATAATTGTTTTTATCATAATTATAAAATAGATGAATTTTTATTTTTTAATTACACTTTAATAATTATTTTTATCATAATTATAAAGTAGAAATAGATTAAATTAGATGAAATATAGACAAAAAAAAAATGCAATCAAGATCTATCTCCACCAAATTTGCCAATAACAAGAATAAAGGAATTAATTGAGTTGAACTGAATGAAGATGAATAGAAACTTTTGTCATACGTGTTTTTGGTTCCCAAGACGTTGCATCACTCAAGACCGTAGGATCGACTGATTCAATTCAATCGCAACTTGCAACCCTCACGTGAAAGACTTCCTCTTAACTCTGTCACCTTGGCCCTTGTGCCACATTACTACTCCTTAACCTCATAGATGATTTGCAGCTCCATCTCCAAAAACATCCTTAATTGTTTGGTTATTGTAGTTGACTTTTTTTTCCAACTTAAATTCCTCTACAGAGAATTGCTATAAACGTAAACGTGACTTACGATATCTCATTTTTAGAACGTGGGGAATAATCCAAATGAAATTTTAATTTTAGCTTTTATTTTTCTTCTTTATGATTGAAAATATATTTAAAAGTAAGAATTGTGATTCTATAGAATTAAAAACTGTGGCTTCAAAAAAGAATTCAAACTCATCTTAAGGAGGTAAAAATTGATAATTCCATTCTTTTCATATTTATTATTAATCAAATTACTTATTTAATATTTAATTTAATTATGATATTCAATAATTAAAAATATTTTTGACAATTATTATTATAAACTCATTTAATTCCATATATACTTCCAATCACAAGAAAGGATTTGCTAGTCCTCCCTTAATTGTATGTAATGATTTTGGTAGTTTGGTAGCATAGTGCGAATCTTCAATTGAGTGGATCGAATTTAAGTCTCTCTCTTCCATTGCAGCAGCAGCGCTTATAACATGCAAATTGAGAATTATAAAATTACACCGATATTTACGCATGGAGTGCATGCATCAGACCTTCATATTAATCAGCAGATTCTATCCAATTAGAAGCAAATTAAGAAAGATTAGTCTCACCTGTCGAGATGAATTATTGACCATATTTATTGGATGGAGATTCCAACAAAGTGTGCGGGCACGTCTACTATCTTGACTTGAAAAGAGTGGAATCTTAAGATTAAACTACTCACTGTTGCTCCTTTAATATCTCCATTTATAAAATAAAAATATAGATATTAATAATATTCAAAAGATACTTATCCTGTCCTTATAGATAAGGTGCCAATTATTATAATATAAATCATTTAATATGTCATATATTTAAATCCAATCAAGTAAATGTTGAACTACAATGACTTTGGTTCCATAATTTCGAGAAAATTCAAGCAATTTTTCCTTATTCGATTAATTCGAGTGTCATATTAGCGGGTAAATAGTAAAGAGGGGGCAGTATTGATGAAGGCACCATATTATCCTAGCAATTTGTATACTTTGCTCCATACATATAAAATAAACCATTTAGGCATCCAGCAAATTAATATTAAGAACCTAAAATTATGTCCTAGATATACTTAGAGACTAGAGTAATGTCTCAACAGTCATGTAAAATGGGATGAATGGTTTTATATCCAGATGCTTTCTTAATTCTATGTAGATAAAAATATAGTATTATTTTCATATTTGTAAATATTATTTTAAGAAAAAAGCTGCAGGATTATAGAATTTGGTCCAAAAATTTCTACCGTATTTGCCAACTGAGTTAGTATGATATATGCACAGGCCTATTTGTGTTGAACCTAGTGAGATTTAGTGTCTCATGAAGGTCTAACAAATGTATGAGCAATCTAGAGTCTATCACTTGTTTCTATAATGTGAGACTAGTGAATCCCAAAGATTCTTCAATGGATGTTGAATTTTTAAATAAAGGATTATAGTAGTGGTAGAGTTGGTTATGAGGAAATAACTTGTTATTATCCAAATGAAAGGGTTCATCTTATCAGGTGTTGTATGGAGTTAATCCACGAGTAGATGAACATAGAGGAAGTGGGAGCCCAAAAGGACCAGTAAATATTTAGTGAGTCGATAGAGAGTCTAGAAGAAGGTGAGGCTTAGATGTTTAAGATGTATTAGTGACTTGATGTTTATACTAGCCAATATTAAGTGAAGAGTTGTCTCTAGTGTCAATATTCATTACTAAGCAAGTAAATTTTAGTATAAAGAGCAATGTCAACAGGCGTATAGGAGGATGAGTTAATATGTTACATTAGGAATCTTGGAGGCAAGCGAATTAGAAGACTAAAATGAAGGAGTCAATTGTAGTAGACGTTCAAGTTTATATGCATTTATTAAGTACAATAAATTCAAGTCTATGTAAAGAGTTGTTGAATTTACGTCTTGAAATTTTCTTGGAAATCAGTTTCTTATAGCATAAATCAACAGTAAAATAAGTAAAAGGTCTTAGAGTAAATCTTAATGAGCAGTAGTTAATTACTAATGAGCAATAGCTGACTATCAGAGGCTAACGATTTATCGAAAGGGGGTAATGGTTGACCAACATAGGCTATGGTTGATCTTATAAGGGTATGGGTGACTGCTAAATGCTAATCGGTGCATGGTAATTTCCTATTTCTTATTTTCCCGTTTACTATAATATACCCAGCGACTTGAGGCATCCAAACCTAAATCTATATGTTATTTTGTGTATCAAGTAGAATTAGGATTGAAAGAGATCCATATAAACCCTTAAAGATTCAATTATGAGAGCATTGCTCAAAAAAGGTTATGAGAATTATTGTATTATGGTATTACATTAGAGGGTTATTTGAAATCTTGTACATGTTTTTTTACTCCCTTTTTTCTTAAGGTTTTCTAAGATGAATATTGTGTGGCAGTAATGACCTTAATGGTTAGTTATGTACATGACGTGTAACTTCATACTACGAATGATTTTAGATGAGTCTTTCATTAATGATGCATAGAGAGATGTCATTAGAAAGAGGTATAGGAGGAGAAACGAGTAAACTCAACTACTAGCTAACACTTTTGATAGGTGAATGAGTTCAAATCATCAACTTGACTATTCTTAACTAAAAGCTAAGCAATCTTCGCCTGAATAGGTATAAAATCCTTGAAAAAAGAGCTTTAGTAGCACATTTATGTTCGTTTGATCTTCTAATTCGTGTTAAATGAGAAGGAGAACGTGCTTATTTATAAATTCCGAAGCTCATCCTCATCCATCAAATTACTCTAGTAATTGGTGAATGATAAGAGCTCATCCATCAAATTACTCTAGTAATTGGTGAATGATAAGAGCTCTGGCTTTGATGAACGATGGATGAGATGCATCCTTTGTTTCATACGAATCCTTCTTCTTAGGCTTTTTATAATTCAAGCCTATAAGTAGGTCTATTTAAAGTACAGGCTTATTGAGAAAGGCCATTAGTGACTAAACCAATCTAATGATCTTTGCTCTAAGTTAGTAAGAATCTTCCTAAAATACCCTTGTAAATGGGCTTGATTGTTTATTTTCCGTCAATAGCTTAAGGAATCAGTTCAAATAATACATTTAGATTAAGTCTAAACTAAATAATCCTTTACAAGTATCGTATGTCGTATTCTTTTCCTATTTGATTATTTCTTATGCATATCTTCTATGATTTAAAATAGTAAATTGATATGAGACCCTAACAAAGTGGTATCAAAACTGTACGTGTTCTAATAATCCATAAAATTAGTAGATAGAAATAACGGATTATTGTTTGAGCTATTTGTGAAATGTAATTTGATTAAGCTACCTAAATACCTAATTTTTAGATTGGATAAAGAGCAACTACAAGGATTCTTACACCAAACTTCATTACCTTTAAATTTTTGTTTCTTTTAGCCTAATATAGTTACAATAACTATGGGGAGAGAGGAATCAAATTTAAAGCATCTCGTCGAGAGATTAATATTCATTCCACTTGCCCATCAACAAAGACCTTAGTATTACCTTTAAATTCAATGGTTCCAGATAATCCAAGAGTAAATCAATGACACATCTTTATGTGTAGAAGGAACCTTTTATAAGATCCAAATGTGCTCTTAACCAATAAAAGAATGAGAATATCGGGTTCATACTTGATTAATTCAAAGCTTCTATTTATGGAATTAATTGGGGAAAATCAATAAAGCAGGAAAGATTTATATGAACAGAAATTGATCGAGCCATTCAAGATAACAAAACGATATTAATATTCTTTACATGTGATGGACCTACTACTAGAATTCTCCAAATTTGTCAACAAAATTTTATCAAATCCTCAATATATTGAGTTGAATTATAAAAGTACTTTATATTTATATAAATTCCAATGAAATTCTCTACGTTTTAAACAAGTAACTTAAGTTCTCTACAATTAAGTTCATAATACATATATACGTACAAACATATAAATTTATATATGGGCTAAATTACACGAATCATTTGTATAAATTTTTGAAATAGAACGCTTGTTCGATTTTTTTAAAAGTTAAGACTTATTCTCTTTGAAAAATCGACATGACAATTTAAGTATAAATTTTAACTGGCACAGTCTATCACCAAAATGTTACTATTGTCGGCTACCTTAGGGCAAGGGTGGCAAGGGATAGCTTGTTCTTTATTTTTATTTTTCTTTAATTTTTTTTTAATTTTGTTTCAATTTTTCTAATTTTTTGTATTTTAATATCTTCTAACATTAGTTAATTAAAAAAAATTATTTAATAAGTGAATTTTTCATAAATATAAATGCTAACTTTTAAAAAAATTGGAGATTTATATAATTTCTTATGTTTTTAATGAGTCGTCTATATAGCTTATCCTAAATAGATATAGATTATATTACATTTAAGAAATACAATATTAGTATAATTAAGTGTATATTACATAGATATATATATTTGTATCGTATTTAAAGATATGAGATAAATTTAATAAATTAATAATATTTTTTATATAATTAATAAATATATAATATTTATTATATATAATTATAAATAAGTAAAATTACTAATATTGCAGTTTCGTTGCCAAAAAGTCAAGGGCATAGGCCGGCACATTTTGGCGCCGTTTGCAGTGCGTGGAATAAATAGCTCCCGATAATTTAATCACTTTGTCTCTATCGAACCGCACACTTCCATTACTAAACAAATCACATAAAACCACACATCTAATTTTATTTAATAAATACATCACTTATCATTAAAATCATAACAATTTAACATTTAGCGCAGATTAGACACCACACCACCCTATTAAACTATTTTGATCCAATCATGCAAAGTTTTATCTCCATCAATCAATGACAAATATGTAATCTCTCTTTCTTTCTCTATCTCTCTCCACTCATTATTAAATTTTAAAAAATAAAAAGAAAGAAAAGTAAGTTTGGATAGATTTCAAGGAGAATCGAATACATCTTTATCGCTTTTTGCTAAATGGGAAATGGAATCCATATACAATTTTATTTTTACTCAAGGAATACTCACTTATGGTACATTTATCTAAAATAAATGAGATTAAATATTAAATTTTATATCAAAAATGAAAAACTACCAAAACAATAGAAACTTTTTTTATTTTCTATATTCTAATATTCCCATATTTAAAGCTGAGAATTCTATGTGTATAAAAATAAAACCTACCAAAAATTTGTGACATAATAACAATAAAAGGTCGATTTTTAAAAAGTAAGTTACAACATTACCTACTTAGGCTTTAAACATTATATATTATAAATAATAAATTGTAAATATATTGAACATTAAATTTCTATATTAATGAATCAATAAATGATATATTCATAAATAAATATAATCGATTTTAAAAGGTAGATTTTTAAAAAGTAAGTTACAACATTTGCTTTAAATATTATATATTACAGATAATAAATTATAAATGCACGGATCACAAAATTTATATATCCACAATCCATCTTCTCCTTTAGACCTCTACCGAAAAAATCTCCAAATCTTTTCTGTGACAGAAAACAGAGAGTTAATGCTGTAGAATGGTCTGCTCACTCTCTCTCTCCACCCCCCCCCCCTCTTTCCTGCTGTCCATTAAAACCGCTCTGCGACTAGTTGTACTTCACCAGCTGAGACTAGTCGACTGCTAGTTCTATAGCACACTCTATTTATTGCCAGACAGTCGATATTCGTACTATAATTCTAGTCACCTACTATTATAGATTTTTCATACACACAACAACAACATAAGATAACACAATTCCACGACAACCATAAGAACAATGCTTGAAACGGTCAAGTACCTGATCGGGTCGGTCGGACCCAGTGGGTACGGGTCCAAAACCACGGCTGAGGAAGTCACTGACTCATGCCCCGATCTACGATCCATCACAGCCATCATCACAGGTAGATTTAATCAATCATTACATAAATTTTTTTTTTTTTCATTAATTGTCGTACTAATACATGATATGGGAAAATCACACGTTATATGGTATGGAATTGTCCGGAATTTCGAGGAGAGGAGTCGGTAGGTGTAATCGGATGCATCTTTTGCTCGAAAGATTTTAATAAAGTAGCACATGACGTCCTTGATACTAATGTCGGTTTTGATAGGTGCAACGTCGGGAATCGGAGCGGAGACGGCTCGGGTGTTGGCCAAGAGAGGGGCGAGGCTGGTGCTGCCGGCTCGTAGCTTGAAAGCGGCGGAGGAAGCCAAGGCACGTATCGCGTCGGAGTGTCCACAGTCCGAGATTGTAGTCATGGCTCTTGACCTCAGCTCGCTCAACTCGGTTAGAAAATTCGTGGCCGAGTTCGAGTCTCTTCGGTTGCCTCTCAATCTTCTCATGTACGCCTCACCAAGCACTGATTTTTCAAAATCCTTCTTATTTTTTAAAATACCTTTTTTTTTTTTCTATTTTGTTGATTTTAAAATGTAAGAAATCATTTATGTCTTTCATTGCATGTTTTTTCTTTTATTTGTAAATAAATGAAAAATGGCATCAACCCACTCAAGATAGAAGCAAATTTTGTCACATTTTTAGATTTTTTTTTTTCTAAAATATATAATGTTTCTGTTTGTCCTAATTTGTTCTTGTCTTATATATATATTTATAACATGACAAATGCAGAAATAATGCGGGTAAATTTGCTCACAACCATGGTATTTCCGAAGATGGAATCGAGATGACGTTTGCCACTAATTATTTAGGTACGGACCAACTAATACTACCATAAAATAAAGTAATAAAATTAAATAAATCTAGTTTCCGTTTTTCTTCGACTCCTTCGTATTACAGTTTCAAGAAGAATTCGATCTTATTAATCCTGAAATTATTGTATATATTAGGAAATAAATACTTTTGAGGATTTTACTTTTTTAAATTACAAGTCTTAGATCAATATATACATACATATATATATACTTTTTTTTTCCCTTTTTCAGGTCATTTTTTGTTGACAAATTTATTGCTGAACAAGATGATCGAGACGGCAAGAGGAACAGGAATACGAGGACGGATTGTGAACGTGTCTTCTAGCATTCATGGCTGGTTTTCTGGCGATATGATCCGACATCTCCAACTTATAACCCGTAACAAGAGGTTAATGCTAAATAAATAAGATTCTGATCTCGACTTATCTCATTATCACTATCAAAATTTAATAATGAAAAATATATCTTTGAAATACTATTGTATTGTTGCTTGAAATTTATTGCAAAAGTTTATAAAGTTAATGTATTCTGGGTTTTAATTTAATAGAATTTTTATTAAATGATTGAGTTGACTAGACCATAGGTTGACTAATGGATGGAATAATAATAATGTGTCGATGTTGGCACAGCCATTACGACCCAACACGTGCATATGCCCTCTCGAAGCTGGCTAACGTTCTGCACACCAAGGAGCTTGCTCAGAGACTCAAGGTCCTTTTTTTTATTTATTTATTTATATAGACATACTGAAAAAAAGTGTATTTTGTTGTTTTCCGTCTATTAACGTTTGTGTCTTATATTTATTGCTCAAGGGTGGTTTGAGGATTGGTGTTTTATTTGTTTATTTATTTCTTTATTTTGCATGGTCTAGGAAATGGATGTGAATGTGACTGCAAATTGTGTTCATCCTGGAATTGTGAGGACGAGACTAACCAGAGAGCGAGAAGGGTTTCTTACTGGTGAGAAACTTTTTTTCTTTTTCTTTTTCTTTCTTTTTTTTTTTTTTCCCGGAGCAATGTTATAAAAACATCGAAAATTCTTCGTTTTCTTCTTCTTTTTGTTTTGCAATTTTGGTGTTTAATTTTATAATTTTACTATTATTATATGAATATTTTGAAAACTTAAGCTATGCGTAGAAATTTTTTATCTAGGAAAAATTTGTCGAAAGTTTACACTAAGTTACAGACAAAAAATGGAAATTTCAGATATTTAGATGTAATGTGTAATGTCTACCCTTCTTTCATTTGTTTTTAGGGCTACTTAATTAGTAGGGTGAACTAAAACGAGATCCCTAAAAAACTATCATGATTATAGAAAAAAAAAAATCTGAATTTACAATACAATATTTATACTTCTTGAAAAATATTAACACCGAAAATTTTTACTTCCAATATGGTATTAAGTAAATCTTTTATACTAATATACAGATATCGTAATTTTTAAAAGTAGATTTATTTCCCAATTTGACATCTATTAGCTAATGAAATGCTAACTAGCTAAGTTAAGAAAATTTTCAAATAAAACGATGAATCAATTAGGAAATTAATTACAAATATATATTTATGTAAACGCTTAATTGGTGTTATTGTTATATCAAAGAGAAAGTTTCACGGTATCACCAATTTCTTGAAGATTGTGAATATATAGTATTTTAAAACTCAGTATTATTTTAGCTTTATAATGTTACCTAATTATTTTCATTGAAAAATATTTATATATCCGTTCTATTTAATGTGTGCACAAAGGTAATTATCGTGTCATTTTGGTAAAATGATGTGCAGATCTTGCATTTTTCATGACATCAAAGCTGTTAAAGACAATTTCTCAGGTAAACCTAAAATGATTTATTTGTCATCTTTCATGAACTTATCTATCTGTCCTTTTGAAAAACATTTAAAGTAAACATTAATTAAAACGTGGTATGTAACATTCTATGTCAAAGACCATATTGGCTGGTCTGGTAGATATATGATTTATTTCATAAATAGGGAAAGATTCCTTCAACCGTCTAAAAAGTCCTGTATATTGATGCTTTGCCCTTACTCACAATAATTCCAATTATTCCCATGTGACCTTCCTTTGATTGAGCCAACCCTCCTTTGATTTTTATGAAGAATCATCTCATGGGTATGTATTTATGTATTTATATTATGCTCGCCCATCATGTTGGTAAGACCATAAACAACTAGTCAAGATTTTGAGCTTCAATTTGATTCGACTATGCTCATTTTAGCTTTATTTTTTTTTTAAAAAAAATTTCTTTTCTAATTATAGTAACATTACTACTCAAACTCTTGACTCCAACTCGATCTATATTTATAGCTCAATTAAGTTCGTAAGTTAGTTGAGCTAAGTAATATGAAACTTGAGCTTGACTTAATTAACAACTTGAGAAGCTTTGACTTAGGTTTGACTCAGATTTTTGTATAGTGGAAACTTTTATAAACATGGAGTTAAACTCAAGTTACTTACAAGTAATTTGGCTCTTTTATATCCTTTGACATTGTTATGAAAGTTATAGCAAATGCGGTTAAAAGGAAGTTAGTTATGGCAATTGTATAATAATATGTATTGAGTATTTGTTGATAAATGATAATGGCCACACAGAAAAATTGTATCATAATCCGGTAAATAATTTATTTAAACACTTGTAACATGACAGCTGCTTCCGCTGATGTATATGTATATACGTATTTATATATATATATATATATGTAAAAATATGTTATTTCAAAGGTATAAAGAGAATCTTTGTACATGAATTGGTAATGGGAAATATTATGATAACAGGCTGCAGCAACCACATGCTATGTTGCAACAAATCGGAGGGTGTCGAATGTAACGGGAAAGTATTTTGCAGATTGCAACGAAGCTTCTCCGTCGAAATTGGGATCCAACTCATTTGAAGCTTCACGTCTGTGGTCCGCCTCTGAAATTATGGTCTCTGGGGACCCTAATGCAGCTTTCGATATTATAATAAATTAAAATAGGAGACCCCCCCCCAAAAAAAAAAAAAAAAAATTTAAAAGTTAAAAGGTTTGATAGGACTAAAGAACAAGAAACGAAAATATGCACATAATAGGAAAAAGAAAAAGAGAGGAAAAATTAAAGCTAGTGGAAGGATTTGATAAAAAGAAAAGAATAAAAGGGAAAATATGCCTTGTAGAAAACTTTATACAAAGGGTTGGGAGGAAAAACGATCCATTAGAAGTGAGATGGTGCTCGTCACGCCTCGATGGAATCTTTTTTGTAGGAGGATTAGGGTTTACGCGGAGAAATCTATGATGTATGTACGATGTATGGTTTTGTTAGTTGGTGGTATATTTATATATGATGGGTATAGCATCTTTGTTGCTAGTTGCCTGATGGATTTAGGTATAAAAGTAAAGGGTTAGATTTTGTGACCTCTCTTTTTTATCATGATACAATGATCGTTTTAATGATGCTTTTATCTCCAAGGTTTGAATAAATGATGGAAGGTGCACTAAGAGGATGCCTAAACCACCAAAACATATATATATATATATATGTTAGAAAAATAGATAAAAATACTTTTTCCAATTTGATACATCCTTTTTCGCAGATTATATAAACAATGTCGGTAAGCACCAAACTTTTTCTTTTTAGATCTTGGATAAGTATTATTAAGTATACATAAACACGATGCTACGAAATATATATATATATGGAATAAGTGGACGCTATGAACATAGGGTTGGCTACGTCTGTCATGTGGTGGATGATTTTAAGAGTATCTTTGAGGGGGTGATGGTGGTGGGCCAGTTAAAGTGTGCCATGCAAGTGGGAGCGTGGAGAGCCTAGGCGTTTAAGCAAAGGAAACTCAGAAGCGATTGCTTCATCACGTTTTTTCCCATTTTAAAATAGGCGAAATAGCCTACTTAGTCATAAATTATTGAAGTTAATCATAGTGGAAGATTTACCAAAGTTGTTGACGATCTCCCCTAAAATGGTAAGATAAAAACTGACCATTTAATTTCAAGCTAAGAGTATAACTAAGTCGAGTTAAATCCATAATATTGTATTTAATTCAATTTCAGACTCGAATTTCAAATTTGATTTGAGCTCAATCGAATCTTAAATTTTAAGTTTGTGCTTAATTCGAACATTTATTTGTGGTAAGCTTAAGTTGAGCTCAGTTACTTTAAATTTGTTTATAAATTTTTTCTAAATATTTTAAATTTATTTATATTTAAAAAGTAAAAGATAAATTAAAAATTATACTAAACTCGAGAGCTATTAAACTTTATATGGCTTTCAAGTTTAATGAACTTAATATTTTAAAACTCGAGTTTGATCTCAGTAGCTCGATCTTAAATTCGACTCTGGTAGTTATCTATCTGCATTTGAGTTGATATGAATTAATATTTACTAGTTTTACAAAGAGGAATACGTATACATTACGTTTTATTCTTTTGGAAGTATAGGAAAATTTTCTTTCAAGTATTCTCTTATTAGAATAGGGGAAGTGATGCCTCCCTTAAAAGTCCTTGCACGTTAATGAATATGATATGACTTATAATAAAATTCTTATTCAATAAGATTGGTAATCCAGTTATGGTTACACTATGTTTGGAAATAGGGAAATAATTATGAAGGAATGAACTAAGAGGAAAGAATTAAGGAGGAAAATATTAATTTTTTTATTTAGATAAGGAAGAAACGAAAGTGAAAGGAAAGTTAATAATAATACTATTTATTTTATCAAAATATAAAAAAAAAAATCCTTTCAACTTTAAAATATACTTTTATTATAAGGGTGATGGTGTAATTTTAAAATAATTCTTTCCTATTCTCTCCCATTTTGAAAAAAAAATAAATTTTGATAAGTCTAAAAAAATTAATTCCCTTTTAAATCCATTTCTTTTCCCTTTTCTTCACTTATCAAATAATGAAAAAAGTAGGTTGATTTTTTTACTTTCCCTCCTCTCTCCAGTCGTTTCCTCAATCCGAAGATAACGTTAGTGTCCTGTGATTCGGCATTTTCATGTGGAGTCTATCCACACCATCTCTTTTTTGGCTTTGTGAACCGTCGCGTCGTGTCTGGCCCTGACAAAAGATGAAACACCAAAACACCCATACCCTCTTTCTCCTAACATTAATGCGATGAGAATTTAACAAATACCAAAAACTGACGATGCAAAATTGCAGAGGGTAGGATGTCAAACTTGGGACCGGAACTGATTATTACATCACACTGAAACAACTGTCCTCGTTTCTGAAAGAAATCCGAACGAATGTACAAGTGGTTTGGACACTCGTATTGTACAACTTATATTCAATGCCTGTCGTCCATTGTCAGATTACATGCTCTAGCCAAAAAAGGCATTTAAAAAACTAAGGGGAAAAAAAAAAAAAAAACAAAAGATAAAATAGTTAAAATTCCAAGTATTTTATTATTTATATTGTGCAGCCTCATTCAGGAATTGAGATATTAAAAATTATCTTATCAGTTGTTTAGTGTTGTGTGTGTGTGCGTGTTTTTTTTTTTTTTAATTCATTTTTATGTTCTTATAGATGGATTTTGTCATGCATTATTTAATGATTGAGATTAAAATTATAAATGTGTCGAATCGAAGTTACAAAGTTTTAGATTCAATTGTAACACAACTTAATATTTCAAAATTCGTTATAATTAATTAAATGTATAATTTTGAGCTTAATTTTGATTTGAACTGATATTTAACAAGCTGGGCTTGGACTTAATCGAGTTTGTTTTGGCTCAATTATTGAATAAAAATATTATTCTTTTGATTAAGGACTCAAACACATTAGTTGACATTTATCTTCAACTAAAGTATGATTGTGCTTGCGAGTTACACAAACTGAATGTTAAAAACTTCGAACTCATCTCGATAAGTTACTTGAGTATTAAATTCAATCTTGAATTTATTGCTGTCGAGTTGAACTCATGTAACTTAGGGAAGGTTTATCTTATTTACATCCCTATTTAAGGTAATAGTATGAATTAACGTGATGAGGATCTCAATTAAAAGTGTAATCGAATCAAATAGTATTAAACTCGAGCTCATACTCAAACTCGATTCAAAAACTCAAGATTCGAGCTTGAACTCCAACTCAACCAAGTATTAGAATTTAAGCTTGAGTTTAACTTGAAATTATATAAGGTAAATTTAAGCTTAACTCGATTAACTTGATTAAACTCAAATTTTTTATAAATTTTACTTAATTAATATCAAATTCTGTTATATTTAAATAAACTAAGATTATATTAAAAGTTATACTAAACTTAAATAAATTTACGAATGAGCTCGCAAACCTAACGAACTTAGTTCGAATAGCACGAACTCAATTTGATTATTATTCAAATAAATTAGAATAAAACTTAAAACGAACTGATTTGTTTATTTATACTTTCAATTCCAATGATTTTGAATATAGATAGGATGACGCTACGGATGAGACCGAAGAATTGGTGAGTTACCCTTGTTGTGCAATAGTTTTTAAAAATTTAATATGAAAATTAAAGTTAAGGATGTCATCTCACTCCCACCACCACTAGTAATTATTGCAAATTGCTTTGGAGTTGAATATTTTGCTCGCAAAAAACAAAAAAGGGGACTGCCTACACGGACCAGCACGCTGAATATTGCGGAAACGAGCTTTGAGAAGAGAGAAGCTGTCCATCGATTCAGACAATTACACGTGTGCTAGAGAAAATATTGGTCTGACACCGGATATTTAATACCCTGTCATAATTTGCAAGACAAGTGGCTAAAACCTGATCTACGCTTCGGTTATCAAAATAAGACTCACATGCCATTTAAGTCCAACTCAAACTTGAAGTTAATTTATAAACGAATTAATTTTAAGTTCAATATAATTAAGTTGAATTGGAGCTTATATTTAGACTGTGAGTTGGTTTTTAAAGTAACTTATTTATATTATTATCGAGTCAACTCCTGAATAAACTTATAAACAAGCTATCGAATTATAATATAATGTTGTTACATTAAAAAATATATAATATTAGAACAAAATGATAGGAAAAACATAGTTAAAATTATTACAAAAGTATATTTTAAATTTTTTAAATTAATTATGAAATTTAATTTAGGTCGAGCTTGAATTTGGAATTATTTAGACTTTTTTATTTAAACAAGCTTAAGCTCGTTTATATAAAACGAGCTAAGTTCGAGTTTAAGATTCCTTAATGAATTCAAGCTTGAATCTATAATTTTTAGGCTTGATAAAAATTTAATTTAACTCAAGTTTGATAATTTTTAAATAAGTTGAGCTTGAGTCTTGAAAAGTTTTACTTGACTCGACTTATTTACAGTTCTAATTATTAGTAGTAATAATCTATTTTAAAATTCATCCAAAAAGATCCATTTTAAATACTACTAGAAAAAAAATCCTTTTTAAAATATTAATTTTCCTTAAAAAAATTTTAGATTAAATCCTGCAATTCACGAAAAAAAAAATTAGATTCTAATTGATTAAGTATACTAGGATTAATATTTATTGAAATAATGAAAATCTATAGAAAATAATTACTTAGATCCTAAATTAGACTTTACATATCAAGTAAGGAGAATCAAATGAAAAAACGAAAAAATAGGAGTAAAAACCAACCGATTCTTAAACCATCCAATCAACTGGTTGAAGACCGAATTTGATTAGGCAATTC
Organism: Lumnitzera littorea; assembly: GCA_024138015.1. Classification (NCBI taxonomy): domain Eukaryota; kingdom Viridiplantae; phylum Streptophyta; class Magnoliopsida; order Myrtales; family Combretaceae; genus Lumnitzera; species Lumnitzera littorea. The sequence goes on along the minus strand of JAMXBB010000008.1, from coordinate 2,853,684 downwards.
CCACAATCAACCGACCACAATTTGATCGGGTAGAACCAGTTTGCTCCGAATTTGATTGGTGGAAAACAATTAGATCGCCAATCTCTTATATTGTTTGCCAACGCTTTTTTTTTTAATTGGAAACCTTAAGCAATTGACCTAGAAACAAATAGATTTAAGTAAGTGTAATATGTTGTTAATTTTAGCAAGTTAACCAAACCATTCAACTTTTTTTAGATTATGATTATAGGATTGATCTAGAAAAGGATTAATAAGTAAAGTCTCTAAAGTGAGTCCACGAATGTAAATGAGATGGTCTGCTTGTAAGCAACTTGAATTTAGATCAGTAATTACTCAAATTCAACTTAACTTAGTTGTAGTCAAGCTAAGCTCAAGTTCAAGTTACTTGATATAGTTAAGTTGAGCTCGAGTTACTTCACGTACTCGAGTAACTTATCGAGTTGAGAGCTCAAGCTACTTCGTGTACTCAAGTAACTTATCAAGTTGAGTTCGAGCTTTATGATGTTTGGCTTGATAAACTCGTAAGTTTAATCGAACTTGAGTAGAGTTCGAATATTAGTCAAGTATAGATATTATTATTTTAATGAAATTTATAATATTTGTAAGATTATCGAGTTAAAACAAACTTAATCAAGTCGAATTCAAATTTACTAAATACAACTTGGAGTTGAGCTCATACTTAAGATGAGCTTAAGCTCAAGCTTGAGTTTTAAAAGTTATGAGTTGAGCTCGATATTATATCCTCTCAACTCGACTCATTTATGACCACGAGTAAGTCTTAAGTAAGTTTACATTAGACCTCATTAATTGGTTGTGCGTGTTAATTAGTCATATAAACAAAAATCAAATATATGGAGGCATAAATTGATATGTTGTTTATGGTTAGTGTAAGCCCCAAAGTTCAGCCACGTAACCGTAGGATTGAACTTAGAACCCAAGGTTTAGGGCGATCGGTTAAAAGATCCGATCAAACCAAACTTATAAACTATTGAGAAGAATATTAGTAAAAATGACCCCGTAAACTTAAATTTAAGAAAATAAGTAATAAAATAAGAGACTATAAAATTTTCAAATTTTAAGTATAATAATTACTAATTGCTAATTACTAAAAAGGCAAAAAGTGTAATCTAACAACTGATAAATTACTAGAGATAGATTATATGTACATTAAAAATTTTAGAATGACTAAAATAATATTTAGAAATGTTCACGTATACCCCACATGTATTTACGTATAGATAAAAATACGCGTAATTACTTAAAATACGCAAAATGTGCTAAAATAATACTAAATGCTTAAAGAAAATTCATAATTAATTAAGGAAAAATCAGGAAAAATCATGAATCATCCAGAATTGGGTCGTGGCAGCTGGGAAAAATAAGAAAAAATTCGGCCAATTAGAATTAACCAACATAAAAGCCAAAAATCAAGGGATAAGGCAATTGTTTTATCCCATTTAATGCACAATAAATTCCACAAAGCCCTATAAATATCAGGAAAAATTACAGAGCTCATTTGGACAGATACAAATCAGAGAAAATTAGAGAGAGTTGAAAATTCGAGAGAAAATCCAGAAAATAAAAAAAAAAATAAGAAAAACTGTGCAGTTAAGGATTTTAAATGGAACCCACACCAGACGAGGAGCTGGGAGTGGACAGCCACCACCACCACCACATGGTGGTGGCAGCGCCCAGGCCGGCCGACAAGGCCACGGCGGCCCGCGGTGGCCGGAGCCACCCAAACCGATGAGTCCAAATTCCAGCCCGATTCTTGTGAAATTTTGTAAAAATAGTAAATATAATTAGAAAATTATGAATTTTGTTATTCTGAGATATTTTTGTATGTAGTTTTTAGGAAAAATATTATTTCGATGAAATTATGTCCCGTAATATATGGTCTCTAAGAAATCATGCAAAACCGAGCACATTTCGATTTTGGAAATAAATGACCTTAGGAGTGTAGTTTGAAGCCCAAAATTTTTCTGTAGATTACTTAGATGATATAGAATAGTGCTATGAAGCCCGTTTTCAAAAATTAATTTTTGAAATTTTTAGATAATTTTTAGGCCCTAAAATTAGGCATAAAATGGGTAATTTAAGGCTAATTATGTAATTAAATGATTAATTTCTTATTTAGTGAATAATTACATGTTTTAGGATGTTAAAATCTGATGGAGTATGATACTTGTAGCAATTAGAGTGTTAGATGTAATTATTAGGTTAATTATGTAGTAAATAGGTAATATGGAAAAATAGTACATTTTAAGATAATTTTGTAAATTAGGGTAAATTGGAGTAAAATCTGATTTAGGATGAATTTATATATTTTGGAATGATAATTGATGTTTAAAGATGATAATTAGAGTAGTAGAAATATTAGAAGTGTAATATATACATAAAAGGTAATAATACATAATAGGTAATTATTGAAAATATAATAAATAGAAAATATTAGAATAAAAATTGATATTATGATAATAATAAAAATATACAATAAATCTGATTGGGAAACTTGAATTTATGTAATTATATGAAAAATGTAAAAATTTCTCACATTAGGAGTAAATTCGATACACAAATAGGGATTTAAGTGTACCGGATGGAATAGAATACTAATTTAAGGTAATAATGGTATTTAGGAGATCGAGAAATAATGTGATTAATATCACCTTATGAGTTGGAACGGAATTTTAAGGTTGGGATCTAAAACATTACTTAGAAATCGAACTAAAAACCTAATTTAGAAATCGATGCGAAAACCGAACCTGAACCTAATCCCAAACCTAGAATAATGAAAGACTTAATACCTAGATAATTAGGCATATTAAACCTTAAACAAAACCTAACAATAAGCGTTATAAAATAAAACGAACTTGTAATATTTATATGAAAAGCTGAAACTACGTTCATATTATAGGGATGATCGGCGATAGCCTGAGCAAATCGGACCTCGAGTGAGTAAGCGAGGAGTCGAGGTAAGTTGGGATTAATACGATGCTGTATTTTGGAGGCTTAAGATTATGTTTGGTTGTGCTTGTTAGATAGTTGAATGTATGCATGTGCTTGATTATGGGTGATGCCATGATTCTGTTTGTTGCTCTGCACATATTATATGAATTGTATGAAATGATTAATCACCATAAACTGGACTTAATTAAATATCCGATCAGTAATCATAATCGGACATGCATTGCAACCCGTTAGGGGAACTTAGGACTCTCCGGCCAAATACCGATCCCTTCGGAAGGGATAGCGCAGGATTGCAAAATGGTCCCTTCTTCATCCTCAATCGAACTAAGTGACAGGAGAGAAGGTCGCGGCGAGGGTAAAGGCAGTGGTTCGAAGGTAGTCGCGGGAGGAGCAAGGTCTCCATTACACAAGCCTGGGTTTGGTCGTGAGCTGTTGCATTAACGGCAACTCCTCAACCCGGATTAGAGCGGGCGCAATTTCTCTAATCTCACGATGGGCCGGACAACGTCGTGCGATGGCATTTGCTTGCACATGTATTGCATCTAATAAGTGATTGAAAACCTTGTTGTGTTTCAGGTATAGTTTTAAGTCCTCCGTCCTAACTTACTGAGCTGTGGTTGCTCACATCCCTATAGACGTCATGCAGGTGCTGGCTAAGAAGCGGCAACCAATTACTCTGAAGCTAGCAACTGCTGGATCCTGGGGAGTGAGGAAAAACATTGAAGAATAAACACATATTTTAAGGTCTAAGTTTTTATTTTAGAATTATTTTTCATTTCCGAATGATGTAATACTAGGGAATATACTATAGAGAAATGTTGTAAACTTTAACTGCAATAACTGAATGATAACATATATATATAATTCCTCACTTTTATAGGTAAATGATTTATTTAAATTACAAACTGTCTACTTCAAAGCGAGTTAGTTGTGGACGCCTTGTGTAGATCAGGTCTAAGATAGCGGTTGTGAGGCCAACTTCTATCTTAGGGTGGTTTACACGGCGGGGCTGTTACGACTCTGCCGCTTCGGGGCGTGACAAGCTATATGCAAAAGACTAACACCATGTTACAGAATCAATAGGCAAATATTCGGAATTTAGAGAATCAGATTAGTCAAATCTCTTAATAGTTGAGTAACAGAACATCAGGATTTTTACTTAGCAATACTGAAGAAAATCCTAGAGGTGTCAACGCTATTATGCCGAGGGGTGGAAAAGTAGTAGAAATAGTTGACAGATAAGTTGAAGAAAAGGTGGAGATTCTAAAGGAAGAAAAAGGGAAGCAGGTAGAAGAGGAACTAAAGTAGAAGTCATCAAAAGTGAAACCGTATGTTCCTCCATTCCCTTTTCCATGAAGACTGGTGCAACAACAGCTAGACACTCAATTTGCCAAATTCCTAGATGTTTTCAAGAAGTTACAAATCAACATTCCTTTTGCAGAGACACTTTAGTAGATGCCTTTGTATGCCAGATTCATGAAGGATTTGCTCACCAAAAAGAGAAAGATTGATGAGAACGAACCAATAATGCTTATAGGGGAGTGCTCCATGATCCTTTAGAAAAATTTATCTACCCTATCTAGAAAATAAAGAGATAAGGGGAGTTTTATTGTTCTTTACACTATAGGAAGTTTCCATTTTGATAAGATTCTTATTTATTTAAGTACAAGTATAAATTTAATATCTTTATCTATTTTTAGGAAGTTGGGACTTGGAGATTACAAGGAAACTCATGTCACCTTGCAACTTGCCGGTAGGAGTATCAAATACCGAAGGGGTATTATTGAGAATATCTTGGTGAAGATAGACAAATTTATCTTCCTAGTCGACTTTATAGTCTTAAAAATAGAAGAGGATGGAGAGGTACCCATGATTTTGGGCAGACCGTTTCTTATAATAGATAAGGCGTTGATAGATGTGAAACAGGTTAAACTTACTTTAAGAGTTATGGACGATCAAGTAACGTTTAATGTTTATGAAGCCATAAAGCATTTTGATAATTACAAATCTTGTTACACTATTGATATTTTTATGAGATTGCCTGTGAGTTTATAAAAGAGAAAGTAAGAATGAATACTATGGAATCAGTTCTTAAGGATCTAGATGATTGGAGCGATGACAACGAGCTTGAAGAAGAAGGTAGGGAACAAGTGTCAGAAATCAAAGCTCAATATTATGAAGAGCTAGGCACCAGTGAGAAGAAGCCAGTCCTATTATTGACACAACCTCCAGTGTTTAAACTTAAACCTTTACCTAGTCATTTAAAATATGTTTATCTTGAAACAAATGATACTTTGCCAATAATTATCTCATTTTCTTTGATAGGCGATCGGGAGAAATAACTTCTAAGAGTTCTGAGAGAGCATCAAGAAACCATCAAGTGGACCATTACTGATATTAAGGGGATTAGTCTCTTAGTTTACACTTACAAGATATTACATGAGGTGGAGTGCAAATCCACAGTACAACCACAAAGACGACTCAACCCAACTCTCAAGGAGGTAGTGAAAAAAGAGATACTCGCATTACTAGATGCAGGTATTATCTACCTTATCTCAGATAATAAGTAGGTTAGTCCCATTCAGGTAGTGTTAAAAAAAGGTAGTATAATTGTGGTGAAAAACGAGGATAGTAATTTAATCTTTACTCGCATTGTAACTGGGTGGAGAGTTTACATAAATTATAGAAAACTGAATGATGCCACTCGTAAAGACTGCTTCCCACTCTCTTTCATGGATCAGATGTTAAAAAAACTTTTAGGGCATAATTACTATTGTTTTTTAGATGGATATTCTGGTTACAATCAAATTCATATCGCACTTGAGGACTGGGAGAAAACCACCTTTACATGTCCTTATGGCACTTTTGCCTTTAGGAGAATGCCCTTTAGTCTTTGTAATGCACCCGTTACTTTTCAAAGATGTATGATGTCTATATTCTCTGACATGTTAGAAGATTTTATCAAAATATTTATGGATAACTTCTCTGCTTTTGGGAAGTCATTTGATTCATGTATGACTAATTTAGGTTATATGCTTAGAAGGTGCAAAGAGACTAATTTACTTCTGAATTTGCAAAAATGCCATTTTAGGGTAAGAGAGGGAATAGTCTTAGGTTACAAGGAGTAAAAAAAGAGGATTGAAGTTGACAGAGCTAAAGTGGAGATAATAGAAAAGCTATCACCACCCATTTCCATCAAAAGAGTTAAGAGCTTTCTAGGGCATGCTAGCTTCTACAGGAGATTTATCAGGGACTTATCTAAAATCTTTAGACTTCTTTATAATTTACTTGAAAAGGATTCTACCTTTGTTTTTTATGATAGTTATTCATAGGTATTTAATCTATGAAAGGAGAAGCTTATTTCGGCACTAGTGATCGTTGCACTTGATTGGGAGCTTCCTTTCAAGATGATGTGTGATGTTAGTGACTATGCTGTAGGAGTAGTACTTGGGCAGAGGAAATGTAAGTTATTTCATATTATATACTATGCCATGACAAAGTAAGAACTTTTAGCGGTTATATTTGCTTGTGACGAGTTTAGGCCTTATCTCAAAAGTTCTAAGATCATAGTATACACAAACCATGCTATTCTAAAATATTTGTTTGCTAAAGTTGATGTTAAACCTAGGTTAATTCGTTAGATTTTATTACTGTAAGAATTTGACCTTAAAATTAGAGATAAAAAGAGAACTGAAAACGTAATTACTAATCATTTATTTCATTTACAATTTGAGTGTTTAGAGTTACCTATTAATAAAAAGTTCCCTGATGAACAATTGTATATAATAGAGATCTAAGGGTTACTGGTATGCTGATATAACCATTTACTTGGTTAGTTAAATCATACCATACGGTTTCTCATTTAAAAAAAAAAGAAGAAGTTTTTACATGATGTGAAATTTTATTTTTGGATGAATCGTATCCGTTTAAAAGTTGTACCGATCAAGTAATCAGACATTATGTGCCTGAAATAGAACAGCTTAACATAATTCAACATTGTCATTCTATAGAAGCAGGAGGCCACGTTGATGTGGAAAGAACTGCAACTAAAATCTTATCTTGTAGATTTTACTAGCCTAGTTTGTTTAGTAATTGTACGAATTATATTATGTCTTATGCTTAATGCTAAAAAATCGAGAATATTTTTAGGAGACATGAATTACCACAAAATAGTATTATGGTAATTAAGCTTTTTCATGTGTGGGGAATAGCCATCATGGGTTCTTTCCCTTTATCTTTTTCAAATAAATATATATTTCTGGCAGTACATTATGTGTCGAAATGGGTAGAAGCAGTTGCTCTACAAATTAACGATGCCAGAATGGTAATTAAATTTTTGAAAGAGAATATTTTTTTTTTAAGTTTAGGATACCTAGGGCTATTATAAGTGATGGGAGGTTGCATTTTTGCAATCGGCAGTTTAAAAAATTGTTAACAAAATATGGAGTCACTCATAAAATTGCTACCCCATATTATCAACAAACTTGTGGACAAGTTAAGGTATCTAATTGGGAAATAAAGCGTATCCTAAAGAAGATTATCAATGCATTTAGGAAAGATTGGTCTTTAAAACTTGATGATACATTGTATGCTTATAGGATACTTTTTAAAACCCCTATAAGAATGTCCCCATACAAAATCGTTTATAGTAAATCGTATCACCTACCTGTAGAGCTCGAGCATAAGGCCTATTGGACCATAAAATACCTTAACTTTGATTTACAAGCTGCAGGTAAAAAGAGATTGCTTCAGTTGAACCAGTTGAACAGCGAGAGTTTGTGCTTGGTTAGAAAGTGTTGTTATACAACTCTTAACTGAAACTGTTCTTAGGTAAGTTAAAATCTTGATGGTTTAGGCCATTTGAAATAGCTAATATTTTTCCTTATGGTACAGTTGAGTTAAAGGCAGGAGACAATCGCATTTTCAAGGTAAATGATCATCTCCTTAAACACTATTTTGAAGGAAAAAACATAGATAGTAACGCCATTACGGTGATGAGTGAGAACTCACAGTAAGATCAGAAAAGTCGAGTTAGCGACTATAAACTAAGCACTTCATGGGAGGCAACCTATGTCTAACTAAACCATTTTTTTTTATCTTAGTTATTACTATTAATTTTTTTTTTATTTATGAAAAAAAGAAGAAGAGCTGACCATTAGCATTAAGGCTGTCAGCCTAAGAAAAAAAATAAAAAGAAAAAAACATGAAAATTTGAACTCAAGGCTGCCAGTCTACTCATATACACCGACAATGTACGTTGCTAGCATATAAATGAAAAAGCCGCCGTATAGTGCTTTTTAAAGCACGACTGTCGATTTTCTCTCTCTCTCTCCTTCCTCATTTTCTTCCTAATTTCTCTCTCTACCTTCTCTCTCTCTCTCTAGTTTTCTCTCCCTCTCCATCACTCTATCTCCCATTCATATTTTTTTCATCACTCCATCTCACATTCACTCACCATTTTTACTTTTTCCATACCCATTTTCACTTTTTCAGTTCAGATTTGTGATTCACCATGCTGACTAGGAATGTGCAACCTCAGCGAAAGAAATAGAAGATGGTATTCGCTTCGTCTTTCAGAAGTTCAGGCAACGATTTACTTTCATATTAGGAGTATGCTAGGGAAAGAACGAGAAAGTTACAACAAATGACATTCATGAATCAATAAAATTTGGATTGGGCTCTTTTGTAAGTATATGGAATGGACGATAGAATCCAACAGATGGTTCCTGATATAATATGGTTTTTGATAAAACATGGTTTCGATTATTTGAGGTAAAAGAACCCACTTCTAGAAATATAGCTATTAATTTTTTGTCCACTTTACAGCTAAAGAGAAGTGGGCGAATGTCCACTTTCATATTTCAGGTTTATGGAGAAATTCATATAATTGAATTGAGTCAAATTAGTCAATTTTTTAGGTTTATATGATGAGGAGAAAGTCGATTTACCTAACTTTTGGCCTAATGATATGACTATTGAGAGATTTTGGTTTCAATTGATTCATCTTAGGCGGGACAATTTTGTACCTTCAAAGTCCCTCGCCACGGCTTTCTCAGCAGTGAAGCATAGGCTACTTCACCATATTCTTGCTCATACTCTCAACTATAAGAAGATTAGTCATAGTAAGGTAACCAGTTTTGACATGTTTTATCTATACAGTATGATTTCTAGGTATTGGATAGATCTGGGAATAAAAATGGCAAATTTTATCTATAGATAGATAAATAATACCAAGACACAGGTTATTTTTTGTGGTGGGTATATTACAATATTATTGAATGGTATAGGGCTTTTTTAAGAATCGAAGGGGGATGATGGTATTTCATGTAAGCCTATTTTTGTTGTACTCTTTAGGGGTTGGAGACTAGTTAAGATAAATAATTAGCCCCATCCTATTGATGAGGAGGATATTCCTAACAATCCTCTTGTTGCTAGAGCATTTTCTTCATATCATTCTTCAGTTGGTAGTTTCGAGCAGTTGAGTGCTGAAATTAGAGAAATTCGAAATGAAATTAGGAAAGAAAGGAAGAAGAATAAGAAGTTTAGAACTATTATGTTCAATATGCTGAAGTCTACTATTTCATGTTTTCAGCCAGTAGCTGTAGAGCAGCTTCATTATGAGACTTCTAGTGTAAAGAGTAGCTATATTGATCGAGAAGTTAGATATTTGCACACTTTTTTGATTTCTTTTTTCATGTTTTCTTCTTTTTTATTTATTTATATTTTTCTTTTATTTTCACTTTGTTGTTAGGTTATTTTTGTTTAGTACCTATCTGTTTAGGTAATTCTGGATCATGAACTCTACTATGTACTCTTGAGTGCATTTTTATGCTATCTTTGCTATTTTATGTTTCTTTACGTTTAATAAGATAGGTTAGATCTGAATTCTATGTTAGCAATATCTTATGCTTGGAATTTCCTTGTTGAAAATTTGAATCCAGAGAAGTACCAGTTTTTCATTTCTTATTGGTGCAAATTTTTATTTCCTCTTAAATATTGAATAGAAGATAGCGTGGACACTGTTTATTCTAAAGTGGGGGAAAGAAATATAGGAAATAGATTTTGAATTAAATTGAATATGAATTTTGATGCCTTTTTTTTTTTTTTTACAAATGGTTATACTTTCCTATCAACTTGAACTTTATTTGTTTTTAAGTATTTGGTAATGTTTAGGCTAATTTTTTTTCAAAATTTTGAACTTCTTGTTTGAAATCTAAAGATTATACAAAGAAAAAAAATTGTTAATAGCATCTAATTGTAATTTGAATAATTGACTCACTAAGGTGCCCTACTCATGAATGTTGAGATTTTTGTACCCAGTTAAAATTAATTAGTCAATTCTTTAGAAACCTAATTTACCTAGTTTTTAGCTTTAGAATTTAAAGTTTAAAGGTTGGTTGAGTCCTTAAGTGAAAAGTAAACATGCTCATTTCTATGCAAAGTTAGTTAATATATGATCTTTTTAGTTATTCTAACGGTATTTTAACACTTAGTAAAAGAGGTAAGTGAAGCTTTGAACTTAGTGATTTTTATAAAAAAGTATGAAAAATTTTAATGAGCATTCAAAAAGCGATGAAATAAAAGCCTTGACTCTAATAACTCAACTCAAGAAATTGAGTTAATAGTATCTTAACTTGAATATTAAAGCAAGGAAGAGTTCGTAAAGGTCCCTTTCAAACCTAGTCACTTGGGTGATGAGCTCAAGATGTACCGACTCAATGCACTTGCTATAATAAGAAGGGTGGAAAGGCAAAAGTTCAGTATTTGAACTAAAAAGAAAAAAAAAAAAAAGAGAAGAAGAAAAGAAAAGAAAAAAAATGGGAATGGAAAATTGGAATTTTGAATGCAATTCAATAAATGAATTAAGGCTTGTAATAAAAAGGAAGAAAACTTAGGGATAAAGTAGATACCATATGCTTTTACTATTTTGTTAACTTATTTATCGAAATAATTAGAGGGATAATATGTTTGCTAACAGCTGTGAAGTTTAAATTAGTGTTTTTCCTTCTAGGATTGAGTGTTTACTTTTGAAATAGAAATCCTAAGTTAAATACTTGGATTAAAATTTGTTTTCTTTAGAATGGCTGGTTAATTTCAATTGTAGTACTTTGATTACATATTTCAGTTTGGTTCGAGTGGTAGGCATTATAAATTAGTGAGTCTGAAAGTGTGAAATATCAAATGTCTTGGATTAGCAATTGAAAAATTTGTATTTTCACTGATAGATTTTTTAGTTCTGTTTATTTTGCTTGCTTGAGGACAAGTAAAAGTTCAAGTGTTGGGGAGTTGATGAAGGCATATTTTTCATGTTTTAATGTGTAAATTAGATAGAATTATTATTGATTTTATAGAAATAATTAAGAACTGGTATTTAATTATTTTCATTTGGACATTTTAGGAATTAGAGGATTCAAAGTGGAAATATTGACGATTTAGAGGAGTTTTACGCAAATAAAGAAGCTCGAAATGAGCTATGGCATGATTGGAATTCAACACAGTTGGCCTACTAATGGGAACAATAAGAGCGAGTAGATGAGAGCTTTCTAAGAGAAAAAACTCAAGGGTTTTTCATTAATGTTGTAAAATTTGTGTTTAAAACTTTATACGAGTGTTCTATTTATACAAATTGAGTAAAGTTGTAAATTAATGAATGAAAAGATGCGCTAGTGGCATTTCGGTAATTACAAATGAAACATGAACGACAACAAAGGGAAAATACAAGAAAAAGGGATATATTACGTGAAGTTAGTTTTGATCGAATGGCTACATTTACATTTAAAAGACTAAATGCATATAGCTGCATGCCAGTTTGCTATGACAGGATACCCATCAACATCGCATTAAATACACTGAAAACGGCATGTGATAAAGTTATAATTTGATAAGTCACTTCCATAGAAAGTTTCTTTGAGGTTCCTCCAACTTACACATGAGAACTTACTCAATACTCCAACGGTACTACGCCTCGAATAGAATAAATTGTGCTTGCTCTGAAAACGATGAGCCCAGTTTGATCTGATCTACTTAATGCCTTTGCCTTGCGGCTTTCGTGAAACATAATTTGTTGTATTTTTACCTGAGCTCGAAGCACTTATCTTAAGTTGTGAAGTCTCTACCTCGGCAGATATATGTTGCTATGATTTGACTGAAGGCCAATTGCTTAGACCAAAGAGGTTGGACCTTTCACATTTTACCTCGTAACTATCATGCTTACCTTTGCCAGGAAGAGAGTCTGATTGGATATGTTGCACTTGCTTAGCCTTTGCATTAGTTAACTTGGATGTCTTCACCTTGGCCTCGCGTCATCTTTGATCTTTCTACCTCGGCCTTACGTCAGCTCAGACCTCTCCACCTTTACCCTCAAGTCGACCTGAACGTCTTTACCTTAGAATTTTGCCTGACCAAATCGACTACACGCTTGGGAAGCCCATCTTTCCCCTCTCCTTACTTTCATTATGACAATGAGATTGTAAAAGAAGGGGGGAAAGGGGTGGCGAGGGGGCGAGTGTTGATAGAGTCTTTTTGGGCATGAGTTTTTCAAGCTCATCATGATCCCTTTAGGCTCACTCTTTATAATAGACCACCATTAATCCAAACCTAGAATGTGACTTATCCACTTATAGTAGGTCTCCAATGACTAAAAGATTCTGTATAAGGTTAAAAGACCAAGTCAATAACTACTTCTTACTTATCTAAACTACGTTGGACATTATAATCCCACTCTAATACTTATCGAAGTAGTTCTATTCCTTAACTGTTTTCCAATGGTCAGAGTTACTTCTTTATAAATATAAGACCTTCTCACAACAGTAAATTATTTGATACTTTATATACTTAAATTTACTAATTGCTTAGATATTCATACTTTCTAAATACACGCAATTGATTTAAACATCAGAATCGTTATATGGAGCAGCACATCGTTTTTCAAAAAGAGCGCATGTCGAGGAGTATTGGGCCTTCGCTGGCATTCAGATGGCTCATAGTAGGCCCATAATCTTCTTTCACCGTCTCCGCATCATGCGTGCAACCGTAAGGTCCCAAAACCCTAATGCTAAAACCCTTCCAAATAAACCGGGAAAGTGAAAAACTGTCCCTTTTTGTTTTTGTTTTGTTTTTTTTTTTCTTTTTCACATACGAAAAACTCTCCTTCAAACCGCCATTAACCACCGCGACATGGCGGCTCTTATCCCTGAAACCTCTCAAAAGGTCTTCACTCCGGAGACCCTCCGCTCCGCCGCCAAACAGTCCCAGCGATGCCTTGTTGTCCCCGTCCGTCTCCGTCGCGCCATCAAAAAGTACCTCCGAGGTCACCTCCCTCTCTCTCTCTCTCTCACGACAATTTATAATCTAAATTCTATTGAAATTGTTAATCTCGTTGTTTTCCGTTCTAATAGCCATTAATTATGGGATTAATGTACTGAAAGTACCCAATTTTTGAGTCAATTTATAGTTTGCATTTCAAAATTTTCAAATAGTGCTTATTGAATCTCAATTCCTTTGAAAGCTTTCACTTCGTGCTTGTTTGTTTATTTTATTTATTTATTTTTTCTACAACGTGTCCCTTTCTCGCCATTTTGTGTGTCATGCTTTATTGGCAAAAGGATGGAAGCTCAACAAGATGAAAATTTTGAAAAGGTTTATGGATTCGAATGAAAGGATGATTCTAACATCTTAGGACTTAAATAGAAAATTAACTTAAAGATCCATGCGTTGATGCACATAAGCATTTAATTATACAACTGCACCTTCATCTGTTGAATGCATTTGCTTTTGATTACCATAAATCTGTTTCCATCAAGTGATTGCTGTAAATATGGATTTTGGAGCATACGATATGGTCCTGTTTGTCTTAATTTTGTTTGTAAAGATGATGTACATTTGCTGTGGTTATGGGATTTTTGGTTTCCTACATTGATTTTGAACTTTTAGCCTTATGTGTGCCTCATCTAAAATCTGAACTTCTTCTATATTTATACTTGTCTATGTGCTTTTAACGATGAGTTGTTGCTGTAAGTTGTAACCTTCTAATTTCTTACGGGGTTTTGATAATAGAATTGGAAGAGCCATTTCTGAAGAGGAAGGTTCTGAGGTTATCTTCTTCCTTCAGTGAAATAAAAAACATTAATCTGCAGCTAGCTGAATCGACCTCAAAAGAGCTCGTTGAGGACCCTTTGAAGTCCCTCGAGAGCTCCAAGAGATGGAAGATCATGAGTGCCTATGGTGATATCGGTCTTAAGTACAGGGATGATGAGACTGTTGCCTATGTTGCTTCACGAATGCCTGCGGTCTTCTCTGCATGTTACAGGGTTCTTAAGGAGGTAATTGTCCATGACATCAGTGAAAATGATATTGAAATTACACTTTTTATATAGTGTTCTTTAAAATTCTTCATGGAAAAATTTTCCACTATTCATATCTCAACCGCTCGGCTAGATTGCACTCTTTTATCATTAGCCAATTGTCCTGCTATCAAAAGCAATAAAATGCTACATCAATCATGATGCCAATTCTGTTTTTTGTATGCAAATTTTCTGGTTGATGAAATTGCAACTATGCTATTTTGTTAAATTATATAAATGATATTTGTTCTTGCTTTCTGTTCTTTGGCTTGTAAGAGGTTCCTGTGGGCAAGAGAAAGTTTGTAAAATTATTCTTTACAGGAGAGTGGATGATTTGATGCTTCTCATTAATTTAGGTTCGCAGAAGGCTACCTGGTTTCTCCCCTGCAAAAGTATTAGATTTTGGTGCTGGCACTGGATCAGCTTTCTGGTAACAGCTTTCTGTTTGTTTCATTGGTTTTATACAATAGGATATGGTATTTTGTCAAGGTTATATGTTTAATTAAGACCAAATAACACAGGGCGGTTCGTGAAGTTTGGCCACAATCTATGGAGAAAGTTAATCTAGTTGAGCCTTCACAATCTATGCAGCGTGCTGCTTGGAGTCTCTTTCAAGGTTGCCAGTCATTGTTTGATCAATTTTCTTATCCAAACAATGAGAATATCTAGCATATATTTAATTGGACCTTGATAGTCTTTCTCTGAAGCAACCTTAGGTGTGGAACAGGGGTAGATGTAGTTGATCTGTTACTGGTTTAGAGATCTCAATGTTGTAAAGTCGGCTTCTTACTAGTAGTCACTGCCATATATGCTCATCAAGTGACACTAAGTTGAGAAAATTGAGGTCAAGTCTTGAATAAGCTTTTTGAAAAAATAAAAATTCATTCCACCTCTTGATGCCAATAATAGTTGTTGCCATTGATATACAAGGTTGAAGTATCTAGATTAAAGTTTTCCATTTGTTAAACCTATATTTTAGACCAATTAAAAGTTTTCAAATGTTGGATTTAAAAATACAATCCGTCAGTCTATAAGTTTAAGTTTGAGCTTAAAATATGATGTGGTTTTCATTTTAATATTTGACCACACCCCTTGTATGAGTAGAAATATTGACCAAGGCTTGTCTCAAGGAAATATTTAATCGAGGGTGAAATGGAGCAGAGACTTGAATACATGATTACCTAATTTGATGCCATGTTAAATTAAGCACAACAACCAGTTGATCGAAAAGTCAAAGCAAATATAAAATGAAAATGACTCCATTTACAGGTTTATACTTTTAGATAGTTTGTTGTGGATCTAAAAGCACTAATGCACTGTCATTTGACACTTATTTGATTTTTTCACTTGATTGACTTCAATTAAAGTCTTAGCAGTAAGGTGAGATAGAATATTAAAAAGCAATTATGCAATCATGCTGATATTTTGTGTTTAAAATTTTAGATCAGTTGGTTGAGGCACTCAACTTAACCTCGATCATACCATAGCTTGAGATAAATAACCTTGTAACTATGACCAGATACAGAACATAACCGTTACTAAATATAGTTGTAATCAAATGCCCAAGTTTTTGGTGATAAGCAGAATCCTTTCTCCCTCTATTGAATATTTTCTTGCGCCTTTCCTAAAGTCAAGTGAAAATTATGATGCATTTATGAGAAATATTTTAGGTGCAAAGAAGCTGCCGCTTATTAGGAGTTATGATAGCATCCAGTCACTTACAAAGAATATCAGCAAGTCTGAGAGGAAACATGACCTTGTCATTGCTGTAAGTAGTGTTTTTCTGATTACAAATTTAAATTTTATGTGCCTTTTGTTCATAATTCTTCTGGCATTCTGAATAATGTCGGTATCTTTTCACCCCCCCAAACTTCTTCCCAACCCTCCTTTCCTATTCTATCTCTCCTCTTTTCCTGGCTTCTCCAGAGATCACTGATGTGTTTAAAGTTTTTGTTGACTATTAACAACTTAATTATTTTGTTATATCCTCAGTCTTATGTGCTTGGGGAAATACCATCACTCAAGGACAGAATTACTACAGTTCGCCAACTTTGGGATCTTACACGAGATGTTTTGGTACTTTCACAGTTTTACACTGCTTTAGATATGCCTTTTGGACATGGCTCCAGCTGCTGTTAATATTTAACGATAAAATATTTCTATTTACTTTTTCTGGGGAACAAAAGGACTTACAAATTGGACTTTGTAAACCTAATTTCTCTCCACTGATATTTTTCCCATTAACAAATATACTGCAGGTATTGGTTGAACCAGGTACTCCTCATGGATCGAAAATCATAACTCAGATGCGATCTCACATATTGTGGATGGAAAAAAGAGTAAGTTGTGTTCCCCTTCCAGACTGTTGTTAGATCTTTGGAAATCACATTTGTCACAGGAAGAAGATAATTCATAAAAGGAAGTCCATGCCTTTTCTTTTAGCATACCAAATGAATTTTTGACACAAAAAAACCAAAAAAAAAAAAACAAAAGTTGTATTGATTGATATTTTTGATTATGCAGAAAAGCCAAAAATCTGAAAATGCTACGGATTCAGCTTCAAAGGCATTAGTAGATCTCAAAAGTGGGGTACATATTGTTGCTCCTGTAAGTCCTTTGTAGCTTTTTTCTTATTCTTGTTCTAAATTCATCTGTACTGGAAAATATCTGTCAAAATTTTATGCTTTTTTTACCACTGTTGGATTTATGTTTTTCTAAATTCAGTGTCCTCATGATGGAGCTTGTCCCCTGGAGAAAACAGGAAAATATTGTCATTTTGTTCAGCGCTTAGAGAGGACATCGTCTCAACGAGCTTACAAGGTTTGTTAGTAGCTAAAAGCTCCTAATACTCGAATGATAAAAGATAGAAAATGTCTGGACAACTCTCTGCTATACAAACTACTATTTATAGTTATAGAGCTGTCCCCATGTGTAGCTGGCAATATATTGTGAGCTGGATTCCTTTGCACTTGAACACCTCTTACTTCTCCTAATGAACATTGGATGTGTATCTTAGTGGCATGCTTTTGCAGAGCCAGGCCATTATTCATCTGACCATGGTTTTATGTTTACTTATATATGCATGGGACACAACATGAAGGTTGAATTGTTGACAACTTTGTCTGTTACACCTCTTCAAGGTAGTAAAACCAGGTTAAATAATATTCAGGAAACTCCTGCAGGGTTTTGGCAACTGAGGCATCAGTAACCTGTGATTGCTTCTTTATAACTAAAATGTGCTTTGACAATGGATTACACATCTTTCCAGCAATAAAACTCTATATAGGGTTCTTGACTCGTTATAGGGCTCTAAATTGTAGTTAATGGAACTATGAGTTCTGTCTGATGTGCTTTAATAAAAAAAGATTCTATTTGTTATAATTGTTGTAGCATGCGGCATTCTATCTGGACTTTAATGGAATTAATTGATTTATGCCTTATGGAATTCAATATGCAAAGTGTTATTTTTTATTCTTTATTTGACTGGAGGGAAATAATACAACTTTATTTAACATCAATGTTGGTACTGTGATACCATTGCTATCAACTTATGTTTTTATCATGTTTTGTTTGTAGCGTTCAAAGGGAGAGCCTTTGCGAGGTTTTGAGGATGAAAAGTTTTGTTTTGTTGCATTTAGGCGGAGACAAAGACCACGGTTAGTGTGCATGTAAATTATAGTTTTCCGTAAAATATAATTCTTGTATAGGCAAACCTGTCATCTGGGTTTCCAGATTGCCATCTGATAGCATCTTCTTGATTCTTGCCATCTTTCCTTGGAATTATTTCCCACCATGTCTACCTATGACTGTAAACTTCGGTTTGTTAACAATTCATGCCAATATTACTGTTTTAGGTTGTTTTTGGAGTACAGTTTTTAGGCTGAAGTCTAATGGCTATTTACCTGTGTTATGGTAGTTGCAACTGAGTCATATTTTCATTTGGTGCTTTGGCATATGTTGTCATGTTGATTTGCATCTAGCAGATTGGTTTGAATTGTCTGTGAGGAAGATGATGGGTTAGATTGTCAGTTGGTTTGGTTTTGCCGCTAATGATATTGTTCAGATTTTGTCGTGTTTCTGGTACGGTTTCTTGTCAGTTTTTTTAACAACTAGTATTTGGATACCAAGAGAACAGCAAACTAAAAGAACAATTGAATGTGAATTGGACAATTGAGAAGAAATCACCATTATGGCACTTCTCTAGGATTGCCAAACACCCTAGAGATCAATCCTTATCAACAAGACTTTAACAAATGCACTAACTCCCAACTCCTTACTATTTATACTCTATTAGTACATTGACATTTACTAGCCTACCCTTCTACTACCATTACAATCACAACACATAACACTGCACTACTGCACTTCACATACACTACAACACATACAGTACAACGCATAACACTACTCTACAGCACTGCTTCACATACACAACACATACAGCACAGCACACTTATAGCACTAACACAAATGCATAACACTATTTCTACTATTATCTCCGTGGTTCATTACAGTTTGGTTTTGAGGTTTACAGCATTTTGCAGCAGTAAAGACAGATATGTTTCCCTGAGTGGTTGATTTGGATCACTCTAATAGAGAGGTGTCATTCAGAGGTTGGGATGCAATGAATGAATGGTTCATTGTAGTTGCTGATTGTACCTGCATGCTATGGTGGCATGGGTTCCCTGTATGTCAACTACAGAAAGACCGATAAGTTTGGTTACGGATGTCTTCGACTGTGGTCCAATGGCTGCATTATGCTAATATTCTTGCTGTCTAAGTTGAATGTGAAGTAGTGAATGGCATTCCTTGTGGAGAACTTTGGAATGATATGAGTCAGAACCAGGTGCTAGAGTTATAAGTTGTGGGAGTAGCAGTGTATACAGTAGTTGATGCTTGGTTTGGGTCCTGAGATTGCTGAGCAAACGGGTCATGGAGATGGATGGTGGATTAGATAATGGTTGCTTTTAAGTTTTAGTTGAAGCAAAGAAGCTCAGAAGCCTAAGTGGTGGAAGTGGGATGGGCGTGGTTCGGATTGGTTTGGTTTTCTCTTCAAACTAATCCAAACCACAAAAATGCGCTTTGGTTTTTATGCATGCGAGTAAGAAATTTTAAATGTTTATTAATAGCTATATTTATTGAAATAGCATATAGTAAAAGCTTTGAGTCAAACTACATGTGCAATTTATAAATTACGACAATAAAGGTTTAATAGATATATGCATTTCAATAAATGTAAGTAAAATATTACTTTGTTTTTTATAAAACGGTTTGATTTAGATTTATGGATTGATTTAGTTTATTCTTTTAAACTAATTATAAATTAACGATTTGGTTCAGTTTGGAAATTTTTTAAACCAAACAGCAAAAAAATAAAAAAAATAAAAATTCAGTTTGGTTTGCAAATTGGTTTGGTTTGGTTTGGTTGGTTTTTTTAACCACCCCTAGATGGAACCTTGGAAGGAAAGAAGTTGACTAGTAAAGACAAATATAGTGCCTTGTGCATACACTGATTTAGTTGCTATTTTGTAGAATAAAACACAGAATTCATAAATTAGGGGATGATTGTACTCACTCAGAATCCAAAATATAAACTAATCATGTGAAAAGACCCAGTATGATCTATGAGGCATGCGTTAAGTCTTTCAATTGGATTTTTGGTTCTATTATTTGAAATAATTCTACCAATGTTGGCGACATAAAGGAAGGATAATGCCTACAGCTATATCATATCATCTTATGATAGAGTAAATTTTACTGAGTCTCAACAAAAATGCATAAATGTGGAGTCGAGCTGATAGTTTTTGATGGAGCATGACTTTCTGTAAACAAATGACTTATTTTGGAACCAAAAAGGGTGCATTATTGTCTGGGTGATAATACAATTTATGCATGGAGGGTGTAATACGTAAAAATGGATTGGCATATAGGTAAAGTGAACCTTCTATAAACTGTGATTCCATACCTTTGATTTTGATGAATGTGAACCCTTATATACTTGGAAGCAATTATGGTCTAACACTAAAGGTTCATCTCATTGTAGAGCAATCTGAGATAGTTTTTTATTTTATATTTGAAATTACAATGATTCTATGATTTGCTAGAACAGAATGTCCTCTGGATACCTGCCTTACATAGTTCTATTTTAAATTTCATGGGCTACAAATTTTCGTGTCACATGGTCAAAGATTGTGCAAAGTGCAAACCATGGTAAACTAAATGAAGTCCTTTTTGTTTTAAGATACCTTTGCTTTCTAACATATAATGTGAGTCGAAGTAAGGCTAGTGTATAGTTAAAAAGAGTTTCTTATTTAGATTGCGTGCTTCAAGTATTTGTGTATCATACAAATTTGGCCAGTTTGACGTTCATTAACATTGTGTGGATGAAGAATGTTGTCTGAGTCAATTGAGTTGACTGTTGTCCAGTGGACCCTGGCCTCTTGAAGGAATGAAGTTTGAAACTTTGAAGGAACTCCATGCTAAGAGAAATCCGGAAGATCTTGAAATGGATCTTGGTATGCAAATATACCTCTATTGATACTTATATATGCACCTACTTTGGAATCTTTGATAAATAATGATAACATACATATCGCTCATGTGAGCAAATTTTCTATTTGAGGAACGATATCAATTGTAATTTTCTTGATAAGCCCTTCGTTAACTCATTCCACAGAGGACTTCATTAAGATGCAAACAGTGGATTCTCCATACGAAGAAGTGGATCCTCTTCTGTATGATTCTGATGTTGGGGAATCTGATGTTGTCGATGATGATAATGTTGAGGAAAAAGAAGAGGAGGAGGAGGAAGAAGAAGAAAGTGGCCGAGCTGATCTTGGAGGTGGTTGGGGTCGGATTATATTTACACCAGTTCGAAGAGGCAGGCAGGTTGCGATGGATATATGCCGATCAGCAAAACGTGATGCATCGGAGGGTACCTTTGAGCATGTGGTTGTCACCAAGAGTAAAAATCCTGCGCTACACTATCAGGCTCGAAGATCTCTTTGGGGGGACCTATGGCCTTACTGAGAGGTATCTTTTCCCCACTAGGTAAATCCGAAGCTGCGAAAGCTCAAAAAATTATCCGTCAAACGCCAGTTAGAAGCTGGTTGTCTGAGGGTGGGGTTAGCAACACGAATATGCTTCAACTCAGTGACTTGGTCAACCTACCAAATTGCATGCAGGTTGCTGCCTTACCAGCTGATCGATGCCGAGCAGAAGGAGAAAAGCGTCACCTTAAATCCCATTCGCTCTCGAATGCCACATCGTTTGTCAGGCACAACATTGTGGTTTGCGCCCTGCTTCCGTCGGGAATATACTCTGTACGTATTGCCTTTCGAGACTAATGATTTATTCGTATAGACTGAGTTTACTACTATGCAAAAACTGCAATATGAAAATGCTTCGGTCTGGTTTATAATGGTGTTCCTGCTCTCTCTACTTCTCTGCTATTTGGGAAGATGAATAGTCTGATCAATGGCGGATTCTGATGTGGCAAGTGTCACTTTCTCGTGATGAAGGGAGCGTTTGGTACCTAAAGTGGGACTGGATAGTACAGTACGAGAAGTGGGTGTGCGCAACACTCGGATGTCACTTTTGTGATTGAAAAATTAAAAAAAAAATTATTATTTATAATATAAATTACAAAGAAGTTTCAATATTGTTTTGGAATTTGGTGCGAAGTTATTTTTGGTATTTTTAAGAATATATTTATTTTATAATGTGTGAAATAGATTTTTGTTCAATTAAATATGTGATATAAACTTTTGAGTTTTTGTCCAGTAATCTAGTTATTCTTTTGTCTATTACAATAGCAAATCATGCAAACCAAATGGAGAATAAAAAGTTTTATCTAGTCTAATAGCAACCAAACGAAATCGGACAATTATTGAAAGGATTTAGTTTATATGATTCAACGTTAAAAAGTTGGAGTCACCGATTGGAGAAATATAGATATATAGAAAAGGAGGGCTAGTTGTGTCGGAGGATGAAGAGGATAAAAGGTCGAACGGAAGCCATGAAGAAGTCTATTAGTGGGAAAAAGGTTTAATAAATAATATATGTTACGTGTAAGTATATATAATGTGTAATTATTAATTAAATTTAGATATATAGTAATATGAGTAGTAGGGTTTAATGTAACTATTTGTTATCAAGTTACATATTTTATTTGAATATTTTATTTGAATTTATTTGATTAGTAGTTATATATTATATATATTTCTATATTACTTGTATCATTTATTGAGTCCTTTCTCCCATTTGTGAACTCATTAAAGGAGCTAGACACTAGTAGATCGAAACATGACCACGATTAAAGACAGCATCATATCCATGCAATAAATGATGCAATCATGGATCCATGAACATAAGTCAGTTGAAGTTAAATAAGGGAAAGGCTGAGTCATTGAACGAATTTTGGAAAGGATGGAAGTGTCGGCTAATGCCTATTAGGGATAGTTTCTAATCGTTTTTTTTTTTTTTTTAAGTTTAAAAGAAATTACAAATCAAATCGAACCATCCTCGAAGGTTCAAAAAGTTATGAATAGTTGAATGGTGAAAGGGGGCCAAAAAAAAAAAAATAAAAAAGAAAACAAAAAAGTTTTTGTACGAGTCATATAACTTGTATTTTCACTCACATGACAATGCTGAAATCTCTCTTAATTTAAGTAACTTCATGCATATGTGCTCTATTTAAAATTCCCATATTAAACATAACCACTTTAGTCCAATAGCATACTTATATTTAAACTTGCATCCTAAAATGCAAACATTAGGCCCCAATTTTTCATTTTTTTTTTATTTTTCCCATTTCATTCTCGCTAAAAATTATGAGTTTTTTATTCGAACCGTTTTTTCTAGGTTGGAAAAAATTATGAATCAAACTATAAAATTAGTTTCAAAATGAACAAAAAGATGAAATGAATCGGATTGTAATATTAGGTTCAATTAGATTTGGATAGGCGAATTATATCGAATTAAATCACACTATTTTTACCCTAAATGGATGTGGTGAATGAACAAGAAATGACATATTTTCGGTGGATGAAGGATTTAATGAAGCTTATAAAGGAAATTTTAATAGCTTTGTCTCACTTTTGATCCGTTTTAGAGGTTGATGCAAAAAGTATAAAGAGGTTAACGGTGAAGGGGTCGATCCGGGATGGAACCGAGTGTTGACTCTTATTTTATATATTTTTTATTTATTCATTTATTTTTAAACAAGGTAAACTCATTCATTCAGAACAAATAAATCAATATTCAATTGCATCTGAAATTGGAAAAAGAGGAAATGGAATTAGCAACCAGATTTCCTACAATAATGATGCGAGATCTCTTTATTTTCCAGCCTCTCTCTTATGCCAGCCTAACAGCTTCCAAACATGAAGCTGCATAACCGCGTTATTTTCTCATATCACTTAGTAGTTGATTTCCAACTACCAAATTATCATCAACACAAACAAATAACACCAAACATTGGATTGAAATAACAATCAGTATCAAATTTCAAGTCCCCCTTTTATCCCTAACCTTTACTCAACACAATCAACTCCAGAATTTAAATTAAGGAATTAACAAGAGGATTAATGATACAATCTTTGATGCATTGCAAATATAAAATTGGATCTTTTCGGGATTATATATATATTTATGTAAGAAAGATTTTTATGGCTTTTGCGTTTACGAGAACAAATAAAATAAAAAATCTATCAAGATTTTACATTGGATATGACTCACAAAATTGAAAAGTCAAATAAGTTGAGTAAAATCTGGGGACCAATGTGACTCTACGATTTTCAAGAATCGATTGACAATATTAGACAGAATCTGTAGAATACATTAATAAGAATGATGTTGGCCACAATCAATGCAATTGATTGATGAGAATGATTCGACAATTCAATCAATTGAATAGTTCAAGAGAGATTGATCTCATAGAATTAAATTCATGAAGAAAGAGTTTTCATAATAATTTCAAACTTTTTCCTTTACAATAAAACAAAGCTCTTGTTATGGTCCAATAATTTAATAGAGGCAAAAATGTAAATACTATTAAATAAATGTAGTTTAAAAAAAAAAAATGAAGAACGTTATTATTGCAAAATTATGTCTAAAATAAAATAATCTGCAAGATTTTATAAGGAATTTCGATTGAAATTGTCTAAATTTTCGAAATATCGTTATGATATTATCGTAATTCTTATAATTTTAATCACGTTGTAATTTCTCAATAAGAAAATAGAAAAAAACAAATGGAGAGGATGGGTTTTTTCTTTTAATAAGAGTCCGTCTTTTTTGTCCTATACAATTCTACAGTAGTTTTATCAGCCAAATCCTTCTTCTTTGTTGGTATCATGGATGGTAATAAGAGTAGCACGTACTGTCTTCTTCATGATCAAGACATTATGTTTTGCCAGGAAGAGTAAGACAAGCGAACGGTATGGTGGTCCCTTTCTAAGTTTAACATTTGTATATTAAAGACTTGGGGAAAAAAGAAACAAATGTAGCCACACTCAACATTAGTCAAAGCAATTATTTATTATATGCTTGAAACCAAGCCACTCATTAAGTATTAGATATAAAATAAATGTAATTTCGTTGTAAACCATTTACATATTTATGTACAGAATTAATGTTCTAAATATAAGGTTAGTTGAACGAGTATTTGGTATTTAATAATAGTCAAATAAACAATATAACTAAGGAAACGAACCATTTTTATTTATTTTCCTTAATTTTTCTCAATTCACTTATTTGATATGTTGTTACGTGTAATCAATAGTTAAAATTAAAAGTAATATGATGATATCATAATAACGTTATATGATATTTCTAAAATTTATATAACCTCAATAATTGATTTGTAAATTTTTTAAAGAAGAATAAATGAAGAGGATCCAAATCCTATAACTTATATAAGTAATATGGATTAAGGAGTTGATTATTTGAACAGTCCGATTGAATAATGTCAATGTCACATACATTATTGATGTACTTCAAAATAACATTTGCTTCTTTTTGACTCACTTGATATATAGATTATTTGTGTTAAATGAAAAATGGTTTAATTAGTCGAAAAACTTTTGGGCTAATTCCTATTAATTATTTAAATTCTTAGTTTTTTCTTTCTTTTTTGGCTAAAAAAATTTTCTTTGTTATAATAATGAATATATATATGAAAGTTGCTAACACCAAGCAACAAATCCTAAAAGACTATATAGCATTTGGTCATTTATATTTTAGATTTTTTATAACATGATATGCTAATAATTTTTTTTTTTTTTTTTTTTTTTGCTTTCTTTCTTATTTTCTTTTATTTATTTCTTTCTTATTTTATCACGTGGTTATGGCTGGTAGCCCACCATCTGGGGTAGACCACGACCTCCACCTCTACCACCAAACGAAAATTTTAAAAGATGACAATAATTATTATAAAATTTTGGTGCTTTTATGGGTATTCTGTGTTAATTTATTATTATTATTTTTTTTCTTTTAAAAACCTTCCGAATGTCTTGAATGATTAACGCGAATCACTTGACACGTAAAGTAACATGTATCCATGCACTTTTATAAAAGTTTCCAATGTCTAATTTTTTTTTTCTTCTTTTTGGTAGATATGATGCATAAGGAGCTTATAATTAAAACATAATTACTGATGCCATATATATACATAACATATATAATATGTTATATAAATTCTAACACATAACAAAATCTATTATATTCTAACTTGATATAGACTATATACATAACAAATTTTCTATTCTGTCTTTAATTTAATGTCTCATTAAATTTGAATTATTAAAAATATAAATAATTTATCGGTTTAAGTTTAAGTAAATATAAGTTAAAAGTTAGATGAAAAATTGTAAAATACGATGGTAGAATCGTAGAAAAATCGTGAAAATGTTTTGATAGTAGAGAACGTGAAAGGGGGGAAGATGGACACGTGAATTTTGCATAATAGTCAACATGCATGTTCCCAACGACTTTTTTACGCTAAGCTACTTAAAAAAAAAAAAAAGAAAAAATTGAAAGAAAAGAAAACATCCTGAGACATCTCAACGTCCAGTTCCTTGGAGAAGACTCAATCAAATCAGCAAGGAATCTACGAAAGCATACTCCGAAAAATTATTCGGATTTTCCTCTGCTCTCAGTAGTTCTTGATACTCCTCGATAATCTTCTCCAACACTGCAGTACCGTTCTTGTCACGAATACCATAATCATTACAATTCTGCAACGTAACATGACATGTAGCAGAAGATAGATCTAGGTCTAGGATGTCGAAATAATCCTCAAAATCTTGGTTATTTCCAATTATGCCAGCAACGTTGTTGATCCTTAATGGTTCTTTGTCCATCGTTAACCCATGGCTACCGCCATTGATGCTGCTACTGATAATTCCACCATGATCGGAGCTTCTGTCCCTGGAGATTGAGAAGATTATTGGAGTCACAACCCTAGTTGGCTTGGGTTGGTGTACTTTGATTTCGGTGGTGGCGGTTCTTTTCTTGATGATTGCGGGCTTATGGTTATTGTTAACGTTCTTTCTCCTTCCGGTCGGACAGTGATTGGAACTTCTAGGATTGATTCTTTTGCTGAGGTGGGAGTTCCAGTGATTCTTGATCTCATTGTCGGTTCGGCCTGGTAGTCTTCCGGCAATCAGCGACCAGCGGTTGCCGAGCAGCGAGTGGAGACGGATGATGAGGTCTTCCTCCTCGGACGTGATGTTCCCTCTCTTTATGTCCGGTCTGAGATAGTTCATCCACCTTAGTCTGCAGCTCTTGCCACATCTGAGCAGCCCTGATCCGTTCAGTTCAGTTCAGTTCAGTAGCAACAACACTAGCGGCGTTGATAAATAAACAATTATAAATTACCATAATTGGACGAGGAAGAGAAAATCAATTGATAGGGAAAAAGATCTATTTATGCATCTACCTGCTTTCTTAGGTAGAGACCGCCAATTGCCTTCCCCATGGACTTGGATGTACTTAATGAGCAAATTGTCTTCTTTGGCTGTCCAAGGACCTCTACGTAGACCAATCTTGGAGCAACATGGAGCTCTTCCCATGTTTCTTTGTGTGTTTTTGAATTGCAGAAAGCAAAAAAAACACTTTAAAGAACGTGCTTCTGGTTTGGTGAAGCTTGCATAGTTGATGAACTCATGCAATACAAGCTTGACCTCAGTGTCATTCATACATGTACCTTTTTATAACATGTCAAAAGTTATGGAAGTTGTAGGACTTCCTAATTTTTGTCTACTTTTATCGGATTTGTTTACGTGTCACAATCAACCTAATCAATTGAGGTGAAATATTGTGTTTTATACTGAACTCATGTGGACTCGTCTAAAAAAACCCATACCGAGTAGTACTTGCCTTAATTTGCACTTTACTACTTTCATGCAGTATTTAGAGTACTCTGTCCAGTGTCCACCGATGATTTTTGTCTCTACATATCCTACCCCTCATACATATTGGGTGATCTTTAACCTAGTTTAAATGTCATATTCGGTCTTTGTTTGTTGAATTCATAAAACATATAACGATTATATACAGAGAAATTTAATTATCAAAATTAATAAATATTATATAAATACATATTAGATAAAAAAAAATATTACTAAAATATTATTTCTTTATTGTATCTTGAAAATGTAATATAGCTATTTATACCAATATCGCATCTCTAATATGTGATATTAGTAGAGTATTTATACCGCATTTTGAAAATGCATATAACCATGATACACAATTTGTAATGCTATTTTGGTGATTTTTTTTATACAATTTATAATTATGTAATTTTTTTTTTTAAATCAATAGATATGTATTGTATCCATTGTATGTATATCATGTAATATGTATTACTAAACATATAATTGGCTAATTGCATGTGTCGATGTCACATGCAGCACAGAAATAAATTCTTTAAATTTAACTCCTCTTAATTGTTCTCAATTTATCTCCTCAAGATGTTACTATGCATAATAAACAATTATGATTATAAAGAAGAATATAGTATCATATGATACGATGATATCACGATATATTTAAAAAATAAAATAAAATTAAGTGGTAACGTACTCTTAATAATGTGACTTCCACTGTCCTAATCGTCAAAAGTTAGTCCACATTATTGTCGCTCTCGTCCCTAGTCCAAGAATCACAATCCAAGACGAAGTATCCTCTAGACCACATAATAATTGTCACCTAAAATGTTACTTTAAAAGAAGTCTCACGTTAGGTGAACTGTGATGGTACTGACTGTAGCAGCTAACCTAGCACAAGCGTACTAGGCAAATAATGCAACACATGGTCGCAATGCAACAAATGAAGTTCCATTTTTTCTTTACCATATCTTAGCTTTTCCAAAATTGCATATGGGGAAATTTGCTCATCTTAATATTTAGGTGTAGGATATTGATCCTTTGCTTACCTAATTTGGAGAAAAGTTTCACTAAACATGATATATCATATGTCAACTTATTTAGTGTGCAGCTTTCAATAGAGTTCTAGTACGTGCTGTTTATGATTCAATGTGTCAGAATCTCTAATTTGAGTAGGATTATAGGTATTATCACCAAAACTTTTGTGAAAATCTTATGTAGGTTTCATTATTTTAAGTTTTAGCATGATGCTAGGTTTTTCTAATCAAAGACAGAAATAACCAATGAAAATATGTCAAAAATCAACTAGCCAATCACCCTTTGAATTGAATAGGGGATTTGATTTCCAACTAAGAATAATCAACTAGATCATGAGGATTGATGAATCTCTCACTATAAGAACACTAACAATACAGTGATTTGTTGATATATAGAGCTTGCTATTATAATAATCCTTTTAGTAAAACAAAATTTTCACTCATTTGTAGTCATATTAGGAGCTTCCAAGATCACCTGCAAGAATATAAAAATTTCTAGCTGAGTGATAGGGAAATAGGTCAATGTGGACTAGAAGATTTAGAAAGCCATCCGAATATGAATATATTGTTTATTAGAATTATTCTTTTTTTTTTTCTGGCAAATTTGACTAGATGGTATCTTATTTATTGGATAGTTGGGTTGTTCATTAAATTGAACCATAACCTAAACCAAATTGAATCAAACAACAAAATACGATTTTTTTTTATATTTCGATTCAATTTGCAGTTAAGTCCAGAGGAGGTTTAAACGGTTTACGATTCAGTTTAAGATGTTGAGTCGAATCAAACCGCTCGAACTCAAATCAAACTATTTCTTATTAAAAAATAAAAAAAATAAGTGATATTTTTTTTATTTTTAAATCATATTAACATTTTATATATATGTAATTTTTTGGTTTTTCCTTCTTTTTATAATTTTATAACTTTTGTATTGTTAAGTGTTTTTTGAGCGACGTAGCATGTCAACTTAGTGCTTAAATGATAGAAAAAAACAACTATTTAAAATATGTTAGATTTGCATTTAATGGCATATCTTGGACTTAGTGTGGAGGATTTCCAATGGGCCAGGAGTTCATTAGTCAAAGATGGAACTAAGCTGGTCCTTCTTAATAAATAAAGATATGAGATAAAAAATTAGGTAAAATATCAATTGCGATTTGTAATATATACCTCTCTTTTTGAAGATATCAAAACTTACATATTGTCATTTCTTATTTTGTTGGAGGATTTTTCCATTCTAATACTTCATATGGGGGTTATCAATATTTATTAAATATATCCGTATCTAAGTCCGAATCTTTTCTATGAAAATGATAAAAAAGATTTATTAAGTATTATACATGTTATATATTTATATAATATATAAGTATCGATAAAATTTATATATATAATAATAAAATCGATAATTTTTAATATAATTACTATATATATATTATATATAAAAAATTTATTAATATTTTTATATCATATATATATATATATATATATACATAAAATACG
This sequence comes from Lumnitzera littorea, assembly GCA_024138015.1. Taxonomy (NCBI): domain Eukaryota; kingdom Viridiplantae; phylum Streptophyta; class Magnoliopsida; order Myrtales; family Combretaceae; genus Lumnitzera; species Lumnitzera littorea. Next base: position 2,823,444 of record JAMXBB010000008.1, on the reverse strand, counting down.
TGGGGGTGTAGAAAAATGTTTTAGATCCACTGTGCTTAAAAAATGAGAGGAAAACGACAGAGGTTGCATCATTTTCATCATACAGATCTCCAGCGTGCTTAATACCAATAATTTTTGTCTTATATGTCCTAATAATAGCACAAACGAAGCATTCGAAATTTGAGGTCCATAGAGACCTCATATTTCGCATCTTGATGGCATTATTTTAGTACAGTACTCAGTCTTGTCGTCATTAATATCGTGCAGCTTCTATCCGTCCATTTTTTGCTCACATATTGCCTCTTCATAGCTGTCAACGTTTTTACGTGCAATATGTTTTATAGAATAGAGACTGATACCAAACCCCTAATTTACTGCCAATCCGCTTAGCGAACAGTCAACTGGGTGGTGCACGCCTTTCACCTGACAAGTGACAAACAGTCAACCGTCTGAACCTCATCTGTTTTTTTTCGTTTTAGCGTTTAGAGGGCCTATAATCCTAAAAATCATACACGACTAAAATTTCTCACTTATCAAATTTGATAATTGAAAATATTAAATTTTATATTTGATAGTATTTTTAATTATCAAATTTATTGTCTTTATCAATTTATTGTCTTTAGGGATATGCTACACGTGCAATTAATAAAGTAAATCTAATAAACAAAAGTTTAATTAAATATAATATCTATAACTTCAAATTTTAAGTATAAAAAATTAAAAAAAAAACCTTGAGAATAACATGGTGTACACTCCTTAAAATAAGTTAGAAGTTGGCTATTAGCCCCCTCAATTTACTCACATTGCATATCTTTTATATTATACTCATTGCTATGCCAGTAAAGACTAAGAAAGGGGTGTAAGATTTGTAATGCCCTCAAACTTGTAATATTTTATTACAGTCGCTACCTGTCAATATTGGGTATCAATACGTAAAAGCTCAAAACCCGTGCAAATAACTACAATAGATCACAAACCACAACAATACACAAATAACATCTTTAAGTGTTCATAGCATAATGGCTTTAATGAGTCTCCCTAGACATGAGACATAACAATGAACCGGCAACTGGAGTCTAATTGTCCTAAGTAGAATCTAACTGAACTATCAACCAACAACAAGAATCATATCAACAACATAGCAATCAATTGTCAAGGAGTCCAATCTATAGGCACAACAACAATCACCCAATCCATCACTTATCTATTATGACTTAACCCAACTACTGGTCATAATAAGTAAACTTCACATCCTTTCTTAATTTGTAAGCCAAGTCATAGCCTAGGTTGTTATAACGATCTATTTCACGTAAAGTTCCTACAATTGAATAACAAAAGTCTCTAAAAGAGTTAGCGACATGTCGGGTCTATGGAGTACCAAAAATACATGTGAATGCCATAAGTTGCATACAATCACATGCATTAATAGATAAAATAGTGCACAACCAACAGTTTAGTTATCTTTATTTTAATGAAATAGACTACACAATCTTGGTGTCCTATAGGATAACTCATGATCTTGGTCTATATAGATGCATATGAATGGTGTTGGCTAACCCCCAACACCCTAGAGTTTATGAATTATCTTAGAATTTATCCAAATCCTTTTGTTATGCAACTATACCCAAGATAATGCCACATATTGATCATCAAAGTGCCAATACAAGATCATCGATACTATTCCCTTAGACTAGCCTAAACACGCAAGACATTATTTTGACTACAATTGATATATTCTAAAATAATCCTTGCTTAGACATTTTTACCCTTGGCCATGAACCTCCTTTGAGATTTTGATTTAACGAATTCTTCTATTTTCCGAATGAAATGAAGAAAAAAAAAGTTGCTAACTTGAAATTATGAAAGATTTTGTTATAATCATAACAAAATATAGTAAGTAATATTAAAAGAATTTCTAACTATATTTAATTTCGTTTTATTTCGAATAGAATTTAATTTGAAGTATACTATTTCATTGAAATATTTTGTAGGATGTTCTTGTCATAAACTAGATTCCTGACACATTTCCAGTTTCGTTCTCAACTAAATAAAATATATTATTTATATTTAGAAATAATTTTAGAAGATGAACTTGAATTTTGCCAAAGTTGAATCTACTTTAAACACAATATCCATGTACCTAGGATAGTCTTTTCTTCTCACTCTTGATAATCTCTAACTCTACCCCCGGTCATCAAATACACAATTTCTTAACTAATTTACACTTTCTATGCTTATTCCTAACATCTACTTAGCTATTTACTTACTTCCATATAATTAGGTGAGTAGATATAGGATTTAAGAGTAATAGATTTCATGTTAAGTGTAAATAATATTATAGAAATAACATCGAGTAGTTAAATAAACAATTTAAGTGGAAACATATGTTGAATATCAATTATAGTTATTTAAGTAATTGAAGTAGTTAAAGATTAGTTTTGGAAACTTAAATGAATGCACATTTAGGAAGCTTATTGTATAATTTATACATGAAGATACTTTAAATATATATTAAGTTATTGAAGTACATAGTTTTAAGTAACTAGTAATCAACTTAGATGAAGGAATAAAGAAAAACACGTCGGAGTGAGCAGGAAAGGACTAGTCACAAGATCCAAGTTAACTGGTCCTTAAGATTAATCTATGACCATGCGGGTAGGAACTAGCCATACGATTCATGTAGAACCAGCCGACTAGTTCTCATTAGGTTCTGTAATTTGCAAATTCTTTTCCTTTACTTGAAGCCACATTCCAAATACATAATTCCTAAACTTCATGTGCATAAATACTTGCAAAATTCAACCCCAAAAAATACACTTCATTTCACTTTACTCCTTTACATAATCATTAAATTAAACATTAGATTTAACATCCATCACAACTTACTTGAATCAAAATCCCTCTTCTTGCAAGAACAATAGCCTTTTAACACCACTAAGCTATAATTTGATGGAAACAACTTCTTAAATCAAGAATTATTAGTGTAGAATTTGTGTCACAAAATTTGAACTTCCACTTACAACAACTGTTCATCACTTTGGCGTTTCCACCTTAGGATTATCAGAATACCCTGGTTTTCACCCCAAACTTGCATTGCATAAGCTGAAGAATGTGAAAACTCGTTGAGAACTAAATCTAAATTGCAATCACCTTCAATTTTTGGCATAGATTGTATAGTTGAAGTTGTGTCTATTGAAGGATGATAGGGTACGTATAAGAAAGAGATAAGGCAAGGAAAGGATTAAAATAATGTTTCCTCCCTTCTAATTTATTTGTTGGTGTCTTTTGGGCATACATTAACCAAATTAACCTTGACTTTTAAAGTTATTTACCAAAGTGCCACCTAAAATAGAATTATTTTATTTTCTCTTCTTTTTAGAAAATCTAGTTAATACAAAATTAATTGCACCTTTGGAAAAGTCTAAAATTCACTTGATAAATTTTAAAAGACACCTTAGACTTATTTAGTTTAGTTTTTCTAATCTTTTTTTATTTGATTATTCATCAAAATAAGACAGTGAGAAGAAACAACTTGTAACAAATATAATTATGATTGACTATGTGACATGAAAATTGATTTCTCAATGGAACAGACTAAATTTGATTTCCCCCTTCTCCATAGTTGTACTATAATTATGATTGACGAAACAAAAAGAAAAAAAATACAATTAGAATACCTTCCTTCTAAAATATAGGTTCAATTATGTAAAATGACCTAAAGATCGAATTCAACTAAGGAAATGAAAAACTTACTTAGATTAATGGCAAGAAGAAAGTCAAGATGCAAAGAACTTGATGTAGAATATACACATATTTTGTGTTTTCATTAGTTCTATTATGTACATCAACAAAAGTATATATACTCTTGCTTTGGCACATCACACATATGTAGTAGCATGTAACATCATACACAATAAATAAAATATGTATAGTTGGATTTTGTAAAGGGCTTACTTGGATCAAGATGTAACTAACTAAGTTGTAGTAATAGATTTGGTCATAGTCAACAAGCTGTGAAGTAGATGGAATGTAAGAGAAGTGAAGAAATTTGAAAGCAACATGATCCACGGTGAAATGAATATCTATCTCAATATACTTCGTGCAACCATGAAAGCATGGGTTTTCAACAACGAGTTTCACTAATTTACTATCTAAGAGTAAAGTGACATCAGGTGAGATTGGCATAAGCAAGTCTCAAGGAACAAAAGAAACCTAAAGTAGCTTTCGTTGTAGAAGTAATACTTTAATACTCTACCTCGATTGATGTAGTAGACACTATCATGTGTCTCCTTGTTATCCATGAAACTAAAAAAGATCTAATGAACACAAAACCCAATTAATGACTTCCTATCAAGTCTACAAGTACCCTAATCAACATTAATATATCCACATAAGTGTAAATTGGAAGAAGAAGAACAAAACAAAGTCTTGATTAATTATGCCCTTAAGATAACGCAAAACTTGATAAGCTATAATCAAATGAGGACAACGAAGTTGTGGTATAAAGTGACTAAACTATTGGCTAGCAAATGATATATCTAGCCGTATCAATGTAATATTCAATAAACATCTCACAATTTGATAGTTTAGACAAAATGTCCCCATAATATCATCAAGATGAACATTAGTTGGAAATTATCCAATGTTCAATGCACTTCTATTCCTAAAAAAAATCTAACTTATGGAAGATACTTTAAAGTGAATTCTTTATCAATTGATTTTTATGTTTTAGACCTCCTTGAGAACATAACCTCATTTGCATAGAAATGATGTTCTGAATGTCATGCTTCCTTGTACTAAAGCCAACATCCAAAGCATAAGTGTCATTATAAAATTTGATCATATCCTTTCCAGAGGACTTAGCATCATCTTATGAATACTGTAAGATTGATAATTACGAAAATTATATATTTTTATCCCCATTTTACATTATATTTGTGTTTATTTTTATATTTTTGTTAGGAAAAACAAAGGGATTCGGAATATATACACGTAAGAAGTTGTTTCTAAGTGCTACCGAGAATAAAAATTAAAGCCCACAATCGATTAGCAATTTCCAAGCCCATGTCAGCATTGAGTCCAAAGCAACAAGAACGTTGCAACATCATCACCATTCGTGAATAAAACGAGCAGCCCATGTCAGGCGTGAAGCCTTGTCCAGCACCTGTTTAATTGGTACTTACTTAATCTATCCATCAATTAAAGTGAAACATGTGTTACATATATGTACAGTAAATAAAGATAATAATACGAGAAATTTTAGTTAGTTCCGAATAAGGTTATAAATAGATCGAGTCAAGACGATTCAGTTGTAAACTCAAACTCAACTCAAATGAAAAAACTTAAAGCTCAAACATGCATCGAGCTTTAATTTATGAAGCTTGAGCTCAAATCAAAATGAAACTCAATAAGCTCAAGTTGAACTCGGTTAAGCTCGTTTAGTCTTAATAATTTTAAAAGATATTATAAATTTAATTAAAGTAATAATAATATTTAAACTCACCCGAATTCGACTAATACTTAAACTCGGTTTGATTTTGGTTAAGTTTAAACTCAACTCAATTAAACTTGTAGAGGCTAAATAATGTTAAAAAATATTATTAAATTTAAACATTGTATTGTTACGACTTTAATCACTTGCCAGAGGTAACGATTTTTGGGTATTGTCAGCTCTTATAGTGTGACAAGCAGTCTTAAGTGGCTTGTTATGTTAGATTTATTTTAAATAATAAATTATACGAGCTTATATGTATTATTAAATAATAATTGTGGTATGAGATTGTATAAAATCTAAATTATAAATTTTAATGTATTTAAAGTAAATATGAGTTAATATGTATATAGACCGGGATATTAATTTTAGTTTTATGATAGGTCAAAAAGGAAATAATAATGAAAGATTAATATGAGGTTAATCAAATGTTATATATATAGTTGTAATTCTTGAGTCATATACAACATTCTATTCTCTTTAACTTCTTATTACTAAAAATAATAAGAGATAATATTTTACGAATTAATGTAATGTATTTGAAAGACTAAAAGATCAAATCAATTTTAGAAGTCTTTCAATATAAACTCAGGTATGATTTCTCATACCAACTTTTGGTGATTTTTAGTTTATGGGATTAAAGAATTAATTATTTTAACAAGTGGTATTAGAGTCTTTCATGTGTAAAATTAGAGCCTTATTATTCAAGTATTGTGATTCTATATATGGTTTGAATAAATCTTGTGATAACATACCATGTTATTTTCGGATCTAACTTAAATCAAATCGATCTGTTCGACTTAACATGCCATGAGGAATATGGATAGTCTTTTTAAGAATGTGTTTCGACTATGGGTATCCAAGAGATATTAGACAAGTTTTAATGATTACCGAAACGCTCTCGTGATGGATTATGATTGTGTATTTTAACCGATGTGCACGTGCCTTCTGTGATTATATGATTTCGTTCTCGTCTCTCGTAGTCCACGGATATGGTCTTGTGAATTGCGCTTCTTATATGCTATCGTCTGGAATCAATGGAATTGACTTCATATATTTTTCACATCTACACATAAAGGAACTGGATCATATTATGTTATTGCAGAATCCATATTAATTTCTATCTGCCTATCATAATGGTTTTCTAACTCTTAAGTATAAATATATTATGGATTCATCCATATGAATTCAGCGGCCACGGATTCAGTTTTCGAGGATACTTTATGTGTGTATATATTATGGATTCGTTTATAAAACGCATTCATCTTTGATGAATATGGTTATCATATTAATAAATGGTTATCATATTAATAAAGTACTCAATCGGTCCCACTTATCGCTCTATTTCTGAACCTCATAGCTATTCTCTTGCCAATACCTAAGGCTCGCCCCCAAGCTTTTTGAGAATTGGGATGTAAATCTTGAACGTCTATCTTATTCTACGCTGTCTGTCCTTCCATGTATTTTCTAAACAAGTTCTACATTGATTGCCAAAATGTGAGCCGACTTCACTAATCCATCCAACTCATAACTTTCCTATGCAAGAGGCTTTTCTTTCTCCACTCGAATCATTAACTGCGTGCAAAAAGCAAGTGGACCTAGAGTCAAAGTAACTTCTAGTCCCAAACATGAATTCATGGGGATGGTAGGAGAATCGACAACATCAGTAACCCACAAAGGCACCATCCACTTCCCTTCATAGCTTTCAGAAACAAGATTTCGGGCCACAGATTTCACAAAGATCCAATGAGGGGATTGGGGCGGGGTGGGGGGGTCGGTGGGGGGTAGAGGGGACACAAAGGATATTTCATGAAGGGCTATAAAAGCCCTTCACGCTTTGGACTCTTGCACCCCACTTGGACACAAACAATGACACACCAACACCACATACACATGGTTCTTGTAGGGAAAAGAATTTTTGCTGCCCCATGCATTTGGCACTAAAACAAAAGTCAGCCAAAACTTGCTAACAGAACAACTGCCAGCAGCACCCCCTGCTCACAGATCAACTACGCCTTCATGAAAGGCCAGGACCTCTCAGCTATGCTTTAGAGGGACCCCTGGCACATGGACAGCAATTAGTTATAAGAGTCCAGCGGAAGGAATAAAAGAATCGTATAACAAAAGAATCGTACGATATGCCCTTCTTTATCGAATACATTACAGTAGACAAAAATCCCAGCAACTTGAGGCACAGCGGGATCACGCAAAAAGATATGGCCGATTGCCATGGTATGACTAACTTATAATACAATTACAATTCTATGAGTTATAGAGTATACACTGTATGAAACTGCTGCCTTTCTCTTCAAGGATTGCATAGCTGGTTCCGATCAACAGGGCATGCAGAACTCCAGAAAAAATAATGACTAAAAGTATAGCCACAGAGTTATGAATCCCAGTGTTCAAGTACGCATAGGTAACCCATAATTGTGATACGTTCTAATCCGTCCATCCCAGCCGGCAGTAACAATTACACTGCCCCACATATGTGGGGAGCTTACAGTACTATGAAAACCATTTCTCCATGCTTTATAATCGAATTTCAATTTTATAGGAGAAACGGCCATTGGACTTGAATCGGATAGCTTCTCTTCAGGCCAAGTGGCAGAACCCTTAGGCAAAAGCTCATACAGGAAACCACGGCCTATAGAGAAACAATCAGGAGAAGATGATGGGATTTTCTGGTCCAAGTCCAACGGATCATTTGCTTCGTTTATACTTATTTGAGAATGCCCGTCATGTGAAGAGGGTGTATATGTCCCTTGCACTGTCCTCATGCCCCACCAAGATATTGCCAGGGAAATGTCGTTGGAGTAGAAGCTTTCAAACCACCAGATTTTATGAGGTTTTGAAGGGATCTTATCCTGACCTGCATAGTTCCAGAGATAGACGTAAGAATCCTCACCAGCTGAGATGATATGTCTTCCATCTGAGCTGAAAGAAGCTAGTCTGTGGGTTCCGGCACCTCGAACGCCTAGTACAGATTGATAGGAGAAAAGAAAACTAATTAATCAGTGGCTAAGTTGTGAATATTAACATATCTTAACACTGTATTCACATGAGACGGATCAGCAAAGCCATTCTAATCATCACATGAACTGCCAATAGAACATAATAATTAAACAAAGCCAGAAGAATGGAAGCACTTAAATGAAGCAGCACGTACCCTTGAGCTTGCAGATAACGTCAACACCACTAAGGATACGAACTGACGAATCAGCTGATGTGACCATCACTTTGCTTGGATCACCAGGAGAATACTGGAATTAAAACCATCAATAGCACTTCAGATGGCATGATGCAATAGGATCAGAGAGAGGGAGAGTGATGAATATTGTGCCATTAGCTAACCATGTATTTACCTGAAACCCTGTAATTTTCTTGCCTGGTGACTTCTTTTTACCATGTATGCATATTTGAGCATCCAACTGAAGATGATTCCCTGACCAGCAGCAACACATTGATGCATTATTTGCCAAATAGAGATGATGTATTCAATCGAATTCATTACACGGTCAAGTTGCAAAAGTGACATCATAAAATGAAACTGAATCATGCATTCACAGCTTTTATATTGGCCAAAGTGACAACAAAAACAAGCCTCATTGTCTTGCCACCCTAGAGATGCAAGGTAAGGTACCAAATTAAATTTTACGATAGTTCTGTCAGAGACACAATAATATAAGTTGCCACCAATACCAATAATGTATCTTAGCCTTAAGTTCATTTTAGATGATGGAATACCCATAATTACCATAATCGGCCCTATTAAGCAGGGGATCTTGCATCTTTTTCTATTATGTAAGCTAGAAATGTGATTATACAAAATATCTGCAACGATTTTCTTTTCCCTCAGAGAAACCATTAGATAAACTAAAAGCAATAAGGACAAAACATCAATTCAAAAACTTTTTAGTGACTATCCTAAATGTCGGCCACAAATGATCCAAGGAAATCTCAAAAAGATTCATATAAGACACTGATATTTTCAACAAGCACATGGAACAAAATACAAAGGGCACATGTCTGATACCTACATCAATCTAAAATCTGGTATAAATTGGAGAGATATACATACCTACAATACTATAGAACCGACAGTTTCCATTCATAGTTCCCACTATGGCTCCCTGCAAAGACAAAGCTGTGTCATTGCTATTACAAGAGCTGTCTATTTTCTTTATTGCATCAATTTTATTTGAAAATTCTTCAAATGATGGGTTAATGATATTTGCCAGACCTTTCCATCAGGACGGTAACATACGGCAGAGACTATCTCTCTAATATCAATGTAATCGACAAGTCGGTGGTGGCGGTGGCGGTAGCGATTATGATTGATGACCACTTTCCAGATGCGAACTTTTCCATCAATAGATCCACTGATAAAACTATAATCATCCATCGGGTTGAAACTTATGGAGGTAACTGCAGGAAAAACAAAATATCAGAAAGAAGCCATAAAAAAACCTGAAAGTCCACTACCAGTACCTACTCCTACTCACTATCATAAATTGAACTGGATAGTTGAAAAATCTGTTGCTCTATATCAGCTCACTGTCCAAGCGAACAAATTTTGGAATCAACATTCTGATATACTAAAGTCTTAGCAAGTACCAACATTCCACAATTGAAGGCAACCAATATAAAAATATGCTAAAGATGACTCTGCATTAAGACAGGCTCACCATAGTTATTGTGATGAAAAACACCCAAGCAATCACTGCATCCTACTTGCCAAAGACGGACGGTTTTATCAACAGATGAGGATAGCAAGTTCTGCAATGTTCACAAAGTCAGGTGTAAGACTTTTCACCTAATAGTCCTTCATGAAACTGAAAGATAACTGACGAGATACAAGAAGTAGGCTGAAAACATACTAACCCCTTTCTTTGACCAAGAAATGTCTAAGACCTCACCCGTGTGTCCCCGAAATTCATGCAAAGGGCTCTCTGAAATCCGGAAGAGCTTACATGGTAAGATAACATAGGAAGGATCAAACGATCTCCCCAGTCTCTTCATTTTTTCAATAAACTCTTTATCTATGTTTTGGGTGGTTTCGTTTGAAGATTCATTCAGACTAATATATACAGAGGAAGAATCATCATCTGGAATGCCAAAATTGTGTGATCTCTCATCCTCAGTCACCTTCCACACTCGTACAACACAATCTTCACCAGCAGTTGCCAGATATTGCCCATCAAAACTGAATTTCATTGCCAAAATTGGACCATTATGTGCAATAAAATCCTGTCCCCCATAAAGAGCAGATAATTCTTTGTATTTCTTTTTAAGTGAATAAACGTGGAGCTTTTGCATCCTGCTACCTGTAGGTAATTCAAGAAAATCTGGCTTAAACAAACCATCCCCATGTCTATGGCTTACACATGCTGGCAAACCTAATCTCCTAAACCAACCCTTCCTTGATCTACGTCTCCTGTCAGCAAAGTCCCTTGCACCTTCAACTTTTTCAAGCAACAATGGATAAATAGACGGGGAAGCTTCTGAATTCCTCCATAGGCTTCCGACTCTGACCAACTCAGTGGAATCCATTTGATGTACTTTAGCAGATTGCTTATGCTGAACTTCATCTGCCACTAATTTATCTCCATCATCAAAACTCCTGCTTCTACATGCACAACTGTTGTCAGGCTTACATATAACAGATGTGTCTGATAGTTCCTGTGTATGAAAGACTATGGATTGCCAAATCGACGAACCTTGGATGTCAACAGCTGGAAACCCCTCAAATGCACTTCCATCTTCCATGATTTCCTGAAAAGTCATCTTGTGAGAAAAGGTCTCGGACTCGGAGTCCTCTCTATCCATGGAATTCCAATCCAATGGCAACCCCATCCATCTTAAAAACCTAGCCTTCCGGTCCCTAACAGTTTCCGGATGCCTACTCCACAATCCAAATCCAAAACCATCTACATACCTAGAACTACTACAACAACAATCAGAATCATCTGAATTCCCATCTGATGAAGACGAGATCTCCTCACGGGCGTCGAAGAAGTGATCATCAACTTCTCGACAGGAACTCTCCATTGCTTTATTACATCCAACCCATCAGACCCTGATAAAAAAAACACACAGAAAACGTAAACTTTAGATGAGCCTTGTTCATCACTCTTCCAAAGTCCCTATAGAACAACACCAGCAACAAAGAGACAACAAAATATGAAATTTAGACTACCCTTCTTCTTCTTCGTTAATCATATGTTCCCAGTCGAACTATACTAAAAATTAAAAAAAGAAAAAAGAAAAAATCTCTTTAACTTTCTCTCTCCATATATATCCTACATACATATTGAGAAAATATGAACTACCCAAAACCCAAAATCTATATTAAACTGAAACCCAGATCTCAACCAAACAAAAAAACCCAATATGCAAAAATGAATTTTGAAGTCTCCAACATAGAAAAGGAAAAAGAAAAAAAAATCGAAGTTGTCCAAGTCAGTGGACAAGGTCCTTGAGACACAATAACTAACCAAATTATTAAACAGCATCGGAATTACCAAAAAGGGGCATAAAAAGGAAAAAATAAGAAAGGAAGTTTGTTCCAATGTTTCACCTGATAAGCATGCATGGATATTAAGTGAAGACCCAGAAGCCAAAAAAGGGTATGGGGATTGTGAAAAACCTTGTCTTTCTTTTGCAAGTTCCCAGTTTGTGAGGTAAAGAATCTAAAGGAAAATGGTTATTTTCAATGGGGAAAAAAGAATAAATATTGAGAATATATTGGGGGTCTATAAAAAATGCATAAAATATGAAGAAAAATGCAAAAATTCTTTGGTTTCAGCGTCAGTTGTGCGCAGAGAGAAAGAAGAGAAAGAAAATGGAAGGGGACTAGAGAGAAGAGAGAGAGAGAGTAACGGTGAAAAGTAGTTCTCATTAGTTTTCTAGTTTTTGGCCTATTGGATGACTTCACTTCAAAGGTCAGTGGTTGTTACACTGTATTAATATAAATTTTTTCTACGTATAGAAGTAAAATAAAAAATTTTAAAACTAATCATCATCCATATTTTAATACACTATATAAATATATACAATTATAAAATCGATGTATACTTATTTGGCGTACGATAATTAAATGAATTTTCTCTCATTCTATGTAATGCTCTAGACATTAGAAGGATATAAGCAAAATTTTGTTTGATTTTGAGAAGCTTGGAGGACTTTCTATAAAAAAGTTAAGTAAAAGATTTTTGAAGTTTTCATTTTTTTATATATTATTTTTAAAATAAAAATTATAGAAATGTTGAAAATATGTCCAATTATTTTATCATATCCTACGAAAAAGAGATAGAGAGTTTAGATAATAAACAAAGAAAGAAGAAAAGAAAAACCATAATGAAAGAGTGTTTTGAACCTAATCAATTTTAGTAAAAGATCTATACTCATATTAATAAATTAAAATAAGTTTGGCAAAAAGTACAATAATTTAATCACAACAATCTTATTTAAAAAGTTAAATTTATTTATAAAAATGTCACTAAATAACTCTATCCATAATTTTATAGATAGTGTTATAGATGTCTTAATGGGAAGAATGTGCAAAGAAATTGAAGAGAAGCTGATCCATGTCTTTAAAGTGAGAGCAAAAAATTGGTAAAATAGGGAAAATGGTTTTCCTCTATAGTTAGTTTATGTGACACAAATGTTGTTTTGATTAGAATTTTTTTTGTCAATTATATTATATATTACAACTTCAAAGTAAGGATTCAAACTTGGTACACATGAATAAACACAGAACTATAAGAAAAGGAGACTGGACTTACCACATTTAAATTACAATTAGAATTTACAATTAGAATTATATAAAAACATTTCTTGACCAAGTGTGTCATAGCATTTTGTAATATTTAATAGCAAGAGAATTTTGTATTTTTTTATGAAAATAATTAAGGGTACTTGATATGCTATTAACAAATTAAAAGAACAAACTTCTTGCATTTTCATTAAAACAAATATTAAATGAAATTTAACCATGAGTTTATAAAGAAATTAAATTAATACATAACACTCATATATACTTGTCATTAACTAACATTTTGCACAAAAGTATTTGAAAGAGTAAATCACAAATAAAATGAATAGAACAACATGTATTTTTTATTTATTTATACTGTATTTCTTTTTTGTTCAAAAATAACGTTAAAATTTTATAATATGTTTCTACTACATAGCTAAAAGATTTGATTTAGTTAGTTGATAATGTATTGATTGAAATACCAAAACAAATGTCTTATATCAAGGAGTTAAAGAATAAGAATAACAAATATGGATTTTAGATATAGTACTAATAGAATTTGATCTCTCTTCATTTCTTGTTATTTATTTATATTCTTCTTATTTACTCTTTCCTACACGAACCCATTGAATGTGTATAATATATATATGTGTGTGTGTGTGTGTAGTGTATAAAATCCCAAATACTAGACTCTTTTAATTCATCTTATTAGCTTTGTCCTAACAAGGCATTCTTTGATTTCTTTTTTTCTTTTTTTTTTTAATGATAACACTATAAGATTGTATTATTAGCAATACTAGAAAAATTACCGATTTCAATATAAGTGATGGATAATTAATAATTCAATAATTCACATCCACTTTTATAATAACAATTGTAAGAAAATTACATCAAGTCATATATTATTATTATTTACTTACAAGTTATGCGATGGGCTAAAATATTTATAGCATTTGTAATTATTATATATGATATAAAAATATTAAATAAATAGCAATTCAAGAGAATTTAGTTGTTTCTATAATTGAATTAAATTTTACATTATTGATTATTCTAAAAATAAAAATGTCATTTAAGCAATGCAATCTTAAATTCATCATGGAAAAAAGTTAAATCACTATCATAAGAATTAAACGCATAACCTCATTTGTAAAAGACTAATTCCACCACTAAGTCATATGCAATATTTCATTCAATTTTACTCTCAAAAAATATGTATAACATATAAATTTCTCATTTTTATTAAATTTTTGTAAATAATTTTTGTTCAAGTCTAAAGGAGCCAAGGCCCCCTTTAGCCCTCTTGTGGATCCATTTTTATCAGTACATTCCATTAAGAGATTAGTATTCATGCCATTATATTATATTTTAGTGTTTTTATTAGGATTAGACAAACTCGGTTTCCTAATTTTTTTTTCTTTTTTAATAAATTATGCAATTAGATCAATAATGGAGGTAAAGTTATCTAGCAAAGAGGTTAGGTTTACGTTATTTAAGTTAATATTAGAGTACATATCATATGTACAAAAAGATTTTAGGAAGATAAATTTAAAATTTTTCAGAAAATGATTACTAATGCTAAAGAGATTTTATAAGAGATAATAAGAATAAACCTTTCTTCTCAATCAATTGAGCATATAATCATTTAAATTTTGTCATCAGGAAGTATATATAAATAGTTACAAGTGAAATAAAAGAGCAACATGATATAAACCTAGGAAAGGATCATCATTAAAAGTGTTGAGTTAGTAAAGCTTATTGAAAGAACGTCTAGTATATCAAAGGATTTGAGGTAATCCATTCGAATCCTTTTCTCTTTTCCTCTACTTTAACCTTGGAGCCATAAGATTTAATCTATTGTAGATTTGGAAGAAACCTAAGAATCGGATTATTAAAATATAGGTTACAATCTTACTATTAAATTCGTACTTTGATGATTAGGGAAGAGTTTAATTGAAATTCAAGTGTTTACACCCTTAGCAATCATATAAGATAAACCTAAGTAGCAAATGTTGTTTAAAAACCTTTTAAACCTTTGATTGGTTCAAATGTATAGTTTACTAAGCCTCGATTGGCTTGAAGCCATGATTGGGCAACCTCCACAACCTAACTAGGCAGGTCAATGAGCTACATCGAAACAAATAGTCATCTAACCTTCCTTAACTTGGTTGAAGTAGCCAAAATTGTCATACCTATGATTCTATCTAAAATAATCACCATAGGGTCTATAAAATTGAAACGTAAAAGAACAAGTTTTTATAACCTAAGTAAAATAACTTTCAAAATTATGAATTTGCTTATTATAGTTATAAAAAAAAATTAAATATAAGATGAAGATAAAGAAATTAAGTTCCTTTTTTGTAAAAATTTCTTAATTTATAACTTAACATATACAAAAAAACGATAAGTAGAGTTAAAACTATTTTTTTTTCCAATGTTTTATTTGAAAAAGTAACGAATTAAAGAAAACTAAACCTTTCAACTCATTTTGATATTTATTAATGATTTAAATAGACATATATAATTTTCTTTGTAAACTTTGCTATCGGAGGTAAAACCTAAATGAATGCTATAAAAATTAAATAAGGAATTAAGATGGAGAAAAAGAGGAAAAAATTTAAAATAGGATAGGAAAAATGATATGGTACCCTAATAGTTAATAGCTTGTAAAAGTTTAGTTGTGTTTTTTTTTTCTTTTTTAACTTTTATTCCACTCAACTTAGACACTTAGAGTTAGTAAACTTAAGTAAAAAAACGGAAATTTCTACTACTTTTGATTGTAAACTCGATTAAAAATATAAGTTTTATATGAAAACGATTATATACTCAAGTTAACTCGAAAAAACCTTCTAAATTAATAAACTGACACAATCATATGAGTAGAATTGCAATTTTAACATCTATGGAACCAGCTGCCTATTAGTAGTTCATTGCGCCCTTCGCCCTAAGCCTAAGCTTAGCTTATGACTTACATATTCCAAAGAGTAACAGGAGCACATCGGATAGATATGGCAATAAGATTATGTCCCCAAGACTCTCTCTAATGATTAACCTTAGATAATGAGAGATGTAAGGAATGTCTTACTTGTCATAATCATCATTTTCACTCCTATAAATATCAAAGGAAGCCTTAAGGAAATAGAGTAGAACCCTAATCTCTTTTGGTACTCTATTGTTAACTTATTTTCAATCAAATAACTATCTTAAGTGCCGGAGTGCACATGTTAAAGACATTTCTAGTGCCCTCAATAGGTTAAGTTTTTTCTTTATACAAGTTAAATCTACAAGAATCAGTCAACTCTTAGCGCATGCTTACCCTTGTCAAAAATTCATTAACAATACGACCTCCTTTTGCCCTATTTTCAACAAGATTTTTAATTAGCTTCTTAAGGTACTTTTATGCCAATTAAGATAGAAAACTCAGTCTTAGCTCTAAGCATAATCATTTAATAAAATTAAGTAATAACCTTTGCTATGATGGATTATATATATTGATTTTAACAATTGGTCTTACGAAGTGTTAAAGTAAATTACCAGTTATGTAACTACTATTTTGCATTGTATGTACATGATAGGATATTGAACTTAACTAATAACTACTTGCCTTATAAATTGAGGGCACGTTTAGTACATGGAATTGGAATTCCATTCCCTCCTTATTCCACCATCACCACGTTTACTTAGTTTTTTGTCACGGAATCACAATTTCACAAGAATCCCTATTACTTCCTTATTATTTGAAATCAAGTAATAGGAACTCCTCAATTCAACTAAGAAATCATGATTCCTCACTATTATTACCACTATCACCATTATCGCTCTCGTTACCGCCACCATCATTGACTACCACCATGCTGGCACCACCTACTACTGTCGCCACCCCCACTACCGCTGTCGCCACCACCATCGCTGCTACTGCTACAGTCCTCGTCCCTGCCTCCACCTCTGCCCTGACCACTATAAGCTACTGTAGCCACCTTCACCATTATTGCTACCGTCACCATCACCATCACTACCGCCAACCACCACCACCTATTACTTTAGGATTAGTTGAGAAAGAAAATGGATCGGGGATAATTTAGTCATTAAAGTTATATTATATGTCTATTCTTAAATTGCTTATAAATTCAACTAAATAAAGTAATATGTATTACACCCTTATTCCATTTCTTACAGAATTCCAATTTCATTCCCTCCTCATTTTATTCTATGAACTAAACGTGCTGTAAATGATTTGTTATCTGTGGCCACTTAGACCTACATGTTGGTAGTTGCGGAAAAGAGGGTTATGGTGTTAAACTCTTGAATAAAGTGGTTAGTTTAAGCACTAAAGCCTTTTCCATGATTTAGTGTGTCACTGATATGAGAGAACCATATCTGATATGATTAAACAAAAAAAGGAAGTTATAACAATGTCTTAATAAGTGGAGTAGGACGCTAGTTTGAATGTTATAAATGGACCTAATCATTGATAGTAGATTGATACATGACAAACTTAGTACAAAATAATTAATGTGTCGGCCAGACAATAGCAAGATCGACCTCTACATTGTATGCGTTCGTGTAGGTATGTAGTTTTTTTTTTTGGAATGATATGTAGGTATGTAGTTACATAGATATGTTGTTACATGGATATGATGTTATGTGGTTATGTCTAGTCATGAATGAGTTGTAGTAAGTGTCAATCTACTTATCTAGTACATTTTTGGAAAATGGAACCTAATTGTTTTAAGTCTTAAATTGTCAAGGGTATATTGTATGCTTGGACTAATTGATATATCTTAATGAACCTATTTGATGCATTAGTAAATTGTAGGCTAGTGTATGATTATGACATATGTAGGTGTTTGCTCAGTGGTTATATACTAGATTTTGCGATTTACTGTACTAGGAATTTATGATTTTAAGTGATGATAATATATTCATTGATTCTTATGATGAGCATAAATATGGCTTGCATGATGGGAATAGTTGTAATGGCAACTATGATAGTTATTCATATAGAGCTTTGAGGAATTGATGGATATTTAAACTTAAATTTCCTTCTGATGTTTAAGAGATTGTTTGAGTTGATTTTTTGAAAGACTTTGATTTATATTTCCTTCAGATTATGTAATTGATAATAGTAGTCACGAGAGCTTATGGAGACAATTCATAAAATTGTGGTTGTTAGCAGGTATTTAGAGGTTTTGTATAGTTATATTATGTTATGAATATGAAGCGGAGCCATGAATCTTGTGTGCAAAGTGTGATATTTTAACGTATGCACACATTACAAAATAAGTTGGTATATTACTTTCATCTTACACATATAATAAATTACTAGTACTTTAATAAGGTACTCAATATACCTATTACATAATAATTAATTGGATATTTAAATTTATTTGAAAATAAATTATTTAATTATTGAAATATTGATAAATAATGATAATAAGTGCATTGAAATATCAATTAGTATGACTAAATCAAATCAACAGTAGTGTTTTATCATTTATACGGCATTATATATATTATTTTTTCCCAACATTATATATATTAACTAATTAAATTCTATGTAAAACCAAAAGAAGAAATCTTGATATACGTTTCTATTTTTAATTATGAGAAACATAATTAGATATTCCTATTTGTGACATATTAATCAACTATTTTATTTAATAAATTCTCATGATAATATTAGTTAAATATTTCTACAATAACTACAAATTAACATAGTTTGTTTTCATAAAATCATCTTAAGTTGAGCTAAATAAGTGATAAAATTTTATTGATTTTTATTTTATTTATCAATTTTTACAAAAATTAAGTTAACTTTATCTTATCACAATATCATTTTTATTTTATATGTATAGCATAAGATAGGATAATTTTTATAATTCTTCCTACAGAACATGTCCATATAAGATCCAAATGAAATACTTTGTTGAACAATAGATTGCAATAAGATGCCACATACACACACACACACACACATAAAGATAAAACTTTGCTCCATTTGCATTTGGTCTCCATGTCTTAAAATTAGCATTCTAGACCCCTAAATCTTCAAAAATATGTCTTCAAGCACCCTATATAACCATTTTACTTTTGATACAAATAACAAAAGAAAAAAATATTTTATAATTTGGAATATCTTGTTATACCAATGTTCTTTTTTTGGTTATTTTATCAAGGGATAAAATGCCATGTAGGGGTATTTGATGATCCAAATACTCAATTTAAAAAATAGGAGGCTAAGCAAATATGAAGTAAATATAAAAAGATATATTTCTCATTTATCCATAAACATTATGTAGTCCAATCAAACTATAAAATATTTATTCATTTATAACTTTCTATAATTTTGTATATATGTGTCTTAAACTCCAAAGTTTGGGTTAAATGTATAGCTGACAAGAGAAGATGGAGATATGTGGTAATTAATTGGTGCTAAGGTTGGTAAACCTAAGAGGATGGTAGTTGGTGAACAATCAATTGGCTTATAGGCCCGTCTATGATTTGGTGTCAATTGATTAATGGGTCTTGATTTAAGCTTCTTTCTTTCTTAAATTATTTTTAAAGATGTATGTATGTTGCTCTTAGCTTATTCTAAAACTTATATATCGGGGGATGGATAACGAAATTGAACTTAGTTGGAATAAAATTTTATCTTTGCTCCTTTTGCATTTGATTCAATTCATCAAGGTTAGGTTCGTAGTTCGTTCAAATGATAAGCTAAACTAACCTAAAAGTTTTACTCAAAAAATGGATTAAAAAAGCAAACTAAACTAAGACACCAAATTTGTCATTTGGTTTCTTTCATGGTTCAATTTAAGGATAGGTTTTATGATTTGATTTGCACAAATGATCCAAATAATAATATTTTAGCCAATACCATCAATTGAACTTAAGTACTTAACCATCTCTATTACTATTATATAAGGTTTAGAAGTAGGGTTTTACATAAAGATATGAAAGAAAACATGTATTCTATCTAAATATATGCTATAATGTGTTGATGGTCAACATTAGCATAATAGTTGAGGTTGGAGACAACTTGTATAAATAATACAGGTAAGCTATCAAAGGGGTATTGGAGATGGTTCTAGTATAGTTACTTTAGTGGTCAAGTTAGTATAAAGTATGTAAGGAGATATAAGGTACATAAATTTGAGAGAGTAAGGATTTATTACTATCACGTCTTGAAACGGCAGAATTGTAATAGCCCCGCTGTATAAACCATTCTAAGATAGAAGTTAGCGTTACAACTGTTATCTTAGACTTGATCTACACAAGGCGTTCACGACTAATCTGCTTTGAAGTAAACAGTTCATAATTTAAATAAATCGTTTACTTAAGAAAGTGATAAAATATATGTATATACTAAAATTCAGTTATTATATTTAATGTTTACAACGTTTCACCATAATCTATTTCCTAGTTAATACATTATTCAGAAATGAAAAATTCTAAGATTAGAGCTTAGACCTTAAAAATATATGTCTGTTCTTCAAATGTTTTTTTTCACTCCTCAGGATTCAACAGTTGCTAGCTTCAGAGTGGTTGTAAGCTACTTCTTAGCCAGCACCTGCAACGACGTC
Organism: Lumnitzera littorea; assembly: GCA_024138015.1. NCBI lineage: Eukaryota > Viridiplantae > Streptophyta > Magnoliopsida > Myrtales > Combretaceae > Lumnitzera > Lumnitzera littorea. The sequence goes on along the minus strand of JAMXBB010000008.1, from coordinate 2,802,632 downwards.
TGTAGGGATGCGAGCAACCACAATTCAGAAAGTTAAGATGTGAAGAACCTAAAACTATACCACAAACACAAACAAGGTTATTAACCAACTTATTAGGTGCAATGCATGTTCAAGTAAGTAATATTGTACGAAGTTAACCGACCTATTGTGAGATTAGAGAAATTGTGCTCGCTCTAATCCGAGTTGAGGAGTTGCCATTAATGCGACAGCTTACAACCAAACCCAGGCTTGTGCAATGGAGACACTGCTCCTCCTACGACTATCTTCGAATCATTGACTTCACCTTTACCGTGATGTCCTCACCTGTCACTTAGTTCGACTAAGGATAAAGAAAGGACCCATTATGTTATCCAGCGCTATCCCTTTCAAAGGGGTCGGTATTTGGCCAGAAAATCCTAGTTTCCCCTAATGGGTTACTATGCAGGTTCGATTTATGTTTACAAGTTATATCTTTGTTAAGTTCAGTTTAAGATAATCGATCACTTCGTACAATACAAGCCAGAACAACATATAGAATCATAGCATAACTCATAATCAAACACATGTACACAGCCAACTATCTAACAAGCACAATTAAGTATACTTACTCAAGATTCAACTTGTTCAGGCCATCGCCGATCATCCCTATAACACAAATGTGGTTTTAGTTTTTCATATAACTATTATAAGTTGATTTTATTTTATAACGCTTATTGTTATCTTTTGTTTAGGGTTTAATATGTCCAGTTATTTAGGTCGGGGCTAGGTTTGAGTTTAGTTTTTGTATCGATTTTCTAAATTAGGTTCTAGTTCGATTTTTAAGTACTGTTTTATAGCCGAACTCTAGAAACTCGTTTCAACTCATAATGTGAAATTAATCACATTACTTTAAGATATCCTAAATACCATTATTACCTCTAGTTAGTATTTTATTTCACCCGGTACACTTAAATCCTTATTAGTATACTAAATTTACTTTTGATGTGAGAAATTTTTACATTTTTCATATAATTACATAAATTTAAGTTTTCTATCAGATTTATTATATATCCCTATTATTTATATAATATCGGTTTTTATCCTAATATCTTCTATTTATTATATTTCCAATAATTGCATATTATGTACTATCGCTTATCATGTACATAATACACATCTAATATTTCTATCTCTCTAATTACCATTTCTCAACATCAATTATCACTTCAAAATGTCTAAATTCATCCTAAATCAGATTTTACACCTAATTACCCCAATTTACAAAATTAACTTAAAATTTACTATTTTTCCCTATTACTTATTTATTACATAATATGCTAATAATTACATTTAACACTCCAAATGCTACAAATAACATACTCTATCAGATTTCAACATCCTAAAATATATAATTGAGTATCAAATAAGTAATTACTCATTTAATTTCTTAATTAACCTTAAATTACCCATTTTATGCCTAATTTTAAGGTCTAAAAATTATCTAAAATTTTTGAAAATTAATTTTTGAAAAAGGAGTTCATGGCACTATTCTATATCACCTAAGTAGTCTATAGAAAAATTTTGGGTTCAAAACTACACTCCTAAGGTCATTTATTTCTAAACCAAAACATGCTCGAATTTGCATAATTTCTTAAGGAACATATATCATGAGACATATTTTCATCAAAATAATATTTTTCTTAAAAATTACATACTAAAATATTATAGAATAACAAAATTCATAATTTTCTAAGAATATTTACTATTTTTATAAAATTACACAAAATCGGGCTGGAAATCGAACTCACTGGTTTGGGTAGCTCCAACCACCGTCAGTGGCCATGGGTGTGTCGGCCTACCTGGGCACTGCCACCATTGTGTGGTGGTGGTGGCCGTCCACTTCTAAGGGCTCGTTTGGTGTTAGTTCCTCTCTATGGCTTTAATTGCACAGATTTGAGTAATTTTTTTGTAATTAATCCAAACACTCACTATTTCGGTCATCTCTATTTTTCTCACTCTTCAAACTGAACAAATGGGCTTTTGAAATTTTCTTGTTATTTACAGAGGTGTTAGAGAATTATTGTGCATTAATTAGAAAAGATAATTGCCTTATCTTATCTTTTTTTTTTTTCACTTTCTATTTGTTGTATTTTAATTGGTTGATTTCCTTCTTTAATTTTCAAATTGCCACGCCCCACTTCTAGACTTTTCCTCATTTTTATATATTTTCCTTGATTTTTCCTTAATTAATTATGAATTTTATTTAATTATTTAGTATTATTTTAGCATATTTCGCATATTTTAAGTAATTACGTGTATTTCTATCTACACGTAAATTCATATATAATAAAAATAAATATTTCTAAATATTATTTAAGTCATTCTATGATTTTTAGTATACATATAATTTATCTCTAGCGATTCATTAGTTATCGGAATGCATTTTATGTATTTTTGATAAATAATGAGTTATATACTTAAAATTTGAAAATTTTATATTATTTTATTTTATTACTTATTTTCTTAAATTCAAACTTACGGTATCATTTTTACTAATATTTCTAACTTTACTTTATAATTTAGGCTCGATTAGATCTTTCAACCAATTGAAATCCGGAGTGGCCTATTATGGGGTTTACAATTACTTGTAGACTTTATCAAGATTTTACACGTGTGGAATGTAAGCTAATCGTAGAAAGTAGATCATAATTTTAAGATCCTTTCTTTGACTCTATATTTTGTTGAGAGGAACACGGACCAAGTGCGTACCAATTGTAGGCTTTTTTCTATCTAGCCAAGCTATTCCACTCAACCCTCTTTAAACTTATAGGTTCAGCTTGTGCATTGTAGGCTTAAGGGCTTAGGCTCTAAGGTGCGAGAATGAAGATAAGAGCTCAATTAGTGCCTTTAATAAGGTTAGCTAAGCTCTTTGGAGCTCAAGTAAGGCTCTAGCAAGGTTGTTTTCGATGTTGGTAGCTTAGCCTAGAACAAAATGAGATCAATTGAGTTTTAGAGAACTCAGCCAGTACTCCAAACAAGTTGGTGTTAGGCTTCTAGACTTAGCTTATGCTTTGAAGAGGTCAGCCTTTGCTTTGAAACTTATGTTTAAAATAACTTATCAATATAATATTACTAAATTTCATTACTCCACTACTAAGCTTTTTGCTAGAAATCATCTTGGTATTTTGTGTAAATTCATAATGTTATCTCCCTTTTCCCCCCTCTAATCCTTTGACATTACTGTTGGTTATTTGCATAATCATGTTATTAACTTAATGTTATTATCTAACTTTCGAGGGCATACATCTAGTTAGTTATGATCCATTGTTTATATAAAATATTACATAGTACAGTGACTAAAAGTGATAAGACTTGAAAGTAACAATATAGTGGGGTCACTTTTGACATATAAAAAATTATTTTGAAATACAATAAATAAGGTCTACTAATAATAAAAAAAAGTTATTAATAGCCTACAACAAAACAGTTGGTAGTTACTAATAAAGGTAATCAATAGATTATATTTAATAGTCAGGATCTAATTCTTACAATTAATAAACCTTATTTATTGTTATTTACAATGATTTACTATAACTTCAAAACAACTGCACCAAATAGTCGCTTTAAATGACTGCATCCTAAAATCCCTCCTTTTTATAGAGGTGGAGTAAATAAAACACCTAAGAAATATCACCAATAAAATCCAACAATCCCATAAAATATATTAAAATTTTAAATATTATTTTTTAAGGTCTCCACTAAAAAGGAAAAAACCCTATGTAATAATTTAAGCTAGAATTGACTTTTCCATTAACTAAAATACAAGATCAATATATGTGGGGCTGAAAATATCAATCTGCAATTGCATACCCACCATGCGAAAGGAGGGGCTAGTCAAGAGCATGCATATTTAATTATTTTTGGGATGGTATATTCATTAATAATCATTTGCACAAATTGCCTAAAGTGTGACCCACGCAGAAACTACTAAAAAATAATTGATTTAATTAAAGGCAAATTCCGGCCAAATGAAAACCGAAAACGTGACAAGGGCTTATTGAATTGGCGCGTGATGAAATGACATTTATATATTCGTCATTATTTATTTTTCTTTAAGACCCATATCTCTTGTTTAACGGCGTATAATATTTATAATTTAATAATATAAATATTAAATGTTTTTTATTAATAGTTTTTATAGTTATTTTAATATTTTTTTATGGAATTGATCCATTATTTTATCTCATCTCTAATTTTATATCCGTAAAATTTAAACTGTTAAAATACAACTACTTTAAAAATTCAAATTAAATGAATATAAAAGGAAGGATGAGATCAAGGATTAGAATGGTGCTACATGAAGGAAATCCAATGCAAGGAAGATTTCACATTAAGATCTTATCATTTTTCATGTTATACATCCCAACGAGAAAGTTAATTCAGGCATAAAAGTTGAAATGAGAAAATAGTAAAAGACATGACTAGCAAAGTAGTTTAGCGACACAAAACCAACTCTTTAGCTGATATTTATCGTCAAGCATTAAAGATACTGAATACCGTATATATGTATTTTTTAAAAACATATTCTATTAAAATTTAAGAAAAAAAAATAAAATTAGTGAGTGACTTTATCTTGTAGTCAAAGATATTACTTTAATTCTATAATAATTTCAACATAACGAAATTTTCAAACAAGAAGCCCGAGACCGGTGGAATATTATCATTATAAAAATTATAAATCAAAATAGTACGAACATCACTAACTAGCGTCAGTAACATTATTGGACCAAGTCCCTTGTTGCAGCATTGAATATTCATAATCGTAATTTATTCTATGTAGATGGCCGCACCTGTGACTTCCACCACCAATTTTATTTGAAAAACAATCCGACTAAAGGAAAGGGGATTTGGATCCACCCGTTTTTTCCCTCTTTATTTCTCTTAATTTATAAATTAACTATTAAGATTATTTTAATTTTTAGAATGTCCTATGATATCATCATAACATCATCTATTTTCCTGTAATTTTTATGTGAATACATCTTAAAAGAGTAAATTGAGACAAGGTAAATTAAGAAGATCTATTCACTAAGAAAAATAATTTGGATCTTCTTGACTTTTTCTCCTCTCAAGTTCCCCTAATTTATAAACTAATGAATAAGATTATCTAGATTTCTAGAATTCCCTATGATATGATCATGATGTCACCTATTAGTATTTATGTAATTTAAATTTTGAGATTTTTTATAATTTGATTAAACTTTATTTTACTAAAACTCTTATTTAGGTTGTAATTTTATATTAAGTATTAAGACTCCGTGACATTTATATATATAAAATTTAATTATTATTATCATTTATTTACCTTTTGCATGTGTAAGTATTTTATAAATTTGTTTATAAAATTTTAATCGATAAATACGTCCAACTTGAATACAAAATACACTTATCAAATGGGTTGGGGTTATAAGTTTAGGTATTAAGATATAATTAATAAATAGGTTGTGTTATGAGTTGAGATTTTCTAAAAACCAAAACCATTTAGACACAAACATGAAACGTGACATGATAATACGAATTATTAGTCCTACGAAGGAGTTTCACATGTGCATCTAGGGCGATTTTTCTGAATATGTTAAAAATGTTATGTACAATTCTACATTTAAGTAATTTTAGTGTTTATATCCTTATAGGCGTTTAATCACAATTTTGGCGTTAAATTATGAATTGAAATTCAATTGATTCAAAAATGGGATTTCTGTAATTATGTGATCGTTATAAGATAGGATGGGTAAAGAATTAATCAATTTGGTTTATTGTTAAATTGATGTTGTTTTAATGACATTGCAAGTTTTTGATAATTGGTTTCTTGAAGTTGATTTCAATACATAAAGCTTTGATCGAGAAATTCGAAGTTTAGAAGTTCAGTTTCGGAGTTCTTGAAGTTAATTGCTTTTTGATGAAAGTTAACCATCCATAATATGTACTTTAGGAAGGAAGTCGATGAGATGGGCCAAAAGGAATGGACCTTTAGAAAGAACGAACTTCCTTCTAAGATGGCTGGATGATCACATTAATTACCGGAATGTACATAACTCTCCGAGGTTGTTTTAATCATTAAAGTATACGTTTAGGACACAAGTAACAATATAAACATACCAAAAAATCTACGAATGTGTAAGAAAAATCAGGGAACAATCTCAAAAAACTTGCAGAAAGCCAAAAATAATTCAAAAAGAATAGAAATTGAGAAAAAAAAAGAAGAAGAAGATATACGTGATGTGCTATCAAAAAAGAAAAAAGAATTAAAAAAAAAATGATGAAATTTAGGTGGTCAACGTAATATTGACTCAAAATTGTATTCACGTTTTGGATCGAGGTTGTATATAGTGTAGCTGATCCATACCAATTCAAAACTAATCCCTATTGCCGCACTAAGCTCACAGGCAAACTAAGCCAACATGCAATTCCATTGTTATGACTCTGCAAGGCTTCGCTCCATCAACGTGAACTTTGACTTTGAAAATTCAGTTGTCATTTATGAATTTGTTTGCCGACGGACCAGTCGCTTTCAGTTGAAGGTTGAAATGTCCATCTCTTGGAAGTCTCCACAAGGATGCCTTATTCGATACTCCATTACTGTCGTCATACCGATGATTTTGCAACAACTATAGCAATTTTCTTATTCCTCATGCTTCAACATTGAAAAAGTAATTATGCACGTTCAAATTACTTATTCCCAGCTAAAATCATTATAATCTAATAGTATAAATATTAATTCTTGAATAAAATATATCATATTTAAATTCCCTATTTTAGACCTGAGCAAAGGGTCAAACTAGCCTTAAACTATCGGTTCACTGATCGGCGATACTGTGAATAATAACTAGCTTATAAGTTGTTAGTTCAGGAGGGTCAATGGTTCAAGAGCCGATTCGAAGCTCTTGAACCATTTTTTTTTTTGTCCTCAATTTTTTCTTTCTTTTTTCTTTCCTTTCCATAATTTTTTTTTTCTTTACTAATCCTTCAACCATTTTTTTTCCTTCCATCCTTTCATAAAGCATACATTAAAAATAGAAAAAAAACTAAAATATAGAAAAATCTCTTACAATACAAATAATTAATTTGATCAAATAGAGTGAAGTGGTTGGAGGAAAAATATTTTTTACTATATTTTATGGTCGCCCAAAAGGTGTTTACGTATTCTCTAATCAAAATGTAACTACTCTAGTTTGGTTTAGATTTTTAGAAAATTTTTAGTTTGTTAGTTAATTTTACTCATTGCAAGAAGAATCCAAATGTACGTGACTATTCAATTTAAATTTTTTGAAGAAAAATAATTTTATTTGGTCATAATTTAAAAATACCTAATGCTAGATCACCACTTTTAGGAAAACTATGCCATTTACTTTTTTTTTTTAATAATTGGGAAAAAAGATTTTGCTATGTGGTGAAACTTTTTTTGAAATAATAAAAAGAAAACTTACTATATCTCCTCTTGAGGTAGTTTTTCATGTTTGTGACTATGAGTGACACTTGTAATTGAGTTTGGGCTTTCATTAGATCGGTTCCAATAACTGAAGTAATCATCATCTTTGTTTAATATCCTGCATGTTTTTTGTATTTTGCAGGTTACCTTGTACCAATCTTTTGTGTAAGCATTTGCCTCAATGTTAACAATAGATAAGGACTCTCAACGTTCATCGATGATCAGACTTGCTATACTAAACGCTTGCTCAACAGTGACCATTGAAGTTGAAGCAACGAGTATTTCACGTGCAATGCGAGATAAGAGTGGATAATCCCTTTTGTGCTTTTACCACCATTCTAAAATATTGAAGTCTTTAATGGAGATATTCTCAGAAAACTTACAATTCATATTGATGTAGTACTGCATCTCAAACATTGGACAACCAGACTATTGCCTCTTCAATTTTTGTACCAGTAACTGCTTACCTATAAATAATTAATGCAGCTCCTTTGTGGGTGATGGAGGAGAAACTATGACTGGACATCATACTAATTTTGGTGAAAACTTCCTGTTGTGCTTTCAAGTTATATACATCTTGAGAATTCGTTAGATCTTGAATGTAATCGTAATAAGTTTTCAAATATATTAGTAATAATTCTATTTTACAACGAGGATCTAGAATAGTTGTTACAAGATAAATATGAATAATTTCTTTATAATAAGTTAATCACTTTAATGTCATATTGTATAAACATGCGTGCAGGTTTTAGTCCTCACGAGCCTGAAATAGCATGCCAAGTATATTGATGGCTGACATAATAAATAAGTGAACATTGAGCCCATAAACCTTTGAGAAAGTTTTAATAGTATCATGAAAAACTTTTAAAACTTTTAGCAGCTAGATACATATATCCTAGCTACTGAGGAAAATATCAACTTCTTACATATTGTACATTGTGCAGTCATACAGCAGTTCATTGTAAGGAAATGTGCTATGCAACAACTCGTAAGTTGAGTTCCAACGGCTTAAACTTCTAATGCCTCTTCCCACGCTCTATGCAGAAGTTCCTCCACTTTTTGTGAAGGGACAACTTCTCTATTATTGTCTAGACAACGTTCTTGATTGAAGTTATACTGTCATGCAAAACTGCAATGCTATCCTTAACACATAAGTTAAGAATATAGCATGCATAACATATGTGGATACCCTCTCTACATTGGTTGACAATAATTTTGCAAATTAGATATTAATGCAGTATTGGCACTTACATAATCAAAACCAAGAGAAAAAATTTTCTTTACTAATCTGTACTCATTTAGGATTTCTCTAACAATTTTATAGATATTTTGTGCTGTGTGTCGCTCGTTATATATTCTTAAAGCTGATAGTCATTTATTAAGTTGTCAATTATCGTCTATCCAATGAATAATAACACCCATATAAGAATTATTACAAAAAGGATTTATCCATATGTTTGCACATATGGACATATGCATATCAAAGGAAGCAAACTTACTTGCAAGCTCCCTCTTACCTTTGCGGTAGAGTTCCTGTATGGCTTGAGTTAATGTTTTGTGGTTAAGTTGTCATAAGCTAAGGTTGAACGTTTCCTGTTCGTGTCAACTTTGCCACTTTAGTGCAACCGTATTGAATGATAGGTGCATGTTTGCTAAGTACTATTTCAAGTTATACTTATGCCTCTATCATACCTCATTAGCAGTTGACCAAATGAATCATTGCCTCAGGCAATCTATTGCTATGTACTATCTATTCTCACCTCCCGAGATGCTTCGATCTTAAGTGCCTGTTAAGCATACCATATCCCTTTCTCATTTTCCATGAGTAACAGTAGTTGCAAAATGCTCTCGAGTTCCTTCTTTCGCTTGTACTTTTACGGAAATACGTAATAAAAATATTAGACTTACCAAGTCTAGGGGGCTTACTTAAGCTAGAAGGTCTCGAACTGTGGGGCCTATATTGTACCATATGTTGTTATTTTGTTTCGGGAGCAATTTATATCTCATCCTCTTCATCCTTAAATATGCTCGCAGGGCAACTCATCCGTGGGGGTACAAATCTTGTAGGTCGTGCAAAGATATTTATACTAGGAGGTTCAAATCTAGTAAAATGTTTAGGGATACTCATACGTAGAGATTCAAAACTAGGAGGTGACATATCTCGGTAACTCATGTGTTGATGTTCAACGTCAAAACTAGGAGGTAGCGTGCCGCGATTAACCGTGCGATTAGGTTCTACATTGAAGCCTAGAGGTGGTGTAACTTGTTTCTTCACGTTCTTAATCATATCGTGTGCCTTCTGTTCATTCAAGTCATACTCGTTATCTAGATACGCCTAAACGTCCTTGAACTGTTATGACTCAGACAATGTATTGGAATTTCTAGTACCCTTACCTTTACTTTTTCCACTAGATGATGAACTATGCTTCTTATTGGAGAAGGTATGATGCAAAAATATTTCCATAGATGCAAAACTAAACAAAACGGAAATTATATTGTGGGTATGTGTATGTTAGTATTATTTGCTAATGCAAATGGTTCAATGCAGTGGAATGAAGAATTATGCACAAATATCAGTAGTTAATAGAATGGAATATTTTTATGATAACGTTTCGCAATTGAAAAATTTGAAGGCCGAATGTTTCGAGTTAGAGCAATTTAATTAGTTTGTGGAGTAATAACTGCTATATATTGACACCATTCAATCTATAAGGATCGAGGAATGTGTAAACATGTCGTTTAAATTTTGAAAATTCAAATTTTTAAACATTTTGATGCCAAAATTTTTGAATTTTACAATTCAAAATTTGAATTGCATGTGTTGAAAGGGAAAAAAGGGGTAAAGAGTAGAGGGTAGAGGGTAGGGGTAAAGGGAAAGGGAGGAGGGGTGCTAAAGAAAAAACAGAAAAGGAAAGGGAAAAGAGAAAAAAGAAGGAGATTGGGGGGGTGGGTGGGTGGGGTGGCGGTAGGTGTGCCGCATAGCAACGGGGGAGGGGAAAGGGGTTCCTTTAAAAAGAATTTGTCCTTTTTTGTTTTAGCATAAGGTCCTTAAACTGCTGGATTGTACTAATAGTTTAAAATGTTGAGTTGGGCAGTTTGACCCGGTTGCTACAAGGTTGAGTCGGTTGGAGGCCTGCCTGAAGTGGTTCGAGGCTCACTTTGACCAGTTTACAGATTGAAATCGGTCTTAACTTAGGTTTATCTCCTATTTTAGTTGTAATATGTGATAGTTGGTAAAAAAAAAAAAAAAAACCCTTACGCCTAATACAAAATTATATTGCCCTAACAATTCAATGATGAAAAAAGAAAAATAGAAAAGAAAAGAATATTAGGAAGTTGGTCCAACTGATTTCAAATGATTGGATTACAATATTACTAACTAAAACATTGGGTGTTGTGATTTTATGTGTAAAACTACTTCTTGAATGCAAAAGTGCTTTCAATAAATAATTGCAATAAAGGAAAGAAAAAGTATAGGGGAGAATTACAAGCATGGGATAAATATTAGGGGACAAATTCATTCGGAGAATCAAACTTTTAGGATGTTAAAACAAATTATTACATCTTAGAAAATCAGAAGGGAGCATTAAATAGAAACGTACGTATTCTGAAGAGACGCTTCAATACCCCAAGTGACTACTTAATTAGCATCAGCATTTAAATTCATATAGATATTTGATAGATAAGATGCAGAGGAGCTTTACGTTGGGTTGTGCAATCTGGGCAAAGACAAATCTATTTCTTCTTAGCTAGCCGAAAGCAGAATAATAAGCATATTCATTATTAGCTCTATGTTTCTTTCCCTTTCACTCTGATATATATATGCAAGTCCATTATCCTATTAATCGTGCTAGCACCAAATATTTAGTAATTACGCCATTATGAATACAATTAGTACCATGAATTCCATTATTTTATTATTTTTATTCATCTAAATTTTTAGGGTTTCACGCTTACTATATAACCTTCAACGTAATCACGTGGTGCATGCCTTTTTTTTTTTTTTTTGTTGAAAGTTGTGCATGCCGTTTGGTTGAGCCATCCATGCTTTACTCGCCGAAGGTCATAACACACAGTGGGCTCTCCTAACGACATCTTTTTCAATTCCACAAGTTTCTCTTGTTTCCTCGATTTATTTATCAAAATCAAGTCAGCTATTCCTTTTCTTAATACATACATTCATACACATATATATATATATATATAAATATATAAATAAATATAAAAGCTACATCAATTGGAAATCAATGGATTTTGGTCTCTTGCTAATCTTCTTAAATGCCTGCTATGTTGTAATGGCCCTGTAGATCCAGTCTATCTACGCTTGGTGAGTGGTGGTATATATAGGTCTAAGCATTACAATATATCACGAACTTTCATGAAACTCTTTTTTTCTTTCTTTCTTTTCTTTTTTTTTTTAACTTTTGCTTTATCAATAAGTGTTATTCAATGTCTAAAATAATTTATCAAATTCCGGGAAAATTGAAGAAACTATTTTGAAGTAAAAAAAATATATATATATATATATATATCTTGAAAATCAACAAGCGTTTATTATATTTTTTCTACTTTTAGATGACCAAAAAATAGCATTTTCGAAATTAAAAATTATCCAATTTTTAATGGAAGCTTTTACAAATACTTTATAATTAAAAAATAATTCAAAACCACCTAATTTCCTAGAATTAAAAAGAACTATACTTTAACATGTGCAAAATATATATATATATATATAAATAAAATGAAGAATTGGTCCTTGGCAAAATACCTCCCTTAAGTTGAGAACTTATTTATAGGGGCAAATTATAATGGAAGAGAGGTGCTTAACATGGGTATTTGTGTCGAGCACTCCTTTATAAATATGCTTTAAATAATCAAAATATTTATGTATTATATTCGGATTTTACAGAAAATAAAAAATTCACTTACTTGCACAAGTTCCTTTCAAAATGCCCTTTTAAAAAAAGAAAAAGAAAAAAAAGAGAGATGAAGTGAATTTTTTAATATATTCTTATATTGTTACGGAAAAAGCCGATAAACTCATACTAATTTACCTCCGTAAAACTTCTTTTAGATGTGTACCAATACAGCGTGTTATATATACATATGTTAGTTTACGTTCAAATTGCAGTCCATTAAAGCATCATGAGACATACGCTACGCCACTTTTCATCAATTAAAGTGAAACAATAACAACAACTGTAATAATTATTAAAGGGAAAATACAAATAACCTTTTTAAATTTTGAATTAGGTACTGATTAATTCTCTAAACTTTTAAGGTATGGTTTAAAATTCTTTAAATTTTAATAAATTGATTAATAACCCTATAGGTTAAAAATAAATCCTTTAAAATTTAATTTTGGTGCACAACACTTCTAAAATTTATCAAAATATACTTTAAAACTTTTTAAACTTTAATAATAGTATGATTTTTTCTAACTAAAAAAAGAAATATTCTTTATATTATCAATTTATTAAAGTTTATAAGTTTTTCAAGTATATTTTAAAAGTTCATGGGAAATTATTTACAATTTAAGTTAAAATTTAAGAAAATTATTTACAATTTTCTTTTCCTTATTATTATTATGATAATAAAACTCGTTGAATCCCCATTTGCCCTTCAAAAAGGGACATGTGCGCCATGGATTGGGTGTCGAACCCCCATTCATTCTTCGAAAGCTACTACACGATGACTCACTTACTCACTTTGGTTTTCTTCTGTTGATGTTAATTGTTGTACATGTACACATTGTGATTTCAATCCTCCATGAATGAATTTCTCTTTTCTGGAAGAAAGAAAGAAAAAAAAGAAAAACTCCTTGAAGGGTAGGAACTCGCCCATAAATTTTTGCTTGCTAAGTTTGAAAACGTAGTAGTGTGTGCCAATGCAAAGACAACTGGAATTAGGAAGGACCAATGGGCTACGTGGTTAGCATATAAGACCTAGACATTCATTTCATGTGCCAAACATTCATATCTTAGGTACGAATTAAAGGCTTTTAATTGATACGATGGCGACAAAATACGATGACGTATTAGATTAATATTTTAACAAATTTTTCCGGTGGTGGTAATGCTTAGCAACAGCGACGCGATTTCTCCTTCCTTTCTTCAACATTACCAAATTGGGACAATGGTTGGCCCAATCAACAATACATCAACCCCATTCATTTAAATATTGTTACTCTTCAACAAGACTTTTTATTTATTTATTTATTTATTTTTTTTCAAACAAGATGGTTTGAATATCCTTTTCATCTATAAGGTGCTTAGAAAAACAAGGGTGGAGTCATTGCTCTATTTGGAATATAATATAGTTTATTTCCCTTCATCAACACTATAGGAAAATTCTAGGGTTTTTAGACACAAATAGATAGAAGTTGATGATGTTGGGATAAAATATAATTGTGTTAGGAATGATGGGAATGCCTGCCAAGCCAAGCTAAGATTTATAATTATCCCTATGATAAAAGACGGCTTGGTCCCAAGTTTCCTTTTTCCCCCAAAGGAATGAAATTGCAAAATTCACAAAATATAAAATTTGATAAATATGTAAAAAAAAAAAAAATACTTGAAATGTTCAAACCAAATTATCCCTTGTCTAATAAAATCTTAGTATATTTGGAGTTAAGGATATTGGAAGTCCTATTATTTGGGCCAAAACCCAATCATATCCTTTATTCTTTAATTAAGACATTTAGGTACTTCGTGTGTTTGTACTAGAGTTCAATTAAGTCATGTCTTGATATAAGCAAGTCCTCTATATTTGTGGCTTAAATTATGGAAAATGCTCATAGATGGAATTTATTTCACGGAGAAATGAATATAAAGGAATTTGAGCATATATATCGTAAATGACTTGGTCAAATTTAGAGGATTATGTTTTTAAGTTTGGAACAAATATAAGTGGATTTCATTGTAGTATTCTAACATATTTTCTTTTTCTTTTTCTTTTTTTTTTCTTGTTCTTTTTGCTTGTTTTAGTAATTATTTTTGTGGTTACCATCAAAATAAAGGCCTTAAGTCGTTTTGTGAATTCAAGTGGCTTAATAAATTTTATCTACCTCTTTTATTTTAAAGATGACCTGATTAGCTGGTACGTGCTCTTCCTCTTCAACAAACTCTATATTTTAGAATGATAAAGGAAGTGTGAATCGAGCTTGCTCCACACTTGTACAAGTGTTCATGCCACAAAGGGCCATTTGGACTTTGATACATGTGAACAACCTAATGAAGAAAATAAAGAGTAGGTATTAACAATAGATACACGTACAAAATGCGATAGATTATGATTATTGAGCTTATTTGGTACATGGCCCTTATTCTTTTTCGATACAAACTCTATATTTTGTAGCAGATGAGAAGTGCTATAACGACTTTTAACACGTGAAATATGATAAGATGATCACAATTAAATATATGTAAGGTTTATACCATGTGGTTCATAATTAAATACGTGAAAAGTAGAAGGAAGAAGTATTTGTTTTTATCATGTCAAAATATGTTTGTAGGTTGAGTTTGTAGCAGATGGTCCATTATGTGTAAGTCACACAATGAAGTCTCGAATTGAGTATACCTGGAGGGGTTTTGTTAGAGAGAGGTGTGAGAGAACGAATACGGTGTTGATATTTCTCTAAAGTTTGTGTCAACTTCCAATTTTGTAAATGAGGAGGAAGAGACTTTTTCTTCCCTTTCTTTTTTTTTTTTTCCCAAAATTTGGTTTAAAATCTCAACTGTTAGATGATTTTAAGATGGATGGTTGATATAGGTTGTCGATGAGGATTATTCAATCTCTTTTGACAATGTGACGATGATATTGAAGCCTTATTTATTTTCAAGAGCTATAGGCTTTGAGCCCTTGTAGATGGGCTTCGTTAAGCCCAACTTCTTATAATGCTTTATAACTTAGCTCAACTCCTATTCGACTCCCTAAGAAAATAAGCCTAAGGCTTATTAAGGCCGTAAGGAGCCCAAGTAAGCTTAATTGGATCTATTCTAAGCTTATTCTCCCCTTACACAAAAATCGAGGAAAGCTATGAGCAGAGAAACTAGTCTAATTATTTTTGTTCTAAGCCTATTAAATTAAATCTTCCTAAGATTTCAAATTAGACTCGTATCTGGTGACTCGATATCGTCTTTGGCAAGATTAGTGGAACTTCTAGACATTTAGCTAATATTTGGTTGTGGGTGTCCAAGCTATAGGGAGCTCAAACTGGGCTTAGAGGTTAAATTGGGCCTATAAGATCTTGGCCCATGTCATGAAGCAGTCAATTTGAGATTGGAGACCCACATCTAAAAATAGTCCATTAACATAAAGGATTTATAATGAAGATTTACACAAGGTGTTATTTGATAGTGAAAGATATTAAAAGGTCAAGAAAAGTATTTTACTATTTTTATAATATTATTTAACAATACATTTAATAATAATAATATTTTATTAAATCTATTAACAGAAACAATGGAAGCATTAAAATAGAAAAGTTTTAAAACGCTGAAAACTTAAATACAATAAGGTGGCCAAACTCTGAGAATCGAATATTTTTCGAATTTGATAAAGATGGACTTATGAGACCGAACTTCATCCGAAATTTAGTGCCGAAGTCTTATGCAATCGGTGAAGGCGATCACTTCGCAACGTACATCCGTTGAGTATCCACTTCTTTCGTTTGTATCCTTCTATGGGCAGCAGCCTAGGGATAGATTTGTCACTAAAATGCACTATACCTTTCCATAAATGGTGGTGGCAATATATGCCAATTTTAATGAAGTTATACGTATCCAACAGTTTCATTGATAAAATAACAAGTGATATATATACAGTATACAATGACATTGTTAATGGTGGGTGCAATGTGTGATTCCTAGACAGACATCTTTTGTCTCTAAATGTTGTATCTTTTTGTGTCCTCTTCAATTTACATTTACATGGATACTATCAATTCGAAACTGAAAAACCAAACTGAGCTAAACTAAATTAAAGTGAAATTTTAATTTTGCTGGTTGTTTAGTTTATTATTAGCTCTTAAAGGTAGATGTCATTATGATGATTGAATTTTTATTTATTTTACAATTAACTATCTGAAATTTAAAAACATTAATTTGATATTCAAACTTGCACATTATTATAACTAACATCTTGAACATTGGTTATTTTTATAATTAATTATCTGAATTTTATCAATTTTACAATTAACTATCCAATCAAAATAATATAAATGATCTTGAAAAGTTTATAGGTAATATCATTTATATTATTTTGAATTTTTACTCATTTTACAATTACCTATCTAAAATTTAAAAACGTTAATTTGATACTTGAAATTCATACATTATTATAATTGACATCTTAAACATTGGTTATTTTTAGAATTAATTATCTGAACTTTCTTCAATTCACAATTAACTGTCTAATCAAAATAATATAAATGATCTCGCAATTACTTATCTAAATTGTCTCCTCTTCAATTTACATGGATATTATGAATTCGAAACTGAAAAACTAAACCAAGCTCAGCTAAATTAAAGTGGAATTTTAATTTTGTTGTTTTTTTTGGGTTCATTCTTAGCTCTTGAAGGTAGATGTCATCATTACGGTGACTGAATTTTTACTCATTTTACAATTAACTATTTAAAATTTAAAAAAGTTAATTTAATACTTGAAATTTCCTTATTATTGTAAAAAGAATCTTGAACATGGGTCATTTTTATAATTAATTACCTGAATTTTATCCATTTCGCTATTAACTGTAAAATCAAAATAATATAAATAATCTCGAAAAGTTTATAAATAAATTGATATTTTAAAACTTTAGGTAATTAGCAGCATAGGAAAAGAACATGGAGGGTAAGATAGAGAGAGGTCATCAAACCGTCTTCTCGGACTCCTCCGAAGCTGACAAATTTCAAGCTCTCTCAGTTCGATCAGCTCAAAACCCAGCCGTGTACACTCCATCTCTCCTGTTTTACCTCGGGGAAGGGGACGATAGGAATCACAAGCTAACGATACTAAAGAAATCTCTGTCCGATACGCTCAAACATTTCTATGCATTTGCCGAGACAATTCGCGACAACATCGTCATTGAATGCAACGACCAAGGAGTAGAGTTCGTCGAGACAACAGTGGATGCCTGTCTAACGGAGGTGCTTGAAGATCCGGATGCGGTGCTGCTGAAAGAGTTTCTTCCAATAGAAATTGCGTCCCCGGCAGCTGCCAAGTGTTGTACTAATCAAATCCTGATGCTAAGAATTGAAAAAGAGTTGAATGCTATTAACACATTAAATAGGTTGATGAATAATATATAAATATTAATAAAATTTTGATATATAAATATATATTAATATTTTTTTAAAAAATACGCTTTATTATTTTTAAGTATTTAAATATTATTAATATATACACATCACTAATCTATTTGCGTAACGTATTAATATTATTAATTTTTTTTTATGAATTATGCTAGGCCATAAAGTATATTAATATAATTATTTTTCTTTTTACACTTTTTGGAATCACTGTATACTTCCTACCAATACATTGTACCTATCAACTTCTTATACTTTGTAGTATCGGTGTATTTTTTTAGTTGTATTACCGAATGCGTTTTTGAAATTTTTTCTTTAAGTCGGCCTTACGACGACTTGCGCCTGATATCACTTGGAGCTTTCCATTCCCTCTACTCGGAATTTATCCCAAAATTTACGAGATATACTTTATGCATATGTACACACACACGGATATTAATTCGTTTAAGGATATTTGAAATGCATGGTTTATATAAATGGATATCCAAGAAAATATTAAGCATCCCATCAGCTTACGATCCACTAAATGTTAAAATGGTTTCAATTCTATTAACATTCTGTGTGTCTTAATGCACGATAAATAATAGTATCAATAAAATTTTAATACGTAAAAATATGAATCCGTTACGTTGATTACTTATCGATTGCTCGTGAAAATACATATCATGTTAGTATCAATAAATCTTTTCATTAACTTTTTTTAATTTTTCTCAATTTAATTTTTTAAGATGTTAACAAGTGAAATCAATGATTGAGATTATAAGAAATATAATGATATCGTGATAACATTATATAATATTTATAAAATCTAAATAATCTCAATCATTGATTTGTAAATTGAGGGAATGGTAAATGAAAAAGGATCCAAAAGCAATCTTTTTATCATGTAAAGAGAATGGCATTCAATGGTATAAACATTGAAGGTAGGGTTAAAAAAATTACATACATAAATAAATACGTATATATATATATATATATATACCTGATATACAAAGTAATAGACATAATATATTTTCTTTAACCATTCCTGATTGTATTCAATAGGTATGGAATCGGTCCTTCTGCAATTGCAAAACTTAAAAAGAAAGCTGCAAGCAACGCGTAGAATTCGTGACGAGTCTTATCTGGAAATGCTCAGCAAGAGCTTTCAGATCAAATTCTAATTCCAGAAACCAACCATCAAGCTATAAACCTGCGTAAACGATTCGATCCAGTGCTACCTGAGAATCTTGTAGGCAATCTAGCATCGATCTTCTTTGCACATGAAGTTGAATCGGATTCAAACTTACAAGCCTTGGTTGCTAATTTGAGAAAAGGCCGCGATCACGATGGTAGGGATGTTGAGGAGAAACTTCAAAAGAACAATGATTTTTCTGGGATTTATGGAGCCATCAAACGTTATGGAGAGTGTCTGAATGATGATCGGTTACATTTCTATGGTTGCACAAGTTGGTGTCGGTTTCCTTCGTACGAAGTCGAGTTTGGATGGGGAAGTCCTACGTGGGTCACTACCGTAAATACAGAGATTAAGAACATTGTTGTTTTGATGAACACTGAGGGTCAGGATGGAATAGAAGTTTGGTTAACTTTGAGTGGAGAAATCATGTTTATATATTTGAAGAGGATGAGGAGTCGCTTCAATTTGCTTCTTTAAATTCCAAGGTTTTGTAAGTTCGATTCCCTTGGAAAAGAAAATGGATCATCTTAATTTAGTTTTTCTTTTTCAATTTTTTCTCATTTTATTAATTTAAGATACCGTCGTATATAACTAATTTTTGATATTATAAAAAAGTAGATGATATCGTGATGAAATTAAGAGTTGTTTAATATGTTTTACAACTTTTTTGTTTATGATATGCTTAGTCGGAAGCTTTTATTTAAATGTAATTAATATTGAAATAATTAATTAAGTCGTGATTAATATTACATGATCAATTAATAAAGAATTATAAAAGGAAAAATCATTGAAAAAGTAAAAAGTTGACAAACTATCTATAGAAGCTATAGTGCTTGCAACTTGAGTTGATAGAAACCGGATACCAATTCTTAGCAATTCGCAATATTAATCTCGTTACATTATCATCTTTGAATGATTCCCCAATCTAACTATATGTTAAAAAGGCATCACTTTGTTAATTAACGCTGTCGTTTAATTCCATTCTATTTGTGTACTTGTACAAAATGAGTCCTCAGATACCATTTCTTTAAAAACCTTAATGGGATTTTTATAAACTCAAACCTAAAAAGAATTATATTCCTTCCATTCGTATTAAGGTCGTTATAATAGCCTAATGGACCATCAAGTTATAGCATATGAAGAGAAAATTTAGGAAGTTTCCCATAAATAGAAACGAATATTAGATTGGTATAAAAGGATTTTTGTAATAGAAAGTGAGTATTTAAAAAAGTCATCTATCCTATATAAAAATTATCATTTATTAAGAAATAGTAAGCTATTTCCCATACTCTACATATCATAAATTACAAACCACTTCCTAGTTATAACATCCACATATTTTATTTATGTAAATGACTACAATATATATATATATACATATATATATTTCCAAAACAATGACTATAATATTTTTTAAAACGTGTAGAAAACAACAATTACAACGTAAATTGAACAAAATAAAATTGTCCTATTTCCACTTTCAAAGATGAGACTGTTTCTGGTGATTGAAGGCAAATGATAATTATAAAAGCTAAACAAAGTCTCAGCGTAGAGATAGAGACAGCAAAATATACCAGTTGCCTCGACTCTTGGCCAAAAACCAAGAATTACAAGTCCTTCCCTATATATCTAAAAACACAAACGCATGAAATCTCTTCACTCACTTTTAAGGAAAAATATTTCTCCTTGCAGTTCCAACATTTCTGCAGTTAAACAACAGCAATATTGGAAGGGAAAAACATTACTGATACTCGGCTCGTCAGTGACCGGCATTGATTCCAAAAATACGAACTTTGTGCATATGTGGGAACTTCGCAACCACCAGGATGAATACTGCCAGTGTGTTGAAGAAGAGCATAGGGTTTTTATAGTCTGTTGTATGGGAAGCAATCAAGTACCTGCGAAATCAGGGGCAAAAAAAAAAAAGAGGCAAGTACGTTGAGTTCTTAACTAGAAAGGGCAAACAGAATTTCAAGGTATTGAAATGTAACCGTCGAACTCACAGCACAACAGGGACGACGGTTAAGAACTTCCTATTTCGAGTGAGTTGCTTTCCGTTGTCAATTTGTTCCCACCATGTCAAAGCATTATAGATTCCCTGGTCATCGGAGAATGGTGTTCCTTTCTTCCAATGAAAGAAATGATAAGTTACCTGTAGGACAGAAAGCTGATTTCAGCATGGATTTGTATTAAGAGCAAGGTGTTTCGGTTACTGAACAATGACCTCTCCAGTTTCTAAGACAGTAACATCCAAGACTAACAACAATTTTACATGTGAAAATTTGCTTATTGCTAGTTGCAGATGACTTCACAACCAGCAACACAATAACAAAAGTTCAAAAGAAACATAAGAAAAACCATCACTTCGATACACATTAACTCCTTCTAATGTCAGGTAGGACACTAAAAATAAATTAAAGTCGCAGAAAAACCCTCACGCACTTTAGCTGATAGTCTGGAAGGCCAATCTACATTTAATATCAGAAACTATATGGAGCCATCAACTATGTAAACATCAGCCACATTTGCTAATCAAAGTAACTGAACACAGCACAGGGCAATGCTACTTCGATCATGACATATCAAGCAATAGAAGTACTCAAGATATAAGCCAGTGCAACAAATGATTCGACATGACCCGAAGCCCCTTGTTGCAAAGAGCAGAGAATGTGTTATTGACATGTGAAGCAAATATACACTCAGATAGAATATAAGACAGGTCAATCATGGTTTCTTTTAGAACAATTAGTATTCCTCTCAAGCACGTATGCATCTCCACCATCAAGCAAAATCTATGGCTTAAGTAACCCCAAACAGATCCTTGATAATAATATGCTAACCCACAAGGTCCTATGATTGAGAAGTGCAACAATAGTTGCAGGCAAAGATGGTAAAACAAATCTTTTTCAATTCATAAAGTCCAGAACTAGTTAGGTTTTTGTACAGTTTCTTTTATTTGGTACGTAGAGTGAATACATATGGAAGACAAGAAAAACAAAAATCAGTTTTTTTTTTTTTTTTATTATCGTTGATATTGGGCATACCTATTAAAAAAGACAAAATTGTATCTTATAGTAATTGAAACTAGATAGGAAAAAAAGGAATTTAAAAAAAAAAAAAAGAAAAAAGAAAAGAAAAACCAAGAAAGAACAACTTGAATTGTTAGAATCACTAATTTCACATTTCTAAACAATGTTACATCATCAAATGACTAAAACATTTTAAATGACATTTAAAAGATTTAATCATAAGATGAACACACTTGATAAACTATATAACAAATAGAAATATACCTAATACTTTCAATGAGTGATAGCATGTCTCTATTAAGTACATCAATAACATCCACAATCAACCCCTATATTTTCCCATATGCTATATCACAAAGCATACTCCCAGTCCCCAATACCTAAATATATTGTTTTTTAATTGTTTCTCTCCACTTCTTCTTTTGTATAACCCCACCCCCGATTAATGATTAGTCATATTTTTCCTTTGTTTTTTTTTTTTTCATTTCATTCATCTTCCTAGCAAGTTTGAACTAGTAAGAAATCTAACATCATTACCACCAACCACCAAAAGTACTCTGGGACAACTGCTTCCCCTGCCCAACTTCCACCAGCAGCTCCAATCATGATTGTAATCATCATTCACACAAACCATCACCATCAATAACACCATTGTCTCAACTGTCACCATAATCATATATGATCAAACCATGAAACAAATCAAGAAAGCACAAGGTGTAATCAACGATTTTCACCACCATGGATATATTGGCCTGCTGCTAACCAAACCCAACTAGCCACCACTCATAACCACTGCCCCAATCCATTATCAGATAGCCACAACCATTACAACTTGCTAGTACCACACTATCCTATCATGACTCCAAACTCCACCATCAACATGGCAATGTTTTCACCAACATCAGTAGTCCCTGCAGCAATAACTAACAACACAAATCACCATTAAAATATACACTTGCTGAAACTCCTAACCATCATGCCACACCTCTGCAACCACTGTTTCACTAAAGGAAGAATACAAACTTCTCATCTCCACATCCTATGTGCTTCTGAACCTGCTCTTCCACTACCACTAGGCACTATTTTAACTTTTAAATCAAAGATTGCATTTAAAAAAAAAACTCCAAATCCCTGAAATTTCATGGGTAATTTATCCTGTCTGAAAAGCAATTTCAGGTGTGTATATCCATATTTGTCAAAGGACGGATATGCCCATACCTCCAGGCATGAAAACACTTGCTCCTATCATCTTCTTTGAAACGAATTCATCAAGAAAAGACAAAGTGAAAAGAAATAAACAAATAAATAAACGCACATGTTCCTATAACTTCTATATAAGTATTGATTTCATGCTTCCTACATTCACATGAAAATTGTATTATAAAGAAACCCCTCGCACTTAATTGGCAATCAATCATAACATATACATGATCGCAACACAAAAATCCATACGAAACCCTAAAAAGAATCCAAATTGATACAAAAAGAATTAGGATAACATCCAGAATCCATAATCACAAGGAGATATTGATGAAAGACAGAGAGAAAGAGAGGGAAAGGGAATACTGACGAAGAAATGGGCGAGATGGACGATGGTCCAAGCCATTCCGGGAGAGCAACCAAGGAAAGAGAGTACGGAGAGCCATGAAACGAACAGGATGAGTATGTAGGTGGTCCATACTCCTGGATACGTGAACCACTCCGTGTTCTTATTCAGATCCGTCGGTGGCACTGCTTTCACGTACATCTCTCTCTCTCTCTCTCTCTGTTTCTGCGGATTCTTCTCCCTCTTATCCTTCGATTCGATTGATTCTTAGATTGATGATGGTTATGGAGGCGATTGCTTCTTTCTCTCTCGATATCGATTTCAATGGAATGGCGTTCAACTTTCGTACCGGTTAGTGTTGTGTCGTTCGTTGGTCAAATAATTTAGTGTATTGAGATTTAAGATAGTTTTCACATCAAAAGTAGTATTTATTCTTAAATTCTCTTCCTCGGCTGAGGGCTTGACTATATTTATTCTTTTCTTTTTTTATGTCGTTTGTTTTAACCTCTCTATATTCTTTATTTTCGGCTGCTTTGGGTGAGTAGGTTGGTTTGGAAGCAAAAGGGATTAGGTTAACACCGGCCCTTAGCTTATTTTATTTATAGAGAATCTAATGTAATTAAAATTCAATTCATAACTTTTAGGATAATGCATTTTTTTCCCCTTAACAATCATGTTACAGCCATCATGAAGTAGGAATCGAGTATGGTCCATCCGCAAAGATCGTATCGTGAGACTTTAAAGAACATAGCAAGATAATGCATTTTGCTTTTTCTTTTTTCTTTTTTTAAGCCAATTGTATTACATTACAATTTTAAAAGAGAGGAACCTCTTCCATCTCATATAGAGTATTTATACTATTATATTATAATTGTTTTGTCATTTACACCTCACGATTAGTTTTTTACGTATTTACAAATAAAAAGAAGAAATATAAATTAGAAAAAATTAGACAAAATCCATTGTTATATATGAATAGTTGTTCAAAGCATATACTCATAGTAATGAATACAATAAATTTACTTAAAGTATTATTAAATTAACATAAATTTTGTATGATTTATATGCTATATTCAATCGTTTAAATATTGTAATTTTATATGATAATCAAATAGCTTTTCTATAGTTTTGAGTTGATACGTTATGTTGAAAAAGTTGTGATCCTTTAATGTATAGAGGCATAAGGTTATAGATGCCAAGAGTGCAATCGTTTTATGTAACGCCCTAGGATCCTATTTAGACATTACAATGCATCACATATTCCTGTTAATTAAAAAATATGCTAAGACTTCTAAATTCACAAACAATCAATTTTGATATTAACCATCATTGCAAGGTAATATCATAGAAAAGTACAATTATAATCCACTAATCATCTCATAATATGAAAATGCATCAAGATCATAATTCATCGAATTTATGATCTGAATTTACAAGTAGCATAAGTAAATATAAGAGTCTCGAATCTTCTCAACGTAACTCAAGACCCCAAAAGATATGAGAAAGGAGTTTATTTCCTTAATGATATCAAGTCTCTCCTAAATATAACATAACTCTAGCAATACATAAGTAATATTGATCCTAGTTGTCACAAAAATACAAGTACTCAACGCCTTCCTCCTCTTATATGTTATCCACAAAAACCTCTTCATAGATAAGGTAATCATCTGTCTCTATACTTAAAAAAGAAACAAAGAATGAGTCGAAGCTCAGTATGAGCACACAAGCACACACGAATACCAAGCCAAATCACTTATATGCAAATAATGCAATTCACATAAGAGATAAAACAAACAATAGATTAATTATCTTTAGTTTAGGCCAGCAACCAATATAAATGCACTCATGATCTCGCTACACCATGATCTTTGTCTACCTATATAGGTAGATATAATTATATGTTTTCGTTTAAATCCTTTACATCCAAGTTTAGAGCTTAGAAATCTTAGAATTCTAGCTATGCCGTCCTATATAAAAGTTAACTAAGGAATCTTCGCATATGATTGGTAGTTACTCTTCTAGGAATCTACTACTGTGGACCCCTAAAGCGAGTAGATCGAATACAATTACCAAACCATTCATTTAAGCCTAATATATATTAGTTCAGTTAGATCTTTTCTATCCTAGTAAGTATAACTATACAAACAAGTGCCACGTACTTAAATCCTTAATAAGCAAATAGTTTGGCAAAGGAACGCGAAGAAGAAAATCTAAGTAGTTAGCCTTAAATGCAACATGCTCAACTTGGTTCCTATGTTCCAATTTAAGTAGACATTTGTGAAATTCTGAATAGATCATCACTTAACTTATCTCCATCCCCATCTCTATCTCTATCGAGTTCCTTAGATTTGAAATCGGATTACTTAATCTATACCAACTTAAAACTCCAATCTCAAGATCAAATCTTTTAGAAGTAAAAAGGTTAGGCAAGGATTCAGTTACGTTAGAAATAGTTGAAAAAAAATTTGAGAAACAAAAGAGAGTGAAGCAGTAGATGGCATTTAGATGCTAAAGTAGATAGCATTTAGATGCTAAGCTTCTGCCACTTACAGTGGCCAGTAGCCTAACATTTGGACATCATTTGGTAAGGCGTTCAAACGCCTTGCTTCTATTATGCAATTGTAGAACAAAACATAGCAAACCAAAAATCAATCTCACCACTTCCTTACCTAAGCTTATACTTCTTCGAATTCCAACTTAAGGTACGTTAAATCAATGATCCATTACACTAAAACTCAACTCAATCCTCAATTTTCCAGTCTGAATGATAGATTTCCTACATAAGAATCAAAACTAAGAGTTGTAATTCTACAACCTCCTTGACAAAACATCAAATAATTGATAAAGTCAGAAGAGTGAGGCCTTAAATCACTAATAATTTGTAGTATAGCTCTTCTAGGATCAAGTTTTAGCTATGAAACCAAATAAACATAAGAAATTTTTCATGAAAACTTACCTTAAAGGCTTGGAATAGCTACTAATCTAAAAAACTATATAACCCCTCTTGAAAATGCTTAAGAGTAAGATAGAAACAATAAAAAAACAAGGAGATTTAATGTGCAATGAGGTAAGGTTTAGGGAAGGGTTTTAGTTGGCTGCCATAAGGAGAGAGTATTGACCAAATATAGAGAAAAACATTAGGGTTTTTAGTAAATGGTGGCAAATTTGAAAGAGTAGGGTTTAAGAAGTTTTTTAGATGCCCAAAATACCCTTGGTTTTGCAAAACATTTTCTTAGCATATTATATCCTCCCCTCATTAAGAAACTTTCATCCTGAAAGTTTACCTAAACTCAAAAACAACTGTAGATACTTTCGTTTCATGTTGTCCTCTAACTCCTAACTAACCTCACACTTCGAGTGATTCTCCCATTAAGCCATCATATAGGGAATTGATCTTCTTCTTAGCTAATGAACCTTCCTATTAACTATCCTAAGGGGTCTTTCTTTTGTGGTGAAATTAGGTTGTAAGTCCAAGGATTCCAAATCCACCGTAAGCTCATTTAAGTCTTTCGATCCTTGATCTAACTTTAGTAGACTAGATAATTCATATGAAATAGCTTTAAGGGAAACCTCTATTCAAGATCGAATGCTCATAAATTTCTTCAACATCAACATATAGAAGATATCGTACACCCTTTTTAAGATTGTCGACAAAGCTAGTCTATATTCTATCTTCTTAATCCACTCAAGCACTTCAAATGGATCGGTGTATCTAGGGCTCAGCTTACTTCTTAGTCTAAATCAAAGCCACTCCCTTAACTAGGGATATTTTCAACAAAACTTGATTACCTACTCAAAACTCTAAGGTTCTTCTTCTCTTATCTGTATAGTTCTTCTGTCTACTTTGTGCTGCTTGCATCCTCTGTTCGAACACTCTAAACTTGTCAATTGTTTCCTATACCAAATATGGGCTTAAAAGCTGTCTCTCACTAACTTCATCCCAATGAATGAGCAATCTACACTTCTTGTCATACAAAGCCTCAAAAGGTGTTATTTGAATTATCGCCTAGTAACTATTGTTATAGGAAAACTTTACCAATAGAATGTGTTCGTCCTATTTTCCCCCAAAATCCAAAATATAGAGTCCTTAACATGTCCTCTAGTATCTAAATAGTCCTCTTAGACTATCCATCGATTAAAGGATGAATGGCTATACTAAACTGAAGTTTGGTACACTAGTTCTTTCTATAGACTCTTCCAAAACTTACTCACAAATCGAGTATCCTCATTTGAAGTTATCGTTACTAATACCCTACGAAGTCATACTATGTGTCAAATGTAATCCTTAACCAATCTGACTAAAGTTTACGTAAGATTGATTGGTACGAAAAGGGTTAATTCTATCAATCTATTGACTATTACCTATGCCACATCATGTTTTTCCTTAGTTCTTAGGAGGTAAGTGACGAAATCCATAGTTATGTGCTATTACTTCCATTTAGGCACCAATATAGGTTATAACCCACCTACCAGTCTCTTGTATTAAATTTAACCCTCTAACAGGTAAGGTACTATGAAACGAACTTAGCTATGTTACACTTCATGTTCCTTCACCAATAATGAGCTTCCTGTGTTCAATATTTTAGTGCTTCTAGGTATACTGAATATGTTGAATAGTGAACTTCTTGTAATACTTCCTTCTTCAACATCGAGTCCCTTGGTATGCATAATCTAGTCCTGATGAACTGCAGACCAATGGTCCCATTACTCACGCATGACTCCAAGGACTCCAATCCCTTACTCGAAAAATCCTCTCTTGGTAATTTGCTGATGATGAGAAAGTTTACACTAAAGGAAGGTAGCCGAACTCCCTGAGCTCTTCATATTGTCATACGATGAGCTATATACTTGGTAGTTATGATGTCGACCATTCCCTTACTAAGGGCCATGTGTTAAATAATCCGACTACCTATTGCCGAGAAGTTCTTATCGAGTGACGAGAGACTCGCTTATTAGCCGAATAGTTTTCTCTCGGCATGCTACTATCTCTCTCATTTTGGCCCTTTTATTACCACAACATCTTGATCTCTCTCACTTGATGTACTTAAAGAATATTCCTATGGGACTAATGTTGCACTACCACTAATCCACTTCGTCTGACATTGTACTACTTTTCCATTTTTGCCTTTTATCCTTTTTATCCTTTTTCGTATGTACTAAGAATCCCCTTTTTATATACACTTTCTTGTAATTTCTTTATTTATAATATTACTTTAGGGACTTACTATAAATAGTCTATTTTTTCTTGTAAGCCACAGATAACTTACAATTAAGACTGAATATTCTGTTCTTATAAGACAACCTCTTTAAGTACAACCTCTTTAAGTTCATCTTTTATGCACTCTTATCTAATCTTGCTAAGTAGCTTGGGATTAGTGGTGAGTGGACCTTGACATCAACTTGTGTGTCATATCAAGTGAGGTGTCAAGTCGTGTTGTGTTCGTTGGCGAGTCACATCCTCCGAGCAACTTTACGTCAGCTACTTTTGTTTGTCTATGGGTCATTTCCCTCTAATTTTCTTTGATATTTTAGAGGTCCTATTGTAGTTAAATTTGTCACGGTAAGTTCTAGTGATAACTAAGCTTCTAGGCATACCAAGTCTCAAATCTTAAGATCCCCTTGGCATCTATCTTGAACTTAAGTGCTAACCTTGCCCTTACTTCACTGGTTATAACTTCCAAATCCATCTTGTGCATATCCTTAAGTATGTGCTTCTGTGTGGTCATTAAGGTAGAAATATTACCTTACTTTTTCTTACTAAGTGCATCAACTACAACATTTACTTTTCCAAAATGGTACTGGATATCTACATCATAATCCTTTATCAATTTCAACCACTTACACTGTCTCATATTCAACTCTTTTTGAGTGAAGATGTATTTCAAACTTTTGTAATTCGTGAAAATCTTGCACTTTTCATCATATAGATAATGTCTCCACAATTTCAAAGCCAACACAATCGTCGCCAACTCTATATCTTGGGTCAAGTAATTGTTCTCATAAGGTTTAAGCTGTCTCGAGGCATAGGTAATCACCTTGACATCTTGCATCAACACGCAACCCAACCCCTAACCCAAGGCATCACTAAAGATAGTGAACTCTTCTCTATTCTTAGGTAAGGTCAACATTGGAGCCGTATTTAACTTTTCCTTCAACTTTTGGAAGCTAGTCTCATAACGATCATCCTAATCAAACTTTATCCCTTTTTTAGTTAGTCTTGTGAATGGTACCGCTTACCTTGAACGACCTTCCACAAATCTTCTATAATACCTTACTAAACCCATAAGGCTTCTAATCTTGGTTAAAGACTTTGGTCTTTGCCAGTCCACTACTACTTTTTCCTTAGCTAGATCTATTGAAATCTCATGCTTATCCGCTACATGGCCTAGAAATACTACTTGATTAAGCCAGAATTCACACTTGGAAAACTTGGCAAATAGTTACTCCTCCTTTAATTTGCCTAAAACTAGTCTCAAGTGCACCTTGTACTCCTCTCTACTCCCAGAATAGATCAATAGTATACACGATAACAAACCTGTCCAAAAAGTCCCTGAACACTTGATTCATTAGGTCTATGAAAGTCGTTGGGGTGTTTCTTAGCTCAAAAGGCATCACGAGGAACTTAAAATGTTCATATCTTGTTTTGAAGGCGGTCTTTAGCATATCTTCTTCTCTGATTTTCAATTGATGGTACCCAAATCTCAAATTAATCTTCGAAAATACTTGAGCTCCTTGTAACTAATCAAACAAGTCATCAATTATGGGGAATAAATACTTGTTTTTGATTGTGACTCTATTCAACTCTCGATAACCTATAAAAAGCCTCATACTACTGTCCTTCTTGTTAACAAACAAAACCGGAGCCCCCCAAGGTGATGTGCTCTGTCTGATAAACCTTTTCTCTAATAAGTCTTACAATTGCTTCTTTAGCTCAACTAATTTGGCTAGGGCCATTTGGTACGTTTGCTTAGAGTTAGGAGTGGTCTTAGGCACTAAGCCAATAAAAAACTTAATCGCCCTATTGGGCAGCAACCCTGGTAACCCTTTAGGGAATACTTCAGCATACTCCTTGGCTACAAGGTTTTGTTCCAACTTTCCTGGTCCTTTACCTTTCATGGTCATAGTTGTTAGTACTCCTTTTTCCCACAACTCATAAGTAAGTAACCTTGCTAAGCTTTGAGCGTCCGACTTAAAGCTAAACTTACTCCCATCATCCAGTATGAAATACACTGCTATACTATAATAATTGATAATGACCCAGTACCTTGTTAATTAGTCCATACCTAGAATAACATCAAACTTAGACATATTAAGAATTAGAAAATCCGCTGGCAACACTGTACCTTCCGCTTCTATGCTAACCCCTTGACACATCCACTCTAAAGCTTTTCCAACTCCCAAAGGTGTACAAACATTTAAAGATCTAATCAAAAGTTCAGGAATCAAATCACAAGTATATATAAATGACTAAAAAATACAAGAATTCATAACACTGGTATCAAACAAAGCATATGCACTACATAAGTGTATAAGGAGTGTACTTATAGCAATGTCCTCATCAGATAGGTCCTAGTGTTGTTGATGAAGTGCAAACAACTTGCTAAGGCCCTCTATTTCGGTTCACCGGTATGCTATCATGAGGTCTATGCTCTAATTGGAGGCTTAACAACCTGCTGACCTACCTTGGCCTATCCTCTTATGGGTCTCTCAATACAAGCTGCAGTAACATGACCCCTCTGAGTACAGATATGACAAAAAAGACTGCACCATAGATTTGCTAATGTAGTCTCTATTGAAATGACCACTCCTGCCATAGGAAAAACAAGCACTTGTTGACTAACTACAAGCCCCTATCTCATGAGGTCCATAACACCTAAGGTACTTAATAATAAGAGGTATTGGTGCTAGAAGAGTTAGGGATGGGGCTCTAATTTGAACAAGAGGGAACACCCTAGTCATCACTTTTGCTTCTTCCCACTTCCCTAAACTACATCTCAAGAAGCAGTCCCTTTTTCGCATCATAAAACTAGATTGACTTGCTAATGTATCCTTCTTTTTCCTCAAATTCTTTTCCATGTACTTCACCTTCATGACATTTTCTGCATACGTCTCCAACTAAAAGACATCCACAACACTCTATAGCTTTGGCTCTAAACTAATAAGAAACTTGTGGGCTCTAACCCCATCATCCGTCCTCATGATTGGTGGCAGAAACTTGAACATATGGATCATCTCGGCCTTATACTACTTTACTGACCAGTGGCCCTACTAGAAGTTGAAATAGGTATCTTGTAAATGAACCCCCACGCTGATGGGGAAAAACTTAGCATAGAACAGATTCTTGAACTCTTACCAAGTGGGTTGCCCCTCTAATCTCCTCAACTTACTAGTCCACCAAGCAGTAGTAGCCTCCTTTAGTTTTTAAGAAACATAATCAACCTTCCTCTCTTATGTTACATAGAAAATAGTAAAGGCACTCTTTAAATCCTCCATCCACTTGTCAGTAGCCAAAAAGTGCTCGTTGGCTCACTAGTCCACTAAGCAAAAGTAGCCCCCTTCAATTTGTAAGTAGCATAATCAACCTTTCTCTCATCAAGCACATGGAAAACAATGAAGGCACTCTCCGAATCCTCCATCTACTTGTTAGTAGCCAAAAAGTCCTCCCCTCATGGATCAAAGTTATCTTAATCAATAACCCTTTCTTTAGGTATAGTTTGCTAGGCTAGTATTCTAATAAGATAATTCATAGTCTTCAACAACATGGCACTGGTGCCAAGACCCTGACATTTCTTAGTTTGATCCTCCCCCCTCAAGCTTTAGTATCTCCCTGAGGACCTGAATCAAATTGCATCCTAATGCCCTCTAGATGAGGTGGTGGTATACGAGCAAAAGCATCTTATGGGGGATCTTGTCCTCTAGAAGAAGAAGAACGTAGACTAGTGATACGTGTAGATGGCATACTACAAGAAAGAATAGAAAACAACAAAAAGCTCAAAGGAAATTAGCTAAAGGAGTAGAGTTAAGGAAGATAAGCCACTTAGAAATTCAACAAAGAATAACTAAAACAACATCAAGCAACAACACAAGAATCCTTTAATAACAATAAGTCAAGCTTTATCATACAACTCTTGCAAATTCCAACTTAATAGGTCACTTCTTAATCGATTTATGATCAACAACTTATTTGACTACAAGATTTGTTTCCTAACGTCTTTGCAATCAAATGCCTAAGATTCTTAGATCAACTCACCTAAAATCTTGAATTGAAAGCCTAACTATCTATTGATCCTTCATCCTAAGCCCCTCTACTATCTTCTAACCTGGCTTTGATACTACTTAAGTTGTAACGTTTAGGGAACCTATTTAGGCATTACAACCTACTACATATTCTTGCTAATCGGAAATATTTTAAGGCTCCTAAATCCACGAATAATCAACTTTGATATTAACCATCATTATAAGGTAAAGTCATTAAAAGAGTGGGATTTATTATAGATTTACAAGGATTTATTATGGATTTATTACATGTTAAAAATTTACTTTCACAAGATAAAGGAAAAATAAAATTGATTTCCATAAAATTTAAGTCATGTTTGGTACGAGGGAATGGTTATGGAAATAAAACTAGAATTATAAATCCATTCCTATATTTGGAAATCTCCTCCGAATGGAATATATATAGAGTAGTATTTGTCAAAAATATCCTTAGTTATTGGATGTCATAATTAAATTCAAAGTTATATAAGTGGTTTTAATTAAGAATAATTAATGAGAGGGGAATAAAATCGCGATTCCATAGCTTTGCCTTCTAAAGGTGTAATGGAATTCTTCTTTAAAGTCATGATTTTGCTTCCAAATGCGCTTCAAAACTTAAGGAAAGAGAATGAAATAGTTCTAAATATACCTTATAAATACATTAAATGTACTTCTAAAAATTACAAGGTTAGGGAGATACATGACTCCAACTATGTTCAAGAACATACTCAAACACATCAACAACATGGATGTTTTGTTTGAGGACTTCCAATCCTTGAGTTACACGAGCATGAACATTATCGTGTTCTCGTCCGTGTTCCTCTGTTTCTCTTATGTTTCTCACCCAAATAATTTTCTTCTCTCCCAACCTCAACACTTGATCCAAACATACTCGAAAACTCGAAATCCTTCAACTCTAAACTCAGAAATCAACCATTGAAAGACACTCGAATGTGTTTTTTCAACCATGTAGTGAACTAACACAAAAATTATAGAATCAAAATTACACATACCTTACTTTGACTTAATGTCAATCCTGTGTAGTTAGTAGTCAAATCTTAATTTAAGTTCGAGTGTCCTAGACTATACCATGAGTTAATAAGGCAAGTAATAATAAATTTTTTATTAAATTTAGAAATTAAATATAGTATCGATAATAAAAACCCTAGAACTTAATTAAAACTTAAATCGCGTACAAAAATCCTAACTTCGATATACACATAAATACTCGAAATCGAATCCGAACTTAATCGAAACCCTAAAATTGTAATTTTAAGCTTATAAAATAATTAAATATCACTTAATAGTGATATAATCATAGTCGATTACAATTATCAACTAAATCGTGTAATCGCGTAAAACTTTTAACGAAAATGTTAAAATAACTCATAAAAATTATAATTATAACGAGTACCAATTAAATTGATAAATTTTTATAAAATTCCAAAATTAATGTATAAATATCATTTTTATGTTTAGAAAAATTACATATAATTATTTCCATTTTCTTTATTTTATTTTCTTTCTTTCTTTTTTTTTTCCTCCTTCTCATTTTCCCTTTCTCTCCCACGTGATTTTCAGCCGCATGTTCAGTAGCCCATGTACATAATTTTACATTACAAGTGTCACAAATTTATGGAATAAAGGATAAGTTAATTAAAGCATGTGTCTTATCCAATTTAATAAAGAGATTTAAGTTAGATTATTTTCTTTCTTTTCATTTTTCTTTTAATCTCAATTTCTGGAGTGTTCACCTCTAGAAACAGTCAAAAACGTGAAAGAAAAAAAGAAAGAAGAAAGAAAAGGAAGCAAAGCCATTACACATACACAAAACCAACACAAGAAAAACAAGGGAAAAACAAGCAAATATTTAGGAAGAAGAAGAAGAAAGCTAAGGAAATTATCTACTAAGATATTTAGGTAAGTTAATTATTTATTTTGTTCATATATGTATTCTATACTATGTATTTTGTGTATATATTTAATTACATGTACATATATATATACATGAGTAGATAAATATATGTGTATCTCTTTCATTTGTGTATAAACATATGTATCTAGGTATATATATATGTATTATTATGTATAACATACGGTATATGTATATGTGTGTATGTATAAATAAGAATAAATATGGTATGTATTTAGTATTTTCACTAATTAAGTATTGATATATATATGTACACATGAATATATATATATGTATGTATGTATGTACATAATGTTTATTTTAATATATGATATATATAAGTATGAGTATACATATATCATATATATATACATGTGTTTTGTATTTTTATATTTATGTACACATGTAAGCTATTTTTTTATGTATATATATACACATATATATATATGGATGGCATGAATATATGCTCCTGTAAGTATAAACATAGTATTTATTATATATATGAGTATATGTATGTATATTTATACTTGGTATTTTTAATTTTATAAGAATTTTTGTATATATATATTTATACATGTATTAGGTCGGACGTTATATGTATGTATTATATTATTAGTTATATTCCGTAATTTATATATATATGTTTAATACAACCGTATAAGTGTATATGTATATAAAATACAAATATATCCATATTATACTTATACGTATAGTATATAGTATTTAATTAAAGTCAAAATAATTTATTACATAAAGTATAGTATACGTATAAATGTACGTATATGAGTAATGATGTATATGTAAAAATATGAGTATACTTAAATAGTATATATAATATACTATGTTAGTAATTTAATAAATAAAGTAAGTTAATAAATATATACATATATGCATGAATATTGTAAACTTAGAGAAAAACTTAATAATTAAGTAAATTAGCAAATTTAATAAAATATAATCATAAGTATTTTTATATATACATATTTATACCATAAAATAGGAAATAATGGAAAATTTCGAAAAATGTGCAAACTCGACAGTGGCACTCTTACGTATTGCCATGTCACCATTTATTATAAATTAATTAATTTTCGTAATTAATAATAATAATAATAAATAAT
>JAMXBB010000008.1:1411114-1506114 GCA_024138015.1 Lumnitzera littorea | reverse complement strand
TCAAAATATCGGCAAGATCTAGGTCACAATTTGTATCGATTAAACGAATTGTTGGAATTCCCAAAGTGATACATTCTCGAAGAGCCGTATATTCTTCTTGCTGATCAACAATAATTACAATATCAGGTAACCTTGTCATATATTTAATTCCGCCCAAATATGTTTGCAAGTGAGATAATTGTCTCTTCAACATAGTTACATCTCTCTTTTCGGAAGATGATTGAGTCTCCCCGTCTTTTGTTCCGTTCTTAAGTCCCTAAACTTATGAAGTCTCATTTCTATAGTGGACCAATTCGTTAACATACCACCAAGCCACTTTTTATTAACATAATGACACCGAGCCTTTATTGCAGCCCGTATTACTGAATCAACTGCTTTATTTTTTGTACCAACAATTAAAAATTGTTTGCCCATACTTATTGCTTCAAAAGCCAAATCACAAGCTTGTGATAAAAAACGAGCAGTTTTGGTAAGATTTGTAATATGAATTCCTTTATGCTTTACGGAAATATAAGGTGCCATTCTAAGATTCCATTTTCTAGTACCATGACAAAAATGAACGCCTACTTCCATCATTTCTTCCAAATTGATGATCCAATATCTTCTTGTCATTTCTCCTCACATTTGAAAAAAAAAAAAAAGCGACAAGGTGCCCTGAACTAAATAATTGTTCTGATGGAACCTTTTCTTCTACTGCCGAGATTGACTGTATTGATACACAATCCAAACCGCTAACCTCTACTTGGTTTTATCTTTATTTCCATTACCCCCATCAAATGACCATAGAGAATTTTTATTAATATTAAATAAAAATATAAATCCACTTTTAGGAATCATTAAATCCTTTAAATAATTGTTCTCGTGTATCATGGAAATTCTTTCAAATGCAAGAATCAAATAATTCTCTACAGTGGAAGAAAATATCTCTGATTTCCCCCTTGAAAAAATTCTTCTTTTTAGTTTCCAAAGGAATGTTCTTATCTTGACTTGAACGGTGCACTAATCCTTTAAATCTGATACCAATGGGTATCGTCCCTCCTATAACAACGTTCTCTTTTAGGCCTTTCAACCAATTGATACGGTCTCGGAGAGCGGCTTTGGCTAAAACTCGAGCAGTTTCTTGAAAACTCGCTTCGGATATGAAACTTTGAGTATTCAAAGATGATTTTGTTATTCCCAATAGGATGGCCTGGTAATAGATTGATTCTTCCAAAGCGCGCCCCGTTCGTTCTGCTCGTAATAATCCAATTAGTTCTCCAGGTAAAAAACCATTATACATTCCATTCTATGAAACCAACACTTTTGATGTTAATTGGCGTACAATAATTTCTATGTGCCTATTATGGATTTGGACCCCTTGGGATCTATAAACCTTTTGGATCTTATTAACTAAAGAGATACGACTTTGCACTATAGTTAGCTCAGCACCAATAAAAAACCCCCAAGGAATTCTAAGAATACTTGTTATATGCTCGTTCCAACCTTCAATTCTTTTTTCTAGGTTCATCGATATTGAATCAATTGAACACACTTCTAACACTTGTTCCACTTTTGGAAGACCCTGCATTATATCACTGGATCTTAACTTTTCATAGATAAACGTAACTAATGTATCTCCTTTATAAAAGAGTTCTCCATAATGACCATGAACAGTTGCTCCTGGAGTAGCCAAATAAGGCTTAGCCGATCTTATTACTACATAATCGACTTGAACAATCAAAACTTGACCTGATTTTAATTTTAGGTGGGGTCCATATTTACATTTTCACAAATAAATTATGCAAGACTAATTATTGTGGAACTTTCTTCCCAATTATAAGAATAATAATTATTCTAGAGAAAATACCAATTCAAATTGAATGAATTCAAAAAGATGTTACTACCTGGATCGGGATTATAAATCCCTCCATTTTCATCCATTAAATAATATTTAATTATTTGAAAAGTTTGTTTTAAATTTTCAAGTTGCAAATATTTAGTTATCAAGATCAGATTATGAGTTATTAAATAGTAAAATGAATAAAAACTCAAAATTGGAAGACCAATTCCTAAAGGGCAAATCGAATTCTTAATTTTAATTATCATATTTTTTTTTAAATTGATTCTTTTATCAGACTGTGATATTTGACATCATTGAATGGACCCATTTGAGAACAATTAGATGATGACAAAATTCTCAAAGAGGGACATTCCTTATTGGAATTTAACAACGTGC
This sequence comes from Lumnitzera littorea, assembly GCA_024138015.1. Classification (NCBI taxonomy): domain Eukaryota; kingdom Viridiplantae; phylum Streptophyta; class Magnoliopsida; order Myrtales; family Combretaceae; genus Lumnitzera; species Lumnitzera littorea. The sequence continues at coordinate 1,503,899 of JAMXBB010000008.1, read as the reverse complement.
GAATAGTTCCTTGATTTTGGCTAAGTGATTTTTGAATCTTTGTCTTAGAATAAAAGGAATAAAAGGGATTGATATTGGTGTGATTCGATACATTATCAGAGCTCAATCCTGAGGATGACGGATCATTTCTTTTTCTGAGATATGAAATATGGGATTTTACTAAGTCGATTATGAGAAAATCTCGAATTAGGCCATTTGTACTTACTTCAACAAAGGAAGCATGGGCCTCTTTGATATAAGAACTTTTTTTGTCTTGGTCCCAATTCAAAATTAAACAAGTCTGCACTAATTGAATACTTATGTCGTAAATTCCCCGAATCAGTTTGCCATTTCTGTAAACAATATAATTGATAACTCGAAGTTGCATATTATCCCTTTCTTGGAACAGATCTAGTTCATATGTCACTACGGGTCGAACTAACATAAAATACTTTTTGTTTTTAGTAGGTGCAATCCGTTGAACATAGATCCAATTTTTCAATTTTTTTTTATTCCGTTGAATTTGTTTTTCTTGTTCCTAGTGGTATTAAGATGCCACTGTATCGGGATATCTTATTGGTTTCTCCAGGAAAATAGATATCTCTAGAAAAGATTTTAAGTTCAATCCTAATAGTATTGTTATTATACTTATTAAAGATATAAAATTCATTATATAAGGTATGATTAGAAAAAGAGGAAGAAGTTGAGCTACAAGAAAAATTCCCGCGGCTACCATAGTTACGGCATAGATAAGAGCCGAAATAGGAGTAGGCCCTTCCATTGCATCAGGTAACCATACATGAAGAGGAAATTGCACAGATTTAGCAATTACGCTGGCAAATAAAAGAAAGGCACACAAAGTAAGAACTAAAAAATTAACCTCATTATTATAAATCAAGTTATTTAATATTTCGACCAAATCTCGAAATTCAAAACTACCAGTTTCCAACAAAGACCTAAAATTCCTAATAATAAACTAAAATCCCTTACACGATTAGTTACAAACGCTTTTTGACAAGTAGTAGCTGCAATAGGTCGTGTAAACCAAAACCTTATTAATAAATAAGAACACATTCCAACTAGTTCCCAAAAAATATAAATTTGTGTCAAATTAGAACTAGTAACTAATCCCAACATTAAAGTATTGAAAAAACTCATATAAGCAAAAAATCTTAAATATCCTTGATCATGAGACATATAATTGTCACTATAAAAAAAGAACCATAATTCCAACCGTAGTAATTAATATTAACATAATGGAAGTAAGTGGATCAATTAAGTGACCGAATTCTAAAGAAAAATCATTATTAATGGTCCAAGCCCACACATATTGATAGATAGAGCTTCTATTTATTTGCTGAATGGATATATAGATTGAAAGAATCATAACGAGACTTAACAAAAAAAATACTAGGAAAAGCCCATATATGGTGAAGATTCTTTGTTGTTGTTGGAAAAAGTAGAAGTCCCATTCCGATTAACATAGGAACCGGAAGTGGAAGGAAAGAGAGAATCCATTAATATTGATACGTAAATTCCATAAAAAACTATTTTATTCGTAATTAATTATTTCTGAGTCAATTCCGCGGCTCTTATCTATTTTTTTTTTTCAGTTCAATAAAAAATCAAGATATGGAAAACTTAAATAGAATTTTCTATTCTTAATTATTGTGAATCTTTTTTCTTTCCAAAATCAAGAAGTTAGAATTAGTCAAATAGTATGAATAGGACTACGTTAATATTAAAAAAAAAAAGAAAAATGATTTTTTATTTGAAATTGTAATTTCAATATTTCATATTTTTTTTTTAGAATCGAAAAAAAAAATTGAAATTATTATTTCAAATAAATAATTGTCATTTATTATGATTGACGATGTATTACGATACGACAATTTATATCGGTAGAACAAGGATAAAGAATTCTATCAATAGAATCCTTCATACATTACTTTATTTGGTTAAGGAACAAAATTCAAGACTTAATTGATGAAGGTACAGTCTAATTGGATTTTGTGGAGGCTTCTGTTCCAAACGTTAACAACAACCCCTTACCTAACCATCAGCCCATAATCAATATGATATTTGACAACTTAGAGCTTGCCATCAACATGATTGGTTCCAACCAAGAGCCTAGGATCTATAGATTCTACAAACAAGAAGAGAAGCAAATCCCACAAACCAAACGATATACCTTTCATGTGCCTATAGCCCCCTAAAATTATAATATTGCTCCCCTTAACAACCAGGTAGTAAACCAGGGGTAGTCAAGCTCACTTATAGGAGGGATTACCTACTCTGGTAGAATCTACGATCCAAGGGAAGACCTAAAAAAGAAAGTTGTACTGGAAAGGATAAACAATGAACCAACTGAACATGAAGAAGGATTGTCTACCTTCACTAAGATGATCAAGTCTAGCAAGTATAAAGTAATGGATCAGCTCACTAAGACTTCAACACAAATATCCCTCATAAGTTTATTAATGGCATCAGAATCTCATTGGGAAGCTTTGTTCAGAACGTTGAGGGAAGTCAAAGTCCTTCCCGAAATACTAGTTGAAAAGATTGGGTCTGTCACCAACTCTATCCCTACCATAGATCGGATTTCTTTCTCCATCGAGGAACTGGGTGAAGAAGACAACCAGCACACTAAGTCTCTATTCATAATAGTGAGGTAAACAACATTATCATAATAAGAGTCCTCATTGACCTGGATCTATTAGGCATTGATACAACTGCTATCAAGCCAAGTTCGACAATAGTAAGAGCTTTTGATAAATCCAAGAGAGAAATTATAGGAGAGATTGACTTACCAATGGATATCGGCCCACATACGTTTAACATCCAACTCTAAGTTTTAGACATTCCAAGGATCTTCAACCTATTATTAGGAAGGCCTTGGATACACTCAGTAGGGGCTATACCTTCGAGTCTTTCCCAAAAGGTTAAGTTCATTTCTAATGGCTAGGTCATCACGATTCTAGTTGACCAGGATTATGAAATTTATAAAGAGACGGCTATACCTATATTGGCATTGAAGAACAAGAGGACTTTGGCCTCCAAATGTTTGAAGAGGTGTATATGATCACTGATTGAGTGAAAGACAAGAGGCTAAAGTTTAAAGAAGGCCAGTTTAGAACCTATGAGCTAAGATACATCCCAACCCCGATGGAAGAGTTATAAAGAATGCAAGCTAGGGGCAGAAAAGGTAACAGGTTATATCATACCCCAATGACCTTCTTACCATTGTCAAAAACTTTCATTTGGGTTGAAGTCTAGAATTCAGAGCTTACCAAAGAGGAAGCCTCTAATAGGCATAAAGTGGCTGGCCCATCTAACTAATCCCAACACTTGAATAATTGGTTCTCCATCCTTATGAATAGCAATAAGTCTTTCCTAAGGTAAAGGATGAATCATGGTCCAATATTTTATAGAGTTTTGTAATAAATTACCTTTGTTCTATAAGTAATTGTACTCGAAAGAAAATTCCTGTAAATAAGAATTATTCTCTTTTCTCCTCACTTCTTCCTTACTTACACTCTTTTATTTACATACTTTTCTTTTTCTCAGATCTAATGCTCCGAATAAAGGCTATGGATACCTCACGTAGATAGGTGATGAAAATATTGATATCACCTCTAACCTTACTAGGTTAGTGATCAGGAGTGATGTCAATGACCATAATGACATGCAAGAAAGCTAGTAAAAATATGAAATGAGTAAAATTTCCATTGACGAGCCAACTGAGATAATCAATGTTAGGACCGATGACAACCCTAAGGTATTGAAGATTAGAGGAAATTTGAAAGAAAATAAAAAGGAAAAAATGACCACATTACTATCTGAATATTAAGATGTATTTGCATGGTTTTATGAAGATATGCTTAGATTAGATCCATTAATCATGGTCCATTGTTTACCTATATAAGAAGATATCAAACCTAAGAAACAGAAGTTAAGAAGGTTTCGATTAGATGTCTTATTGAAGATCAAGTAAGAAGTTAAAAAATTACTGGAGGTTAGTTTTATCGAGGTATTTGATTATCCCGAGTGGGTAGCTAACATTATATTAGTAACGAAGAAGAATGGAAAAGTTAGAATGTGTGTAGACTTTCAAGACCTTAATCAAGCAACTTCTAAAGATAATTTCCCCTTGCCCCCATATTGATGTCTTAGTACATAACACAATCGGAAAACATCTTTTCTCTTTTATGGATGGATTCTTCAAATATAATCAAATTCGAATGTCAGAAGAAAATAAAGCCAATACAACATTTATCACAACTTAGGGCACATTTTGCTATAAAGTAATGCCTTTCGGACTCAAAAATGCTAAGGAGACTTATCAAAGGGCTACGGTAGCAATCTTTCATGACATGATGTACAAAGAAGTTGAAGTATATGTTGATGGTATAATTGCAAAGTCCAAGGAAGGAGAAAATCATGTGGATAATCTAAGGAGATTGTTTGATAGCTTGAGAAAATTCTAGTTGAAGCTTAACTCAAAGAAGTGTACCTTTAGAGTGACTTTAGGGAAATTGTTTGGTTTTATAATCAGCCAAAGAGGAATCGAATTGGACCTTGATAAAGTCAAAGCAATAGTTAACTTCCCCCCTCCACGCACACTCAAAGAAATCAGAGGCTTGTTGGGCCGTTTAAACTATATAGCCCAGTTCATATCTTAACTCACAAACAGGTGTTGTCCCTTATTTAAGTTGTTAAAAAAAAAAAAAGCCCAAATCAATTAGGACGAAGAGTGTAAGCAAGCCTTTATAATGATCAAGGAATACCTCACGAACCCTCCAATTTTCATAGCCTTAAAACCTGGGAGGCCTTTATTTCCATACTTAACAATATTACTAGAGTTTATAGGGTGCATGTTCGACTAGAAAGATGAGGAAGGAAAAGAACAAGTTGTATTCTATTGAGTAAGAAATTCACTGAAGGGAAGCAAAAATATTCAAAGAATGAAAGAGCCTGTTATGCTTTGGTCTGGGTAATGCATCGACTTAAACAATATACACTTTACTACATATAAGGACTGGCATGAGATGTTACCATTTGTACTCATAGCCTATTGAACTTCCATCAGAACGTCGATTGGGGCAACAACTTACTCTTTGGCATAGGGTATTGAAGTAGTGTTATTAGTAGAGGTTGAGATTCTATCACTCAAGGTACTATCAGAAATTTAATTATGTGAAGCTGATTAGGTAAAGAAATGCATCGAGCAGTTGAATCTGATTGACAAGAGGAGATTGATAGCGCTGTGTCATAATTTATGTTATTAATAAAGAATGGCTCAGATTTTCAACAAAAGGATACAACCTTAGAGCTTTAAAGAGGGTGATAAGGTGTTGAGAAAGGCTCTCCCCAATGTACAAGACTCTAGAAGGAAATTTGCTCCTAATTATGGAGGCCCTTACATCGTAAAGCGAATATTACTAGGAGGGTTTTGATTTTGTCCCAAATAGATGGTCCACATTTGAGAGACCCTGTAAATACCGACGCTGTAAAATTGTCATGAGAAGTCAATGGAAATTTTTGCTCAAAACACGAAAATGTTAGTCATTTTGAATGTCATTGTGGTCTAATTTTTATTATCTACAATCAAAGTTGGTATCCTTGGCCATTGTCGATGTTGAAATAATCACCTTCTCCATTGAAAGGTCCAATTACCCTTACTTCATCAAACCTATATACTGAAAACATGAGAGAAGTTGAGAAGTGAGATCTAGGATATTGGTAATTGACAAAACTCTTTAAAATACTTTATTACGGATTAATCCCCTTCAACGGGGAGTTTTATTGTCTATTTCTCAAGAAAATGCGAAATCTAAGAAAGAAATCATCCTACAACAGATATTAGTTAGTCAGGAATAAGGACTTCAATTCATAAGAGATCCAAAAAGACAAAAACAATGGGGTAGCATTCTATATCGAGTTAATTTCCATGATTGCTTTAAAAGAGTTGATGAAGTCTTAAACATTTTGTATCAAGATCATTCAGGTTGACAACAAAGGATCAAAGCATGAGTTAGTCAATTTTGATGAGACTTTTGAAAAAAGGGTTTGACAGTTTAGGTGCTATCAACAAAGACCAGGTAAGTACTTCCATACAATGTTAGTACACCGATTTTTGAACATTGCATTTGCATTTAGACTATGACCAGTTTTTACCCCCAACAGTCTTTTTGAGCCAGCCTATAAGACATTGACCTTTTGCAGCCTTTGAAGGCATGGCCTTAACTTAGTCTCTTTTCCAAGTTCTTTAAGTGAACCCATAAGGCATTTCTATTCTTGAAATTCCTTTAGTGAGCCCAAAGGCGTTTCTATTCGCCAAGTTCTCTTAACGAGCCCGTAGGGTACTTTCCTTCATCAGTCCCTTTTGGTAAGCCCATTGGGCACTTCATTAAGTCTAATTTAGGGTTGCTAATCCCTGAGAAATGCTCCCACCTAGGTTAGTGAGCCTAAAGAGGCATGACCAGGTTATTTAGATCAATCTTAGCTTAGGGTTGCTAGTCCCCAAGAGACACTCCCGCTTAGGTTAGTGAACCGAGAGAGGTACAACTAGATTCTTTAAATTGATCCTAACTCAAGGTTGTTAGTCTACAAGAGACGCTCCTGCCTAGGTTAATAAGCCTAGAGAGGCGCGACCAGGTTCTTTAAATCGATCCTAACTTAGTGTTGCTAATCCTTAAGAGATGCTCCCGCTTAAGTTAGTTAACATAAAAAGGCACGACCAGGTTCTTTAGATCTATCCTAGCTTAGGGTTGTTAGTCCTCAAGAGATGCTCCCGCCTAGGTTAGTAAGCCTAGAGAGGTACGAGCAGGTTCTGTAGATCGATCCTAGCTTAAGGTTGTTGGTTCCCGAGAGACGCTCCTGCTTAGGTCAGTAAGCTTAGAGAAGTACAACCAAGTTCTTTAGATCAAAGGTTGCTAGTCCTCGAGAGACACTTTTGCCTAGGTCAATGAGCCTAGAGAGGCATAACCAAATTCTTTAGATCAATCCTAACTTAAAGTTATTAGTCCCTAAGAGACACTCCTGTCTAGCTTAGTGAGCCTAGAGATGTATGACCAGGTTCTTTAGATCGATCCTAACTTAGGGTTGTTAATTCTCAAAAGACACTTCCTTAGGTTAGTAAGCCTAGAGGGGCACAATCAAGTTTCATTTCTTCACCAAATCCCTAGTAGATTGAGTCTAAGATAAATAGCTAGTTAGTTATTATAAAGTCTTCCTTGAGGCAAAAATAGTGTCTCTTTGTCTTTATAGTAAGTTTTGTTCAAACTTCACCATAAAGAGGGCCAATTGTAGACACGCAATTTTTGTCCATTTCTTTCATTTTATTCTAATATGATAAGGGGTCCTAAATCATGAAAAAATACAAAAAATAGAAAATTAAAGAAAATCTAAGAAACAAGAAATTTAGAAAAAATAAGAAATTTAGAAAAATACAAAAAATAGAAAAATAGGAAAAAAAAGCCTAAAAAAATAAATCAAGGAAAATATAAAAAGATAAGAAAATAGGAAGAAACACAAAAAAAAATCAGAAATTTAGAAAATAAAAAAAAAGAAAAATTTTAGAAAATTAAAAATTCACAAAAAATAGAAGATTTAGGGAATTTAGAAAATAACAATTTAATATGATAGATTTTTTAATTTTAAATAAGTTTAGAAGTATGGCTATTAAGCTTGGATTTAGATTTAAATCTAGTCTAGGTTAATCAGGTCTATATGTGTAATTTAAGCATAGGTCAAGGGTTCGAATCTTAACAAAGGCATGAAGGTCTTTTTATTTTTTTAACTAACATACTACTAAATTATGAACTGCTACGTACCTTAACACGTAGCAGCATCGAATTGGGTCGATGTTAATGTGACATGCCACGTGTCACGTGATGACACATGGCATACGACCATTGGACAATGTGGTTGACATGGCGCCACGTCAACTCCACGTTAGCCCCTCTTTTCATCCCTTTCCTTCCTTTTTCTCTCTCTTTTTACGATTTCCTCCATTTTCTTCAGCTGAATCAGTCCATTCCCTTCACGTTGCCTTGATTTTTTTTTTTTCATAAATCTAACACACAGGCACATAATTTCTTAGTTCAATCTCGTACTCTACTTCATCTACTTCGAATAGAACTAATGAACAAGTCTAGATTTAGTCAAAAATGCATTCAAATCGAGCTCTAAAATTGGCAAAAAATCCAAAATATAAACATTCTCATTCAAATCCGATTTTAAGTTTCGATGTTTTTTGGGTTAATTTCGTGCATAAAAGGGGCTTTGGGGGCTCACTATGGACACACACCATCACTTACTAGCTACAAAAACAATACACAAACTCCCTCTCACTCAAAATCCTTCTCTCATTAGCAACACATACACACTTTCTTTCTTCGATTTCCTCTCTCTAGCTACTCTTGAAGTAAACCAACACTACAGTTGCAACCTCTAAGCTCCTAGAAGATGAACCCAATCACCTCCGTTCTCCCTTGTGGCCTCTAGTTCGTCGGCCACTAAGGTCTTTGTGAAACCCCAACCGTCTTCCTTCTCTCTCTATGACTACCTCTCTCTGACCACTTTCAACACCACTCAACCCCTTGGCCGAACTCCCCACATCTTAAAACCCCACACCATACTCCCCTCTCATACCTAGCAGTCTCCATCGTAAGCATAGTTCTACTACCGCTAACTGTTACTCTCAAAAACCATCTAAACCACCTTCAAACATTAAGGCATCAAGCATACCCCCCCTTATTTTGAATCTAAAACACATAAATCTCTTCTTTCCCCTTCAATTTATTGGCCAAATTGAGAAAGATCAACCTAGGTAATTGCTGCTTCTTCTTCTCCAATTGGTGACCCGAATCCAGTGGAGCCCAACCCGCGGACCAACCCTTGCATTGCCCCTTGGTTTGGCCTTATTATCCATCTGATTTGTTTATTTTCTTTTGTTTTGTTTATTTGATTTTGTAATTTATTTATTTATGTACGTAATGTAAAAAAAAAAAAAAAGCAAAAGCTACAAAAATTGAATTTATCAAGCATGTGAATTTATTTATATTAAACTACATTCAATGACAAAAGCTACTCTAACATCATTAAGGACTAAGTTTTTTCTTTCCGTAAATTTTTGATATGCAATGGAATTTCGCCAATCTCAATCAAAAGAACCATCACTATCGCTTTCCCTGAAAGCCGCAAAAATTGAATTTGCCGTTGATCTTTGTTTTACAGTAAATGCCTCTCTTTTTAATTGTTGGATAAGATTACAAATGACAAAATGTTAAAACAACTAAGTTCCAATTTAATATTATAGATTTAGATGAAATCTGGGACATGCTTCTCTTAAGAAAGAAGTCATTCACTTGCTTTCCACTCATTGGCTATGATTAATATTATATAATTCTGAAATATTATCATAATAATTTTAAGAGATTACAGTTACTAGTAATTTTAAGCAACAAATGATGTATGCTTAAAACCGTAACTAATGATGGATATGATGGATTGTGGTGATGGTTAAATATCACAAAAGTATCAATAGAAATTGTGAAAAATGGTTTCTAATTTTAGAAAAAATAAAACTTTTTTTTTTTTTCAAAATTTTGAATTTAGCATTCCCCTGTCTATAAGCTTACAACCACCGGCACAAGTTATCATCCAACTGCGTCCTGTTATCTGTTATGATTTCTTCTTGTTATAAATTATCAGTATCTATAATTTATTGAGATTATCAAGTTAATAGTCTGATGATATTTTTCATGAAACAATTATTAAAACTGACGCAGTCATTACGAGACCTAATATCTTGTCCTGAGCCTTCCATAGACGAAGACCATAAGTCCATGATTCTTTTGATTGAAGATTGAAAGGCTTTCTTTCTTTATTTATTACTTTTGCAATTAAGGCCCCGTAGGAAATTACAAGACCCTGTGAAAGAAGCTGAAAGGATTCAAAGCAGACAACATCATACAAAGTAGTTGGGCGTTTCAACTCACCTCATATAGTGGGCAAGTATTATCGACCACACGAAATATAGTCCAGACTAATTTACAAATGAGGCAAATCGTAGTGATATGGTGCTACACTACACACAACCTTGAGTTCATCTGAATGTTTTAAGATTTAAACCTTGTCAAGCAAGAGAATTTTAGATTTCTTTAAATCTTTTAAGATAAAGATTCAATCTTGATTAGGGTTTAATGGATCTAATTTTTTACAAGATTCAATGATATCCCCTTTAAATTTGTTGGTTTTTTCAGTAATTTAATCGTGATTCTTTTAACCCACAAAAACAACTGGTTTGTTTTAAAATAATTATAGTCTTTTAAATTAGCCCAAAATACACATGTTAACTATTTAATAAATATAAAATCTTATTTTATTTATTATTGATAAAATATTTTTCAATTAGATAAAAATCCATTTAAATATTTTACTAGGATTTTAATGAAGCCAAAAAATTTTAAAGACTCTAAACTTATTAAATGACAGGTATGTTTTCAATTGTTACTTAATCCAACCCTAAATGACTGACTAAGTCAATACGGGCAATTTCGATACTTTTTTCTTTCAATTCTTTTCTTTTCTTTTTCAATTTTTAATTTTTTTCCATTTTTCTATTTATTTTTTTAACTTGGCCCAAAAGAAAAAAAAATACTAAAATATAATAAAGCGTGGCAAAAATGGTGTCTACAATCGAAAGCTACACAATTCAAACAAATATTAAAAAAGTTTAATAAAGAAACTCTTAAAATGTTATTCTTCATGCTCTCTATAAAACCAAAAAAAAAAAAAAGGAATAGGAAAATAAAAAGAAAAGGATTAATATTGGTATTATAAGCTAAGGGTAAGATCAATATTTGTAATATCCAACGAAGGCAATTTAGGCAAAAGATTATTCTACGAACCATAGGTATTTAAAGTCATTTTCCATTCTTTGAAACCCCTTTTCCTCCCTCTTTTTCCTACATTTAAAAATGGAATGTAAGGGGAATGAAATTAGAATTTCTAAGAAATATAATAAGGGTATAATATCTATTACTTTATTTAATTAAATTTTATAAGTAACTTAATAATAAATCATAATACAATATTAATAACTAAATTATTATGGATTCATCTTTTTTCTCTACCAACCTTAATGTAATAGGTAGTGGTGGTGATAGTTGATGAAAATGAGGACAATGACAGTAGTAATGGTGGTGATAGTGACGATGGCGGTCGATAGCAGAGATGGTGGTTGGTAGGGCAGTAATGATGACAATTGTAGTGGCGATGGCGATGGCAATGATAGTGATGGTCAATGATGACGAAAGTGATAGAGGTAGTAATGGGGGTCAATAGTTGCGGTAGCAGTGTTGATGGTTGTTAAATTGAGATAAGATCATTTTTAGAAAAAATATGAAAATTTGGAAGAAATTGTGATTTTTTGGTTGAAGTAAGGAATCCTTATTATTTCATTTTAAATAACAGGGATTTCTACGGAAATGTGATTTGATGACATAAAACAAAAATGAACGCCGTAATAAGGAATAAAAAAGGAATGAAATTTCAATTTCCCCTAAGTGAACAAAGCATTAAGGAATTAGGATTCTTTAGATTTGTGATTTAGGTAAAGCGAACACTATAATCAAGAGAAGTAAGGAATAAGGGGGAACAACAATTCTATTTTCTCGAAGTGAACAAGTTGGAAATGTTTATTGTGAAGTGATTATGCCAAAACATATTAACTATATATGATAACATACAATTGATAGTTGTTGAACTTCTATATATTAAAAACATTATACAGCTACACAAATTGTCTACTAGATGTTGTATGAATGCTATTGTATTATATATGCAATAAGTTATGCCAATTTGCACGTGGTATATAAGGAATCGTATAGACATATAGTGTCATCTAAATAGGTTTTAAGGAAAAGATTTGTCGGTTCAATGATTTAATACTTTAGTTGTCCTAAATTAAATTTATTTTATTAATATTATTTGTTATTTTACGTGTTTCAATGCATGTAATTAAAATTTTCATGTTGACACTTATATATGGCATTATTTTGGAATCATAAGAATAAAATTGTAAGTCTATTAATTCTCTCCTTAAATGAGTTGAATTTAATTAATTAATATTATTCAAAAACTTCTCTAGTCACTTAATACTAAATTTATGCGATTCAATATAATGTAGTATTAACTTACTAATTTAGTATTGCCAATTGGTTTAAAATTATGTCATACATTATTATATGTTAATAATTCTTATTGATTTTATTTATAGGGGCAACTTTAAAATTTTATTAAGTTAGTATTTCAATCGGCTTAGTTTAAATTGTGTGGTATTCTACAGCATATTGTATGTACGTTTTATTATATGATATCACAAGATATTTTAAAAACTTCAGAAAAAAAAAAAAAAGACTTTAAAAGATCCATTTCCTATACATTATCCTATAGGTGAAATGATGAATGTGGCTAGTAATGTTATTCATGATCTGGATGTAATGTTTATCCCTTATGTATCACGTGAACAAATATGCCTGTCCTTTTGTTATGGTATTAATGTTCTTAGTACTAATGTATGTATTTAAGTCTATAGCTGCATGTGATCTGGATGTACTCTTGTTACTCCCATGCCTATTATAATACTTGCTACTAATAATGTAGGTTTATTAAATACTCGCACATATCTTAAATTAAATGTATGGTGGTCCATTGACATAACAATTAGCTAGTGCTAGTTTAAGGGTAATTAGGAATAATGTTTTGGTTGGACAATACCCATACATGATATATATGGCTGTTTCTTTGAGGAGATAGTTTTTTCTTTTCTTTTCTTTTCTTTTTTTTTTTTTTTGCCCCCTCTTTTTAATGAAACATTTGAACAGTGATTTTTTACATTATGAAGTCAAGTAAAATCACTATGCTCATTTAATCGCCTTCCACCCCACCCCCCTCTCCCCCTTTCCTCAAGATGTTCTTTTAGAAAACTAGTACTTGAATGATTCTTTTGTTCTTGTTTGGAAATATAGAAACCTATAGGCAATTTGAATGGCAATGAATTCAATTTTAAAGATAACTAGCCTTGTATGCATGCATATTGTACTTTTCAACCTGTTTCTACAAATAATTTAAAGTATGACAACCCTAATTTTCTTTAAAAAAAAGTCAAATTACATACTTAAAATAAATTAAATTTTATACTTAGAACAGAGTCCGGAGCATTGAGACTGTAGTCGATTTTATGAAATAGTTATCAAGCATGTGAATTTATTTATATTAAACTACATTCAATGACAAAAGCTACTCTAACATCATTAAGGACTAAGATTTTTCTTTCCGTAAAACTTTGATATACAATGGAATTTCGCCACTGTCAATCAAAAGAACCATCACTATCCCTTTCCCTGAAAGCTGCAAAAATTGAATTTGCCGTTGATCTTTGTTTTACAGTAAATGCCTCTCTTTTTAATTGTTGGATAAGATTACAAATGACAAAATGTTAAAACAACTAAGTTCCAATTTAATATTATAGATTTAGATGAAATCTGGGACATGCTTGCTCTTAAGGAAGAAGTCATTCACTTGTTTTCCACTCATTGGCTATGATTAATATTATATAATTCTGAAATATTATCACAATAATTTTAAGAGATTACAATTACTAGTAATTTTAAGTAACAAATTATGTATGTTTAAAGTCGTAACTGATGCTGGATTGTGGTGATGATTAAATATCACAAAAGTATCAATAGAAATTGTGAAAAATGGTTTCTAATTTTAGAAAAAATAAAACACTTTTTTTTTTTTCAAATTTTGAATTTAGCATTCCCCTGTCTATAAGCTTACAACCACCGGCACAAGTTATCATCCAACTGAGTCCTGTTATCTGTAATGATTTCTTCTTGTTATAAATTATCAGTATCTATAATTTATTGAGATTATCAAGTTAATAGTCTGATGATATTTTTCATGAAAAAATTATTAAAACTGACACGAGTCATTACGGGACCTAATATCTTGTCCTAAGCCTTCCATAGACGAAGACCATAAGTCCATGGTTCTTTTGATTGAAGATTGAAAGGCTTTCTTTCTTTATTTATTACTTTTGCAATTAAGGCCCCGTGGGAAATTACAAGACCCTGTGAAAGAAGCTGAAAGGATTCAAAGCAGACAACATCATACAAAGTAGTTGGGCGTTTCAACTCACCTCATATAGTGGGCAAGTATTATCGACCACACGAAATATAGTCCAGACTAATTTACAAATGAGGCAAATCGTAGTGATATGGTGCTACACTACACACAACCTTGAGTTCATCTGAATGTTTTAAGATTTAAACCTTGTCAAGCAAGAGAATTTTAAGGTCAAACTTTGACACGATGATATAGTTATAAAAAAAGTTTGCATTTGAAACTCATTTAGACTTCATATATTGATAACTGATAAATGATCCAACCAATAAACATCATGATCATTGCAAAACTCTCTTATGCTCATATTAAATATGGATACAGCATACCACTATATTAATCATTAATCTTTTCAAATAGTTAGTTTATACTTTAAAACACATATTAACAATCGGGAAAAGGACAATAATAATGTTAAAAAAAAAAGTTCTAAAAATAGGATTTCTAGAAAAATAATTCTAAAAATGTAGCATTTAAAATCGTCTATTGAGGAAATGTTTTAAATTAAACTAAAATTACCTTTTTAAAGATCATTTTTAGCATTCATATATAAAAGAGGTGATTTTAAGTCAATTATATATTTACCAATAATTGGAATCCATGAATAGCTAGCAAAGATTGAAATCCATAACTTTTGGAAAAGTTAAATCATGTGAAAATGATAACTTTTGGAAGGAATTTGAGGAACAAGCAATATACAATATAACTCAAATTTGCTAACAAAAAATAGGAAATTTTATTCATGGAAATTTAAAATAGCACAAATCATACTATTTTAATACTTTATAGTTTGAAATAATCACTTAAAAAGACGATTTTAAGTCAAGAGGTTAAAGCCGTCTTTTTAAAAAGTGATTTTAGTTCAATTTGATGTATTCTTAGGATTATTTTCTTAAAAATCCTATTTTTAATTTTTTAGTTTTTACATTATTATTTTCCTTTTTCGAACAACAATCTATTTCTACACATTACAACAAAAAAATTGGATTAAGGTAGCCAAGAAAAAGCCGAGAGAATGCTTTCCGCATACAGCCGAATGTTTTTTTTATATCTTACTCACTGCAGGGCCAAACTCCTTGAGAAAGGTAAAAAAATAAAATTTTATTGGTAAAATAACATTTCCCGCTCATGCAGTCTTCAGAAAAATAATAGAACACTTAAGATTTTATAAAAAAAAAAAAAATTATATGGACAAGCCTTCACAGCGAGCCGATCACTGCAACTCGTGTACCCGCAGCCACCAGCTCACTGCGGAAGACGGACTCTGACCGACGCTGCACAGCAGGCTTTTATTGATAGCAGGCATTGATTATAATTTACGGATTGGATGCGACAATTGCAAAGCATGCATTTATGAGAAACAAAAAGGAAAAAATAAAAATCGAAAGAAGATAGAAGATTAGATAAACTAAACTATGTTATTTGCATACGAGGGGGAAGGAAAATAATAATACAAAAATAAAAATAATTTATAAAAGTACGATTTGAATAAAAATAATCTAAAAAATATAACATTTAAAATCATCCCTTCCAGCTCTGAAATTAAACTAAAATCGCCATGACGTGTTAAAGAGGCGATTTATTAAACTTTTCCATCTGTGAAACAAATGGCATTCAGTTGTCCGTAATGTGAACTTTTCCGTATTTTCTTATTAATATCTAAAGAGGACAATAGGGGCATCCTCCAGAATGGAACCTGTAAAAACAGGTGCACATTTTCCTTGTTTCGTAAGGAAGAGCAAGTGAGACATAATGTGAACTACCCCATGTATTACTTTGCAGACGTGAGTAATATTTTTTTATATATAGAGGTTAAACTCATCTTTTTAACCGAAGAAACAATTTTAAGTATTATAGTTTTGAAATTATTCTTTTAATAATTCTACTTTTGGAATTTTGTTTTATTTTGTATTATTATTTTCCTTTTCCCCATAAACAGGATCTTATTATATACTTATAAAAACCTGCTTTATAAGAACATAGTTTGGCTTAATTTTTCTGCCTTATCTTTTCTATATGATCTATTCTTCACATTGCATAGTATATCTTATGAATTTAGCAAAAATTTTATTATTCCTTTCAATGTTTTTAGGGTTAGATAATTTTAACAAAAGCTGTTGAAAAAAAAAAAAATCAAAATAGCAATTTATACTTTAAAACATTCCTAGAAAATATGGTTGTTGATTTTTTTTTTTTAACCACTATAAACAAGTTAGTTTAGTAAAAAATTTTAAGATATATACTTAACGGATCCATATTACTCTAAAATCAATTAATCCCATGTAATCAATGTCAAGCTATATTTCGATTTTCTTTAATTTAATCTATATTAAATTCAATTTACTTAATATAATTTACTTAACATTAATTTAAGGGAAAATATTTTCTTGAAAAAGATGTTAACAAAATATTATGAAGAATAACTCGGAATCACTAACCAATTAAACTGGTAAAAAAGTTAAATGGTTTAATACTAATTAGTGGGTAGTAGGAGCTTGGAGCAATAGTAAAATTTGTAAAATATTTCGTTTCTTTTATTTTTTAAGGAAAATTCGTAATAAAAAATAATTAAAAATTTTATTTTTGTGCTTTTTTACATTTTTGCATGTTTTCATATTTTTAGAAAATTTTTAAAAATAAAGGCCCATTAATTAGTATCTTAAATTTTTACATGGTGACTTTTGTCTTAATAAAGTAGCCTTCAAATCCAATTTTCTGGTTAAATTTTCTAAAAAAAAAATAATCTTTTAAAAAATCCATAAACTAATAGTTAAATTAAGGTTTTCGAGTAGAAAAATCCTATTGTAACCACTAGTCTCTCGATTTTCTAAAAAAATAATATTTTCAAAAAATTTAACTAGAAAAATTGGTTTAGAGATTAACCTATTAAAATAAAAGTGACCATGTAAACTTAACCCAAAATTAAAAAAAGACTAAAATTAAAATAAAGCGTGACAAAGATGAAGTGTCTTTAATCGAAAGTTACACAATTCAAATAAATATTATAAAGCTTGATAAAGAAACTCTTAAAATGTTATTCTTCACACTATCTATAAAACCCGAAAAATAAAAAGAAAAAAATGGAATAATAAAATAAAAAGGAAAGGATTGATATTAGCATTATAAGCTAAGGGTAAGATCAGTACTGGTAATATTTAGCGATGATAGTTTGGATATAAGATTATTCCACAAACCCAAGGTATTTAAAATCATTTTTCATTCTTTGAAACCCCTTTTCCACCCTCTTTTTCCTTGTGTTTACAACTTTGTCGTCTAAGGCTTTACACGAAATGCAAAGAAAGGAAGAGAAAACGATAAATGTAAGTGAGATTTAGTTGAGAAATGTAGGGAAAGGCTAATCTAATGCCTTTTGATGTGTAATTTTCATGGAATCTTATTGGGAAACCCACTTTTTCGAATAGTACAACCTAAAATGAATTTTTGGAAGACTTCTTGAGTGTCCCATAGCAAATCACAAGTGGTGGAAGCACATCTAAGGGCATGAAACTTCAAGGTAAGTCGTATAGTGTGTTTTCTTTGAGTTTTGATAAGATTTCTTAAAGGAAATTCATTTTTTGGTGTAAGGCAGTAGGTAAAATGACCTTAGGGTATCCCTCTATGTATCCTACTGCATTTTGCGTGGTAGATGCATTAGAAACAATTGATAGTAAGTATGGTTTTGATCTTGGATACCTTATTCTTATTATTCCAATGGGTTATGTATTAATGAAAGGGTTGAGATGAGTTTTTAGATGTGAAGCTATTATGATTCGTGCTTTTGGTTCGTTTGGAGATGTATGGTTGTCAAGTTATTGTTTTAAAAGTGGTAGTTTATGAATTTGACGAAGAGTAGAGTATTTACAGGGGATGATTGCATTTTGCAGAATTCTATAGATTGTAATAGGCATCTAGATGCTATTTCCCTTAGTGTCTAAGTGCTAAGGTCTATTATGCACCTATGTTGTTACACAACACAATGTAACTCAACAGTGATGTTATTAATTGTACAAGCTCATGTTTAAATGGGTTATTGGTTTCTAAAAATGTGTGTATTTTTACTGGTTCCATTCTACAATGCCCCTATTATCCTTTCTAGATATTAATAAGAAAATGCTTTCTACGGTGGTTTTTTTTCATACAAACCAACATAAAAATATTCACATTACAAGGTAACCTAATGCTATTTGTTTCACTATGCTCAAGATGGGAAAGTTTAGTTTAAGGCAATTTTATACTAAGACACTAAAATCGTCTTTTCAACGTACAATTTTAGTTTAATTTAAAATCATTTTTTGAAAAGGTAATTTTAAGTACTATATTCTTGGCATTATATTTCAAAGAGCTGTATTTTTAGAGCTTTTTTTTTTATGTTATTATTTTCCTTTTCCCTAAAGATGAATCATGGAAACTTATTTTTGTTGCATCTTTTCGCATTATTCTTCAACAATGCAAAAAAAAATTCCTCTCCTTTAAAACAAATAAGAGAGCCAAGGGGAACAAGTGTTATGGACTAATTTTTCAGGGCCCTAAGATATGCATACCATGATCCTGAGTATGAGAGACAAGACAAAGGAAACATATGTAAGAGATTCTCATGGCCCATTAAAAGAGAAAGGCCTAAGCCTAGATTAAATGAAGATTCTAAAAGTTGGAAGATTTTAGAGATGTCCAAATTCAATGTATAATAGTAGGTAAGGTAGGTAAATAAGATTCACCTGTTGCTGTTAGATTAAATAAATCTCGACTATCCTTTGCAAGGAGCCTTTTGTATGTATAGGGGGTTTCCTTTTATTTACAATCATCTAGACATTGAATGGAATTTACTTAATAATTAGAGTTTCTCTCTTTACTTTCTCTCTCTAAACTTTATATGTGTGGTTTTTAGGTTGAACTTAACCTTTCTTAATGTAATTAGGAAGGCAAAGTGCTGCATGAGAGCATTGAGAGGATTGCTCGTGATAAGTGATATTAGAGTAAGCTTTTAATGAGATAACACTATCGTTTAGAAATGAGAACAACAACTACATGGTAAATGTGGTAGATGACTAAGGAAAATGCCAAGTGACCAGGCAGAGGGCCAGGTCTAAGGATTTGTTGAATTCCGTTGCCATTAGAGTAGATAGGGTTAAGTTAGCATCGTTGAAGCCGAGGAGTAACCAGATGGCTATAGAGCTACTATAGATGTATTAGAGGAAGAACTTTAAGGTAAGCTACAGGGAGCCTTGAATCAAGCCTTTGAGGAACTGAGGAAGCATGATGGAGAGCTTAAAGAAAAGAAGGGTATCCTTAAGGTTTGAATGAGGGCACTTGAAGCTAAGGAAGAAGCATATGAAGCTAAAATCAATACTATCATCGTCATTATGTGACAGGAGATTGAAAACCTTAAGAACTAGTTGGCAGCATGCTAGGCTATTATTGCTAATGGAGTAATTATCTAGGCGATCACAAGGGTGGAAGTACCAAAGTCAAAGTATGTTAAGGGAATATGATCCGCAAGGGAAGTAGATAAATTTTTGTAGGGAGTTAAGTATTACTTTAGGGCGATGGGGCTTGTCAATGATAGGAGTAAAGTAAGGATGACAATCTTATACTTAAAGGACATGACATTGATTTGGTAGGGAAGAAGGACCAATGAGATTACATCATAGCTACACTTTGTGACAAAGTTCTGAGATCATTTCTCTCCCTAAAATGTAAGGAGGGAAGTCAAGATCTAACTCAAGCATCTACAACAAAGGACTAGTATGAAGCAATACGCTTAAGAATTCTTAAAGCTAATGTTGGAGATATCAAACCTCAACCCGGATGATGCTCTTGTTATGTTCTTAGATGATTTAAAACCTTAGGCTAAGTTAGAGTTAGAGCATTATGGGGTGGACAGAATCTCAAAAGCCATTACTAGAGCAAAGGGCTTGGTAGAACTTTAGAAGGAGGAAGATTGGCATTCCATAAGTAATGAAGGGGAAAAAGAGGAAGATATTGAAGGTAGGAGATCTCCAAGTCCTCTAAGGGGAAGGAGGAGGATAATAGAGAAGAGAAGGATACAAAAATTTAAGCGCTATTTTTGTAATGGATTGCATTATGCTCGAGATTATCTAAAAAGTGAACAATTGGATATGCTCCTTGGAAGGAGGAGGATGGTAGGTAAGAGAAAGACACGACAACTTAAGTGTTATTTTTGTGATGAACTGCATTATGCTCTAAATTGTCCAAAAAGAGAATGATTAGATGCTCTCCCTGTACAGGACAAAATCGAAGAAGATGATAAGGGTTAGCTTGGTACAATCCATCTTCTCTATGCCATGAAGTCTTAAGATATGAAGGAGAAAAAGGCTTTAATGTATGTGGAGACCAAAGTGGTAAGAAGGAAGATAAATGCTATGGTTGATACAAGGGCCTTACATTTATTCACTTCAAAGGATACTGCCTTTAGGCTTGGGCTAAAGGTTGAATAGAGTAAAGTCCAACTCAAGATGGTTAACTCCAAGAAACTCCCAACTCATAGGGTTGCTAAGAATGTGAAATTTAGCATTGGAGATTGGTGGAGAAGAGAGAATATTGAAGTTGTCCCCATGGATGATTTTGAGTTTGTTATTACCATGGACTTCTTAGATAGGAATAATACCATCATTGTTCAATGATCTAATTGTATTTGCTAGCTTAATTAGGGCTCTCAGTACATAGTGTAAGCCTCTAAAAATTAAGTTCAGGACAACTGAGCCTAAATTTAGAGTTTTAAGGAAAAGTTAACTGATTGAATTCAAATTTTACGACTAAAATAGAAAAGTTAGACGAAGTAACAAAGTGAAGTTAGATTTTAGAAATAATGACCCAAAATCCCAATTTTGCTCTTAGAAGTAAGATTATTTAATATAATACTAAAATACTCGGAATCCCTAAAATCGAATTTAGATTGCAACAAAAACTTAGAGATAAATTAATTGAGCTATAAAATGAGATAATATAGTATAATTTACTATATAAATATATACATATTTTTATGAGTATATTCAGTATAAATAATAATTGTATTTGTAAATTAACCTTAAATTACTTAATTATATACATATTGTGTTGAAATAATGAAATTTATTAAGAGAATATATCCTAAAAATCAAAGATATGTTAGAAATATAATTATATAAGTATAGTTAAATATTACGCTTGATATATACATGGGATATATACCTGTATATTAATAAATAATTAAATCATAATAAAATTACCTAAAATGTCAAAGATAAAAGCAAATCTCATCTAATTCACTCAAATTGCAGCCGGGAAATTGTCGAATTGTCGTGGCATGCTGTTAGACTTGAAGATTGATGAATCAAAAGCTAATTCACTAGGAAGGAGCCACCTCCTACTTGCAATTAATGGAGGAAAAAGCAAGAAAAAAATAAAAAAAATAAAGAAAAGCAGCAATTGACTCCAACATGTATAAATAGGCTTCAATACATCAATTCCTAACTTTACAAACTAGAAACAATAGAAAGAAAAATAAAAAAATAGTAGAAAATAGAAAAGAAAATAAGAAAAAAAAAAGTAAATTTTGTACTAGGCTAGAACTCAAGCCTACCTAGATTCTGTTGTGAAACCTAGCCAACCCCACATGGTCCACCTACCGTGCAAGCCTTTTGACACATCCCCAACAGTCGTTGACCATCGGAGCATCGAAGAACACCAAAGTCGATTCTCTGCCTTATTTTTCAATAATTTTTAAAAATTAGTAAATCTACCTAGAAAATTATGAAAAAAAATTATATTTAAGTTATTTTGAACATGATTTTACGTGATATTTTTATTTTTGAAAAATTTGTAATATTTAATATACTTTCTTAAGAAATATACTATTCATTCGAATTTAGAATTGTAAAATAAATATATTAAATGATGTTGTTTCTAGTTGAAAATTTTTGTGTAAGATGTTTATGATATATAGATAATTGTTATGTAGCCTAAATTTTGATTTTAATATTTTTAATATTTATTTCATTTTTGGCCTAAAATATAGCTCGAAAATAGGCTGAAATTATGAATTAAATAGAAATTATGAAATTAATTGATGAAATGAACATGTATTGATCTCTAATGAATAATAACAGTATTGAGTTAGATTGAAATTAATTTGACGTAAAAAGAATAATAATTGGGTAATTTATGATAATTTAGAGGTAAAATCGTCAATACAAATATATAAGCGATAAGTCGGAAACTTGAAAACAAGTGATAACTGAATTGTCCATATTTTTAGGAGTCTATAAAAATTTTTGGGGAATTATTTAGCAACCCAAACTATTTATTACAAATTTACTAAGTAAAATAGTTTAATTTACAAGTTAGGGTGTATTTTTAATATTAATAAGCTAAAATGAATTATATAGTTGAATAAAAACTATATATGTCATTGTTGATCAAATTGGACTAAATGAGTATTTTTATTATATTTACTGATATTTTTTTATCGAGATACATCATAGGTATATTAAAGTTAGATGATACTAATATTGTAATGTTATATGAACAAATTAGGTAAAATACAATTTAATAACGTAAATTACGTATAATACGATAATATTTATATAGTTACGTATAATTGTATTAAAAACTTGAACTACTTGTTAAAAATCATCTCTAAGAACATAACTCGTAAAACGTATTGTTACGTCTATATAAATGACACTGATTTTGTTAAAATCAAATAACCTTAAATAATATGACCTATAACTTTATTATATTCAAGAATATATGTATTTTAGTAATCTTATTGGAATTAAAACGTGAATTAATAAATTAAAAGTATGTTTCGATACGATCAAAACGATATATAATATGTAATAGTTTATATGATGTACAGTATCAACAATTAATAACTTAATTTAATGTATAGTGATAATATGACTATAATATATATATATATATATATAGCTGTTTTAAATTAAACCCTAATATTTTTGTAATTACTATGAAAGCTAAATTTGGGTTCTTTATGTAAATAGGATCTTCCAGTATAAAGATGATTGACAACTCGAGCTAGCAGTAGTGAGCGACTAAATAAGTAAGTTGGGATTGTGGTTTCATCGCTTGTTGGGATACTATTTTAATGTATCTAGAGACTTAAGAGTACTTCTAATTGTGTTTGTAGTTAGTTGACTGTGCGCATGTCATATGCGTATATGATACTTAGTTATGATGGGAGTTGAACTCTTCGGTGTGTTGTTCTGCATGTTTGCATTGTTTCTATATTGTATGAACTTGTTTGGCCACCCTCAATTAAAATTAACGTTTATTTGACTAAAATGAAACTGGACATGCATAACACCTATTAGGGGAAACGATTAAGAGTGTTAAGCTAAATACCGACTTCCTTTGATGAGGATAGTTGAAATGGTCCTTTCGCCATCCTTAGTTGAACTAAGTGATGGGTGAAGAGGTTGCGGTAAGGTTGAGGGCTATGGTTCGAAGGTGGTCATGGGAGAAGGGTATTCTCCATTGTATAAGCCTAAGTTTGGTTTGACTTAAGTCGCGATGAAACTCCTCAATCTGGGTTAGAGCGGATATAATTTTTCTAACCTTGTAGTAAACCGAATAATATTGTGTGATATTTGATTTGATTGATTGCATTACATTTTATTATAATTATTAACCTTAATTATGTTTGTACAGTACTCTTTTGACTCTGTCCTACTTACTGAACTAGTTATGCTCGCATCCCTATAGACTCTTTTCCAGGTGTTAAGTGAGGTTAGGATGTTTAAATACCATCGTTCCCAAGTTAGTATGCTACTATTTGGGAAAGTGAGGATTGAGAAATCAATTGAACTTGGGATTTTGACTTTGTTTTTGAGTTTTTGAGAAAACTAATTAGGAATTCCCTAAGAGCTCACTAGTTTCCTAACTTATTGTATATAGGCTATAAAACTTGTGGTTTTTAATAAACTCTGATTGTAAACTTTACCTTTGGACGTAAAATATTTTTGTAAATACTATTGTGGTATTAGACAACAAGTTTTATAGAATAAGTATTTTGTAAAGCTCTATTACAGGTTTGGTTATTAACAGGTGTCAGAACAGACGTTTCAAGCTGGTTGAGTTATGTACGCTTTGTGTGAACTATATTTATAATAGCAGTTGTGAGGTTAGCTTCTATCTTAGATTAGTTTACACAATGGAACTGTTATAACTCTTTCTATTCGGGGCCTGACACATAGTCCCAGTAAGTACAAAGATAGGACAAGAGATAAGTTTAGTACATCGGTACAAATTACAAAGGAAGAGTTAGCATTGATGAAAGGTGATAGTTCGACTCTGATGGGGGAGATTAAGGAAAGAATAACTTCTAAGATCCTACAAAGTTTAAACCTAGTAGATGCGAAAAAGCAAGACAAAGCCTTAATGACTAAGGTTAAGAATGAAAAGGTCGAGGAACTACATTGGGCTTCAAGAAGAGAGGTTGTTGAGCATTTTCATGATATGGGCACTTATAGACAACTAAGGTCAAGGTAATGAGTGGATCAAAATTTAAGAAGGAAGCTATGATGAGGACTTTGTTGGATTAGGTGAGGGAGAATGTCATAGAATAATTTTTTAAGGCCCTTGAGATACGCCTAGTATAATCCTGAGTACAAGAAACAAAACAAAAGAGATATATATAAGTGGTTCTCATGGCTCATCAAAAGAAAAAGGTTTAAGCTTGGACTCAAGGAAGATTTTAGAAGTTAGAAGACTTTAAGAAGATTCTAGAGATGTTCAGATTCAATATATAATTGTAGGTAGGGAAGGGTAGGTAAATAAGATTCACTTATAGCCATTAGATTAAATAAATCTCAACCATCTATTATAATGGGCCATTTATATATATAAGGGATCTTTTTTCATTTGTAATAATTTAAATATTGAGTGAAATTCAATTAATAATTAGAGTTTTTCTCTCTATTTTTTTTTTTTAAATTTCGTGTATATAGATTTTAAGACCAATTTTTGACTTTTCTTAATATAATCAGGAACACTAAGTGTTACATAAAAATGTTGAGAGTAATCTACCCCTAACATAAGCAAGCCATCAATGACAATTCTGACTGTCTACTTTTATTTGCAATTAAAAAATTATCATAGGCTTAAACTGCACCAATCAAATTACAGAGAAAGGGACCAGGGATTTAACACCCCCATATCAAATTGTGCCATGTGCTGATGACATCAGCGATATCACGTTAGCAGCTGCTGTCATCTCTAGACAATTAATTAGTTATAATGTTCAGTTACATTGAAGTATGTTGGTTAACACCTCTATAAAAAGAGGTGGCACATAGTAGGATGTAAATGGCAATATCACAAAGTTAGCGAGTAATCAAGTTGAAGATAATCCGGAGCAAGCTCTTCGTGTTGAATCATTTTTCCTTGTTCTGTAAGAACGGCCAACAGGAACAGGATGAGCCAAAATGCTCCTGGTGTTGAAAGACATGGTGATACCACAAGTAATAAAAAAACAAATGGAGTTGAAGGTGTGGAAATTAAGAATGCTCTATTGGTAGTAGCTGCACTTGTAATGACTGCAACCTACCAAGCTGCTCTTCAACCCCCGGGAGGATTGTGGCAGGACCAGACAAACAAACCTGGAAGATCTATTATGGGGACCCAGATTCCTACCACATACATCCTGTTCCTACTTTGCAATTCCGTTGGATTCTTCACCTCTTACACAATCATATGGTCTCTCTTACAAGACTTTCCCATGAAATGGCGTCTGAGAACTGCACTGATGGCCTTAGTTTGGACTTACGACGTTTCTATGGGCGCACTCGCACCTACCACAGCCATCACCTTGATCTTTGCATTAATTTCAGCAACACTCCCAACCATATGCTCGTCGATTATGTTCTTGGCAGAATTTATACGTAAGCGTTGAGGAAGTTGTCTCGGATTATGTTTCCAACGTTGGACTAAGTAATTAATTCAGTCATCTGTATTTTGTCTGTATTCTGGTTTTGTGATATGTATATCATTAGTATATTTTCAGTCTCCCCAGTTATCCCCTTATGGATTATGTAAACATCTCTATCCGTTCCTATTATCTAGGAGTAAGAAGTCTATTGCTTTTGTGTTTTCATCTTTCTAAATGTAATAATAATTTAAGTCGACTTTTCGATTCAAGTACGGGTAGGTTCACGTGATTACGAAAGTATATCATTTTATTGCCTTCTTAATTTTTCTTTAATAATTTAGTAACTTGATTTGATTATATATATGATCTACTATTGCCAATTATGGTTCAAATTAGTGAATCAAATATAACTAAACCGTTTTTTCTTGATTAAAAAAAATTATAATTTGAATCATATAATGTGGTTCATATCCTAATTACAAAAAAAAAAAAAAAAACCTATTGTGGTTCTATTTAGTTCAAGGGTGAATTGGATCCAATTGTACCAAGCTTACCTCTATTTAGGTTCACATTTGTCCCATTATTATATAAAAATGATTCTACCACCTTTCACAAATAAAATCAAGAAAGTGTTCAAGGATAACGATTAATAGATAGGGATTCATATTTTTTTGGTAATGAGTACATAGAAGTCATGTATATGTTTGTATCCATATTTCCATCTAGTCCGACCTAAATATTTCAAGCCTCGATTCCTCTCTCTTCTAGCTATCTCTCCATAAACTATTGCCACGATTGGACGCTAGGCATTGAGTGCTTCTAATGTTGATCATTTTCACAACTTAAATTGCAATGAGTGGTCAAATAATCGAATCCAACAATCAACCTTCTCTATGCAATTTGTATCAGCTTTGTATATGTAAATATATATTCAATTTTTACCAATAAATATTTGTTCAAATTACATGAAATGAAACTTAATATATATAGGAATCTATATTAAACAGCTGTATCAAAATAACATTCTTAAAAAAGCATAAGAGAGCCAAATAAAATTGAAATATATATGGATATACTGTTGCAAATTTGTGACAATGTAGGGGATGATTTAATCTATGTTCTGAGTGTGTTATATGCAAATTTTAGATTAAGGTTTTTCATGTTTAGAAGTAGACTTGGAATAGATTCAATATTGGGTAATCTTATCCAATTTGGAAAAGAAATTAGGTAGTTTGTTTTGTGAGATATTCTTGTCAATTTACATCTTTCCTGGTTAGTTGCCGAGTACAAACTTACAATCTTCTTCTCTCTCTCTCTCTCTCTCTCTCTCTCTTTTTTTTTTTTTATGGAATTTTATTGTAGTAAAGAAATGAAAGGGAAAGCATTTATGTCTGGGAGTACTAATTAGTGTACTAAAGATACTCTCATAAAAATTAAAGAAAGTATGTAATATTTGGAGATTTCAATCAATAAATAAGATTCCTTGTGAATTAAAGACGACTAAAAGTACTCAATATAGGTCTTTTGAGTTAGACTGGAAACTTGGACAAACTATGTAAATGAAATGATGTAGATGAGAATTATGGTGTTAATAAGGGTGAGAAATAAGGAGAACAATTTATGAAACTTATTAAGTTGATATAGACATATTTTGCAAATCGTACAAATTTTGGTTAAATTTAATAAATAGGCGTAGTAAGGAAATGGGTGATTTTAGAACAAGATAAAAGTTAAATATATGATTTATCTAAAATATTTAAAGGAAAAGTAAAGAAAAACCTCTATTGGAGATGCGCTTATATTAATTTAGACTATATAAAAGAATGAATGAATAAGAATCTTGACTACGATTAAATTAGATAAATTCTTATTAATTGCTTATATTATTATTAATACTGGTGTTCTTTAGTGATGTTGGAAATAGAGTGAACCACCCCATGAATGGGTACAATTACGAAAAGGACATTAAGAGTATCTTGTGGACACCTCTTTTTCTTGCTTGCTATGATACGAAGTGGTTGAAAATTTAACAATCACTCATTTGAACAAGTCGCTATGGCTTCACTTAAGTGAATTGTAGAACTTAATTAATAAATAAATGCTATGGTGATAGTGTGATTTGTGATTTAAAATGAGATGATTGATACGAGTACTTAAAGATTACACTTGTTGCGAGTGACTTAAACCTGTAATTATATGCTATATAATGAGGCGTGATATTTAGATTTATAATTTCAAGTGAAGATATCATAAAGTAATATTTTTAGGAGTTGGCTGGCATACTCTCTTAAATTATGAACATGGCTTGTGGAAGTAGTTGACATGATGATTGATTGATTGATTGAAAAGATGGTTTGTTCATAAGATATGTGCTCGGTTATTATTTAATGTAATTCATTACATCATGCGCTTTCATAGGATAGCACAAAAATGACTTAAGGGCCATAATTTTATAAAGCTAGTTTTAATTAAGGGACCTAAGGGTTATGTTTAAAAGCTTGGTTTCAAAAAATGACCTAAGAGTCATTTAAAGCTTGATTCACATAAAGGGACCAAAGGGTCATGTACTTAATATAGCTTAATCTTCCAACATATAGAATTGTATTCTCCATTTTAAGCCGCTAAATATTGCTCAAACATTTTGCTTAGGAGCTGCCAAGCACCACTCATTATTACTTAAGAGTTGCATAAGGGCCACTTATTATTTGCTTGATTAGGATATTGGCGAATGCATATAACGTACATTAGCATAGCATATCATTACATGCATAAGCATCTATTGATTGTTAAATTATATTAAGCTCGGTCATTATTGGTACAATAAGTTGTTACAATTGTTGTGATGTTAGTAGTAAATTGCAATTGAATATGCTCCCATTTATGTTGTTAGTAAATTGTAAGCTCTCATTTCTATTTATTATCTATTATTTGCTTTTGCTCACTTGGCTTAATGCTAAGGGGTTAGTTTTGCTCTAACCTTAGGATTTGAAGATGGAGATAATGCTAAGGATGGGGTTTGAGATGTGGACAATAAGAGCGAAAGTCATATGTTATTATAATATGAATAAATGTTGAAGACTTTAATTACTTATGTACAATTTGCACAACTTTAATGGACATGGGTAGTATGATGCCCTTATGTTATGTAGTCTAAGGATGCTTACAAGCTTCTATTTAATTATGTGATATCTATAAATTTTAAACTATACTTTGGTTTCTAATAAATCTCATCCTCAATTTGAGGACAACATAGCAACCCCTTTGAAGGGCATCAGTATGTTAGATGAATAGGCCTTAATATATATGTAAATTTTTTAAGTAATATATGTGAATCACTTTTTAATATTCAGTGTAAAGGGAATTTTAAATTTTCTTATGAGTTGATTAATCATCCTTAGTGTGGTTTTTGACCTCATAAACTTTGATAAATAGATAAACAACCCTTGCCTCATGGATTGAGAATAATTCTCTTAAACTTTGATTTTCATGTGCAAATAACCTCTTGAAGTTATTAAAATATGCTTTTTAACTTTAATCATAGTGTGACTTTTTTTTAACTAAAATAAGAAATGTCCGCTATATTACCAATTTATCTATGTTTAAAGGATCAAAAACTACATTTAGAAAGTTCAAGGAATCAATGTATACCTAAGTCAAAGTTATGAAGGGGTTATTTACAAAAAAAAAAAAAAAATCTCACTTTTTCATTGTAACATATATAAAAATTAATATTTAAATATTAATTATAAGAAAATTAAAATTAATAAATAAACCTTTTGTAAAATTTGTTATCAACAAAGGTATATCACAAACATATTTTAATAATGAATTACAAATAAAGTGGAAAGAGCACCATAATATTACTATAAGTATTCTACTTTAAATTTAGATTTCGCTAGATTTTTTCAAATGCTATAAGAAAAATATTGTCCGTGTAAGTGATTAGATAAGTCTTTGAATAATCTCTTATTCATTTTTATAATACAAATTGTAAAAAAAAAAAAAAATTTCTATGATTTTTTTATTTATTAATGCTTCATAATACCAAAACATTTATAGCATTTTAGCCAAATAAATATTGGAAAAGAAAATTCCTACAATAAAAAAATTATAGGAAAGTAATATTGGAATTTAGATTTCCGTGTTAATGATATTACATATGATGAATCTTGTAATATAGAATAAAGTATGATGAGGTCATTATGCCATTTGACACCATTGAGAACAAATTGATTAATGCACTTATTTTAAGGATGGTGGGAGAAAATTCTTCGCTTCTTGTTTCAAACATATTGATACCAAAAATATGCATGTTGATCCATTAATCAAGGATTTAAGACCTATTATATTACAATAATTTTTTTTTTTTGTCATCATATTCCAAGGACTTGTTAAGAACATAGACATGTTAAGGATTTTAATTTACTTGGTTAATGGGAGTGTTATTTGACTATGTTTTATGATATATCAATCTAATATTATTTACAACTTTATATTTGTTGCATTTGTTTTATTGGATAATAAATTTTAAAATACATTCCATGTGCATGCTTGTAATTTTGTGAAATTATATTGTTGATACTTTGAGTTGTGATTGTGATATATCTTATTTGTGAAAGAAATGTATATTTGTGATTGCATGTCTAATTTGTTACTTTAAAAACATCAAAAGATATGCTTTTACAGATATTTAGATTTCTCTTTATGGCTTATTATTAAAGCATATGCATTATTGAGAAATCATGTGCAAAAGACTAATAGGTAATAGCATAAGTTTTAATCATTTGTGATCTTATTACTGGCTAAACTACTACATTGTATCCATGTTGACATTAATCCTAATATTTGTGATCATAGATGGCTTTATAACAATAAGAGTATAACAACTGTTATCGGTCAATATTTGTGATTTTTATTAGACCCGATTGTATTTAAGGTGTACTTTCAAACTGTATAGGAGTTGATCATAACCATATTTAAGTTGTTGTTCAACCTATTTGTGATTATAATTTACATTACCCAAATGAGAGAATATTGGAAAAATTTCTAATTAGTTGGGCTTTCCTTAATTGTTTAAAATTAAAGGTTAAATAATTATAGTTTGATGAGATATGTTGTTTAGGCTAAAAGATGTAGTTCCCAATAGTTAGCCTATGATGGGAGGGCTCTATTGGATTATTATAAATAGGTTATGTCCCTTTCTACTCCTTATCTTTTGACAAGTGTTAAAAAAATAAAAAAGATAAACCTAATTAGCTAATCCCATCAAAAGCCGTTAATTGTAATGGAGAAGGAGAGAAAGACTTAGCCATAAAGACTTAACCATATATACACATTACAAACTTTCTTACATATGATATGGCCACAAGCAACAATAGGTCACCACTCACCAAGAAAGGTGGATCACACAACCCATACAATGATAGTGGGTAATCCTACCACCATAGGGTGGTTGTGCGATCTCTTTATGGTGGTTACAATAAGCTATACCTTGAAATATTATGATGTTAAAACTAATTGTTTTAGAGAATTAGATTTAACTTATAGTTGGGCTAAACTCATTACTATAAAAATAACCATGGAGACCTAAAATGGCCATAAATGCAGGAATGACCTTTAAGGGGTAAGGTGGACCCTAATTTACTTATAAAAATTAAATATTAGTTTCTTTTCTTCACTTATCCAACTCTCAAAATTCTCATACTTATTTCAAATGATCTTAACCAGCAAATGATGATACATTACATATAAGGAAATGTAGAAATCGTACATGCATAAGAACAACTATTTCTTAAGTTTAGAACTAACTTCTTTCGATTTGTGAAATTGAAAAGAGTGTACTCCATCATTACGTGAATACTTTAATTTCTTCTAATTTTGAGTGTTCATTGTTTGTTTACCTAGCAAATAAAAAAAAAAAAAATACACAAACACTTATATACACACATATATATTGTGTTTGTTAAATAGGAAAAAAGTATTAAAATTGTGTTATATATATAATGTATTGTACAAGTAAGATATAATACTCTTACACTATATAATGTATCCAATTCAATAATGAAATTCATGAAGGTTTATTTCAAAAATCCTCTCAAAGAGTCCCTCGTACCTTGTGTACTTGTGTACTTAACTTGAAAAAGATTAGAAACTTGAAATTGGATATAACATCAACTAATCAAAAGAGAGTCACTCATACTTTGTATACTTAGCTAAAATGTATACACTGCTCTCTTCTACTCTCTAAACATCATAACTCAATGTAAATGCATATTACATCTATCTATCCCTTAATCATCCCCTTAGTATTCATTTTCATTGGATTATAATTTTTTTTCATCATTTTTTATAATTGGGTAGAGAAGTTTCATTAATCAATAAGTCCTAGGCTAGACAACCTTATGCTACTGGGCATTAAGACTCTTTTTCGAACTATCTACTTACTTAATTATTTATTTAAGTATAATTATTTAATTGAGTCCATTAGTAGTGAAATTCAAATGTTGCTCTTCTGATGAACCATGGCGAATACAGACCAACTTATCCCTACATTAATAGCGGGAAAAAACTTTACTCTTTTGAGAGACCAAAACTACTCCTTGCTAATGCATCCAATTTATTTACCAATTTTTTTTTTTACCTCAAACTTTTTTTATTTTTTGGGGGATTTTCAAGAAACAAGTTTCATTTGTTTATTTACTATGAATTATAAGGCTTTAAAAACTTCTAAGAGATGAGTATACATCAAAGTAAGCTTGAAAATGCAAGCATCAACTCCTAATTAGTGATATTTCCTTGATTCTAAGTCTTAAATCAAAGTTTAAATAACACGTAACTAAATCTAACACAAATTTCACAATCCAACTCTAATCAAGTATTGAAAGTTCTTAAGTGATCAAATATAATTAAATGCAATTATTCAAAAAATTTGACCAAAATGTTGCATTTCTATAAAAATGCAAATTGATTTTAAATATGTATGTCCAATAAAATGGTATTTCATGTAACAATGTAAGTTTAAGTGTAAGATTATCCAATAGCAACTCATGAGGACCAAAATTATAACAACAAACTAGCATTAAGATATATCATACTTCAATTCATCTCTATTACCTCAACTTTAGAACAAATATCTCACTCTCAACTTTAACAAAAACAATATATTCATCATTGAGCAAAATAAAAGCATATAGAAGAGTAAGAAAAGAGACTTCCCTAGGGTGATGAGCGACTTTCTAGTTAAATTGTCCTACCCACTTTAAATATGGTCTTGCCATTCTTAGTCAAACAAAATCCTATAGCTTACATATTCAATGCAGAGATTAATGACAACAAAGATAACAAACATAAATAGTAGTGAGTAAAACAATAGTGAAACAAAAGTAGAGATATTGGGCTGCCTCTCATTGAGCACTTAGTTTAAAGTCTTTAACCTAACTTCCTTTTCTACTTAAGCTAGGTCACTCAGACCTACAACCTTGTACTGCTTACCAAAATTTTCCTTCTTATAGTAATGTTTTAGCAAGTGTCTATTGACTGGAGATGGGACACCTATGCCCCCTTTTATCTTAATAGCTCCATAAGGAAAAATCTTAATCACTTCAAATGACCAACCACTTGGACTTCAATTTTCCAGGAAACAACTTTAATACTTTTTGATCTTCAATACTTTTTATCCAACTTGGAAGTCTTGGTGAAGCATGTTCCTATCATGCTACCTTTTGATCTTTTTTAAGATCTTAGCGTTTTCGAATGCCTCATTTCGAAACTTATATAACTTATTTTATTTTGGAGTAATCGATGGCTCCCTATAGCATCTTTGTTAAAGTT
This sequence comes from Lumnitzera littorea, assembly GCA_024138015.1. NCBI lineage: Eukaryota > Viridiplantae > Streptophyta > Magnoliopsida > Myrtales > Combretaceae > Lumnitzera > Lumnitzera littorea. The sequence continues at coordinate 1,470,007 of JAMXBB010000008.1, read as the reverse complement.
AAAAAATTTTATAGCCCAATAAGCCTTGTACTCTAACTTCACTGGAAAATGACATGCTTTACCAAAAACCATTCTATATGGGGACATTTCAATTAGATTCTTATAAGCAATCCTACATACTGAAAGAGCATCATTAAGCTTAAGTGACCAATCCTTATGAGAAGCATTGACTATTTTTTTTTCTAAGATTTGTTGTAACTCTCAGTTAGAAAGCTTAACTTGACCACTTGTTTGGGGATGATAAGGTGTTGCTACCTTGTGTTTCACTCCATACTTAGCAAGCAAGCTATCAAATTACTTATTACAGAAATGAGTACCTCGATCGCTAATGATAACATGTCATGTACTAAACCTAGTGAAAATGTTTTTTTTTTTTTTTTTTCAAGAATCTCAATACACTTGGGGAATCATTGGTTAGGAGAGCAACGGCCTTAACCCATTTTGATACATAGTCAATAGCCACCAAGATGTACTTATTTGAAAAAGATGTAGGGAATGGTCCCATGAAATCAATGCCCTACACATCACATAATTCAATCACTTGGATTCCATTTTGTGGCATCTCATGTCACCTTGAAATGTTTCTAAATTGTTGACACTGAGTACAAACCAAAACAAAAGTCATACAATTCCTAAAAAGGGCTAACTAGTAAAATTTGCAATATAAAACCTTAGCTATGGTCCTTTCATCGCCAAAATGACCACCAACATCTGAAGAGTGACAATGATGAAGAATATAAGCTTGCTCATACATAGGAACACATCGCTTGATTCCTTGGTCAACATAACTCTTAAAAAGGTATGGCTTACCCCAAAAGTAGTATTGAACATCAAAAAAGCATTTCTTTTTCTAGCGATAAGCAATCCTATAGGGCAGTATGCTATTAACTAAGTAGTTGACAATATTGGCATACCATGGTTAATCTGTCAATGAAGCTGAGTACAAGTGCTCATCAAGGAATACTTTGATAGGCAGCTCATCCTTTTCATTTATAATTCTTAAATGATGAACAATTACCAGATTTTCAATGTCCTTTTTATCTTGAATCTCAAGATTGAACTCTTGTAAAAGTAAAATCTACCTTATTAGCCTTGGTTTCACATTTTCCTTTGCCAATAAGTATTTCAATGTTGAGTGGTCAATATAAACAACCACCTTAGACCCTATGAGGTAGGATCTGAATTTGTCACAAGCAAATACTATAGTAAGTAACTCCTTTTCCGTAGTAGCATAATTACATTGAGCATCATTAAGCATCTTATTTTCATAGTAAATTGCTTAGAATACTCTATTCCTTCGCTAACCTAACACATCATTCATTACTATATCATTAGAATCATACATGAGTTCAAAAGCCAATTCCCAATCAAGTGTTACAATTACTGGTGTAATGGTCAATTAGTCCTTTAGCAGCTTGAATGCTTAAATGTACTTGTCATCAAACACAAATAGAGTTTCTTTTTCTAACAAATTATGTAGAGGTTTTGTGATCTTTGAGAAGTTACAAATAAAACCCCAGTAAAATCTTACTTGTCTTCAGAAACTCCATATTCCCTTTACATTCCTTGGTAGAGGTAACTTTGATATCACCTTAACCTTTGACATTTCCACCTTAATTCCTTTATGTGAAATTTTGTAACTTAGCATAATCCCTTCTTATATAATGAAGTGACATTTCTCTTAGTTTAAAGTCAGGTGGGTGTCCTTATAATGCTAAAGCATAGATGATAAATTCTCAAGACAATTCTCAAAAGAAGAACCAAATGCAAAGAAGTCATCCATGCAAACTTCAATGTATTTCTCAATCATGTCTGAGAAGATTACCATTACACATCTCTAAGATGTAATAGGTGCATTGCATAAGCTAAAAGGCATTCTCTTAAATGCAAATGTTCCATAAGGATAAGTGAAGGTCATCTTCTATTAATTCTCAAGGGCAATGTATGTCTGATTATACATTGAATAACCATCAAGAAAACAATGATATGCTTGTCTTGCCAACCTCTCAAGCATTTGGTCAATGAAGTGCAAAAAGAAATGAACCTTTCGGGTTGCATCATTTAGCTTCTGATAATCAGTGCAAACTCTCCATCATGTTATGGTTTGGGTAACTATTAACTCATTCTTCTCATTCTCTACTACTATTGTACTTCCTTTCTTTGGCATCACTTGTACTGGACTCACCTACTTACTATCCAATATTAGGTAGATATTCCTGGCATCGAGGAGTTTTAAGACCTCCTTCTTCACTACTTCCCTAAAAGTAAGATTGAGTTAATGTTGTGGTTAAACCAATGGTTTATACTTAGCTTTTAAAAGAATTTGATGCATGCAGACAAAGGGATGAATCCCTTAAATGTCAGCTATCGTCTACCCAATTACTTCCTTGTGTTCTTTTAGGACCTCCATTAACCATTCTTCATTTTTTTTGTGTCAACTTCGCTGAAATGATAATAGGGAGTGTTTCATTTTCTCCTAAGAACACATACTTCAAAGCAAGAAGTTTCTTAAGTTTAAGCGTTAGTTGTACTTGAATAGATAGGACCATCTTAGTCATGCTTGACCCTAGTTCTTCAAATATTAGTGGTCTTAACCAAACTTTTACCACTAGCTCAATTGATGCATGACTTTCAATCTCCTCACCATCCTCATCATCTTCCTCTTCATTACCACTCCAACCTTTTGATAAAAATAAACGCTCATACTCATTTTGCCTAAACTCCTCCTAACTCATTTCTTGTTTTGACTAGTTAATTATATCTATAGTATAGCAAGAACTACCTTCATTCAGGTGCTTCATTGCCTTGAAAATGTTGTAGGTTACCTACTCATCCATGGCTTAAAGAGTTAACTTACTCTCTACAACATTGATTAATGCCTTTCCAGTGTCTAAGAATATCCTTCTTAAGATAAGCGGAAGTTCCCTACTTTCCTCCATTTCTAAGACAATAAAGTCTGTAGGGAAAATGAATTTATTCACTTTTACAAGTGCATGTTCCACAATCCCTTTAGGGTATTTGATACTCCCATAAGCCAATTGCAAAGACACCGTTATACCTAATTTCTTGAAAATTGATAAGGGCATAAGATTTATGTTGGCACTAAGGTCACAAAGGGTCTTGTCAAAATAGGAGTTCCCTATAATGCATGGAATCATGAAGCTCCTTAGATCCTTGAGCTTGGTTAGTAACTTATCAGAATTTTGCAAGATGGTTGTGCACTTCTCCATAAGCATTACTGTCTTATGGTCAGCTAGTTTCTACTTTTTCAAAAGAATCTCTTTTATAAACTTAGCATATGAGGGCATTTACTCGAGTGCATCCATAAATGGGATGATGATGTGTAACTTTTTGAATACATCTAAGGATTTAGAGAATTTGTGGTTAAGCTTTTGTTGCTTCAACCTCCTCAAAAAAGGAATAGGTAGTGCGTAAGGCTTTACTTCTACCTTCTTCTGTTCGAGTTCCAAATTGATCACTTTTTCCATCCTATTTTCATACCTAATCGATCGGTCATCCTTCTTTGCATCGGGACTTGGGTCCTTTTGTTCATCATGCCTTAGGCCTTTTGAATAACCTTCTCGAATTCTCTTTTGCTCCTAAGGGTTATAACATTAACTTTGTTAGAGTTCTTCTCAATATTGCTTAATAGTGAACTTTGAGGTCAGTTGCTTAGCATTTGTGCTATTTAACCCATCTAGACTTCCAAATTGTGAATTGCAACATCCTAATTTTGAAGCTTCATATTTTCCTTTTGAATAAAACCGGTCATAAGATCTTCTAAGTTGGGTTTCTTTTCCTTGGGTAGCTACAATGTTGTGAAAATTTAGGTGGTGCTTTGTAAGCATGATTACTCTCATGCCAAGAGAAATTTGGATGGTTCCTCCTTCCTAAACTGTTATTGTTTGGGTATGAATTGTAATTACCCTTGAAGTTACTAACAAAGTTAGCTTATTAGGTGCTTGTGCTAGTAAATTGGGCAAAGGGATTTCCAATATGACAATCTATACTCTCATGTATGCCTTTATAATGATTACACACAACTGGTGGACTATAGGAAGAGCTCGAAGTTGTAAGAAGCTTGCTCAATTGTGTTGTGAGAGCTACAACTTATGCTAACAACTGTGATATTTCACTCACTTCATGAACTCCAACAACTCTCTTAGGTATTGCTCGTTCTATCTATTAACTGTAAGTATTTGATGCCATCTCCTTAATTAACTCATAAGCATCTTTTACTCTTTTACCCATCAGTACTCCTTTAGAGGCTACATCAATCATTGTTCGAAGTTAGGCTCCTAAACCATTGTAAAATGTTTGAACTTGAAGCCATATAAAGAGCTCTTGATGATGATATCTCCTTAAAATTTCCTTGAACCCCCTATGCCTTATACAACGATTCACCTCGATATTGCATAAATGTTGCGATGTCACTTCTAAGCTTAGTAGTATGAGTAGGAGGGAAGAATTAAGTGAAGAACTTTTGAGCCAACTAATCCCACATATTAAACGAGCTAGGTGGGAGAAAATTAAGCCAAAATTTTGCTTTATCTCTTAATAAAAATGGAAACAATCGGAGATAAATAGCATCTTCTCAAACTCCATTACTTTGGTAAGTCTCGCAAATTTGAAGGAAATTTTGAGTATGATCATTGGGTCCTCATGCAATGATCCTCCAAATTGGTTAGCTTGCACCTTTTGTAATAGGATGAGTTTGAGCTCAATATTATTAGCTTGAATTGCAAGGCGCATAATACCAAGTGCCACTCCTTGAAGAGTGGGAATATAATATTCTTAAAGGGTATGGTTATTTTCTCCATTTTGATTATTGTTTGCAATAATCTCAGTTAGCTCTTGATCTAAGCATATGCATTCTCATTTAAGCTTAGCAAAAGTATGGTAGATCTTAGGGTCAAATATCAGTAGTTCTACACTCTTAGCCTTACGCATACACTTGTGGAGTATAAACTTTGTTTTTTTTTTTTTTTAATACATTAAACTAAGATAAAAACGTAAAGGAACTAAAAATCTATTCTAATTGTAAATTCTCTAATCTAATGGTGTAATGAATTTAAATAACCAATCACAAGTAAACGCAAAGTGATAACAACACAATAAACTAAATATGAAACACTCTAATAACAAAGGTGACAATTTTTTTTTGAAAGCTTATAAAACGAGAATAACTTTACAGGATAAATAATGCGATTAAATGTCTGATATTTGAAAAACTTGAGCACTGAAAACGATTAGCAATTCATTTATCTTCAAATCAATCCAGTTACTATTGATTATTTGATTGACTACTCCTTTGCTAGTAGAGCATCTCATTTATATGTACGCCAATGTTTTTCAGAGGCACATCTCATGGAAAGTCCTTTTCACTCCACTTTGCCTTATCCTTCTCTTGAGGTATTTTAGTGATAGGTTCCACTCCATCAGAGAGTTGTTAGTATTTATCAAATATGCTCCTATCTAATGGAAGGCTATTGGATCAAATGACAAAGACATTATTGAGAAAAAGATGGGTTCTTTAGAAGAAGCTTGTAAACTTTAAGTTACGATCATACACAATACTTCTTAGTATTCCATATAGTCATATGATCTCCTATAAAAAGAGGTTAGCAACAAATAAAACATCATTGGTTTTGTGGCAAGGAATGAAGTGGCTCATTTTGCTGAATTGATTGACCACCACCATAATAGAGTCATGCCTTCTTAGAGTTTGGGGTAGGCTGAGCATGAAATCTATGCTTAGATTGGTCCAGGGCTATTCAAGTATATCAGCACTATATACCAAAATATCATCAAAGTAAACTACTATACATTTACCAATTAGAGTTCTCGACACATGATTCATAAGTTACATAAAAGTGCTCAACTCATTTGTCAAACCAAACTGCATCACCATCTACTAGAACAGGTTATCCCTTGTTTTGAAGGCTATCTTCCATTCATCTCTTGGTCTGATTTGTATATGGTGATAGCCACTTTTCATATCAATCTTCGAAAAGATATGGGCATCATGTAATTCATCGAGCATATTATCCAATCATAGGATCGAATATCGGTATTTAATAGTAATTTTATTAATTGCTTGGCTATTAATGCATATTCTTTACGCACTATCTTTCTTCAGCACCAGGATAGCTAGCATAACATAGCGACTCATGCTTTCTTGGACATATTCGTGGTTTACCAAATCATCTACTTATTTCTTCATCTCGGTTACCTACTCGGGGTTGAGCTTGTAGGTAGGTTGGTTCAGAAGAACAACTCTAAGTTGAAGATTAATGCAATGTTCTATATACCTGATGGGTAGCAATCCTCTTGGCATCTCAATAGGTAAGAGGTCAGCATACTTCTATAATAGTATCTGCACCTGGGCAAGTAAGCCCCTAGTTTCTCTCAACTCTAGAAGCTTTCTTATTAACAGGAGCACATACTCTTCTATCCTTACATCCTTAGAAAATTAGGCTTGGAAAATCACTAGGGACTTCCTCTGTAGTGATTGGGTAATCTTCTCTTATGACTTCTACACTTCTTTAGGGCTCATTAGGGTTAGTTTAACCTTCTTCTTGTTCTTTTAGATGTTGACTAAGTAAGATGTGTGAAGCATACATAGGTAGGACGTTGCATAGCACCTTGTCTTTGTATCTATCACCAACCATGATTGGTACCTTAACTTACTTAGCAATAAGAATGCCTTCCTTCTCATTTAACCATTTGATCTTGTACCGCTTAGGGTGAGGGTAGGTTGGCAACTTCATGGCCTTGACTACTCCTTATGTTATACTATTGGTATAACTTCCTCCATAAATGATTAATGTACATAGTTTGCCATTCACTCTGTAATTCGTATGGAATAGGTTCTCCTTCTTCTCATTCTCAACGGCCATAAAGGTACCGAAGAATCTTCGAACAATGAAATAGTACTCGACCCCTAGTTTGGGTTGGGTCATGATATTAGGATCTTTTAGAAATCCTTCTAGCACTTAATTGACCCCCTTTCTATCCTCTTCTTCACTAGTACTCTCTACATCAAATTGTAGCTTATTTCCCTTAATAATCATGATGCGTCGGTTCAGATATTGACTAACTACGTATCCATAGCCAAGATATTTGAAATATTTGATTTCTTGGGTCTTTCTTTTAAAGCTCTAAACTTGGTCCTTCTTGACCTCAAGCTCCTTAACTTTACCCTTACCTTGGCTATCTTCTACTTGGCTGGGTAACTGTACTCAATGGTCTACTTCGGAACTATTTAGTGCTCAGTTGTTTTTAAGTCGGCTCAATATGCCACTTTTGGTCAGTAATCTTGGTTGATTGCTCGGAATTTAGTTGATCTAGCCACGCATTTGCCTTTTAACCCTCTATACTACTCAAATAGCCTTATCCAAAGTCTCAAGCCTTTACAACTCTACTATATTACCAACTTCACTTGTAAGCCCAAAAATGAATCGTGCTTTTGTTCGGGTCTTAGGCTCATCGACATCACATTAGATCATTAGCGATTGAAATTCTCAAACGTACTCATCTATGGATCTGCTACCTTGCCTCAAATCACAGAGGCATCAGAAAGTGTCTTATTCATAGTATTTTGGAACAAATTTGCTCCTTAAAACTCTCTTCATCTCATTCCATGTTCGGATTTCATGTCATGCTCTTTAGTGTGTATTCTGCAACTTCTTCGACCACATTACGAAATATCTTAAAAATTCTAATAGCTACTCTGATATGAACAACATCCTCATGGTCATAAAAGTCGAGTATCTTTACAATCTTCTCTTCCTAGTCTAGATAGTCATCAGTACAACATAAACCCATTAAAACTCGAGACCTACAATCTAAGATACTCGGCTCCTCTAGGCACTCTAAGTTCACACTCCTTAACTCCATCATACTGCTCCTCTTCTTTATACTCCTCAACTTAATCCAACTTAAGTCTCCTTTTTGCAACTCTGTTGGTACATTAAGGTAGAGCTTGATTCATATGAATTGATTCAGGGGCTTCTTGCTCTTCTATTGCCTTCTCAGTTTATCTCTCATTTTTTGGCTTTGTTCAACAACAACACTTTCTTACGACCTAGTTTATATGACCATTTGTACAGAAATAGCTAGATTGACCACAATATTAGCAAGAATATTGTGGTTACTTAGAATTTGACATTTGCAATACAAAACTTCAAAAGCACTTCACATACAGTAAATTTCCACACTCACTTAGCGTATACAAATTAAATAGTGAACTATAGACTTGTTATGTTCTTTTAGTAGGAAACAAAGTAGAATAGAACAATACATTAGTAGGAACTACTTCAATACAGCTTTCGCTTGCAACTTTAAGCTCTAATACCAAAATTATATGATGTGCCTAGGAGCTTAGTAATCATTAAAGCTTACCGTGAAAAGGGTAACCAAAATGAGTCCTTTGAGATATAAAAAAAAAATAGAATGAATTAGTCAACAAAAAAAAATGCAATAATTGATGTGAAGTTGTTCAAAGGATATAACTCACCCATAAACACAATACAACTCAACACTTTACTTAATGTAACATACAAGCTAATATCAAGGTCCACCAGCCGCTAATATCCTAAGAGAGGAATATCTCATAAGGATAAGAAATTCAATATCTGAAAAGGATGTATCATATGTGGCTACAAAAAAAAAAAAAAGGTCTACTTATATTAAGTCTTTAGAGCAACAAAGAAACCTAAGTAATTATAATAAAGGGCAATACAAAAATACTAACATAGTATATTCTCAAAAGGGTAAAAGGGAATAAATAGAATATAAGAATATAGTACAATGTTAGGAAAGGAGTGATAAGTGGCATGCTGTGGTTGGGTACATGTCTTAAGGTCAGGGGATATTGGTGTTAAGTTGTGCTGACATTGGGGAGGCTGTTGATGAAGGGTACTTGGAGTTATAGAGGCAAACAAGAGATGTTGTTGCTCAATTGGTTGAAAGAGAAGGATTCGATGTGTAGAGGCCATCGACCTTGGCACCTGGTAGGTTGATTCCAACACATGAGGGGTCAACAATGGCACAAGGATTAAAATAGAGCAAGTTGTATCCGAGCTAAGTTCTTAAGGAATTCGCCCACTTTTTTTGTGTATTGTGTCTCATTTTCGGTAGCTTAATGAGAGAAAATTCTTCTAGCGAGAGATTGGAGGTCTTAGAGGAGCGCTCGAGTAAGTAGACCATAGGTTGGCAGTCCATCAGTTGGCCATATAATAAAATCATGAATCATAAAAATGAGATAATTAAAAGTTGCAACTAAGTAAATAATAACATATAGTAAAATTATTTATTAATTAAATCATCAATCTAGTCAAATCCCATAGTACAAATTTAGTTCATGGTAAATATTAATGTAATAACAACATAAGAATATTCAAGAAACATAATAATAAGCAAAAGGGACTAGAAGAACTTAGCCTAACTTTTTTAATAAATGCTACCTTATCTTAAATTCTTGATTTTATTTCCATGGAAAGTACTTAGAAAGTATATAGTGAAGTACAAAAACATACTCTCCAACGAGTCACAAAATTCTCTTCAAAACTCTCCGTAAACCTCTTCTCTAAAACAACACTCCTTATCATATGTGCATTAACCTCCTTTTATAACCAAGAGAAGATAATAAAATATTCTCGATAGCAACTTTTCTTATCGTCTGAAATTTTCTCCCAGTTGCGGCTGCGAATGTTTTCTCATTGATAACTCAAAAGGGGCATGAGCTTTAGACAGTGAAATTGACTTACGAAACCTTTCCCAATGATGAATGCATAGGTTTGAACACATGGCATGAAGGGCTAGTGGTGTAGCTTGGACATAAATAGCATGGAGATGACCTCATAGATATCAAAAGCAAAGAAAATGGAGCTGTGAATTGAGATATGGAGCATCGGTCCACTTGAATTGCCAAAGAAAATTGGAGTAGTACATCTCCTGAAAGCCTTCGTTGGGAACAGCAACCAAAATTATGTGAATTGGTTTTCAGCTTATTGATTTTCCCAAGATGAATGCTTTGATGATATAGATAAATGGGATCCCCCTTGAGTCATGGCTTATGGAATTTGAATTGCTATCCTGGACGTTGAAGCATATGCATGGAGAATCATTTCCATCATTCCGATCAACTGAGTTACTCGTCATGTTGTGCTCCGGCTTATCCTATCTTTGTACTTGTAATAAATTGTGCATATATTTTTGGGTTCCACTCAACTTTCCTATTACAAATACAAACATTAAAGTGGATAGTAATTGAGATAAAAATATATTAGCATAATATGAACCATTTAAGTCCTATTTAAGATGATTTTTCATCAATTTATTTATTGATCCATCTATTGTATAATTTTTTATTTTTATGTTAATAAATAAATAAAAATACTATAAATTACACAAAAAGTGTAAGATTTAAAATAAATACACACTTATCAATAATATTTGATGAAGGCAGTTTTTGCATAAGATTGTTTTGCGAACCCCAAGTATTTAAAGTCATTTTCTATTCCTTGAAACCCTTTTTCCACCCTTTTTTCCCTTAAATTTACAACTTTGTCATCTAGGGATTTGTGTAAAATGCAAAGAAAGCAAGATAAAATGACAAATCTAAGAGAGATCTAGTTGAGAAATCTAAGGTAAGGCTAATTTAGTGCCTTTTTATTATGTAATTTTTGTAGAATCTTATTATGAAATTCACTTTTTCTATGTAGGACAATCAAAATGAATTTTGGGATGACTTTTTAGGTGTCCTGTAGCAAATTGTAGGTGGTGAAAGCGTATCTAAGGGCATGAAACTTCAAGGTAAGTCATATAGTATGTTTTCCTTGAGTTTTGATAAGATTTCTTAAAGGGAATTCATTTTTAGTATAAGACAACAAGTAAAACAACCTTTGGATATCCCTATGTTTGTCTAATGGCGTATTTACATGGTGGATGTGTTAGAAGCTATTCGTAGCAGGTGCGATTCTAATCTTGTAGACCTTATTCTTATTGTTCCAATGAGTTATGTATTGATGAAAGAGTTAAGATGAGTTTCCGAATGTGAGGCTATTATGATACATTCTTTTGGTTGGTTTGGAGATGTATGGTTATCGGGTTGTTGTTTTAAAAGTGGCGATTTGCCAATTTGGTGGAGAGTAGAGTGTATGCGGGCAATGATCGTGTTGCTACAATTTGTAAAAATTATGCAAATTGCAATAGGCATCCAAATGCCATCTACCTTAGCATCCAAACGCTAGGCTCTATCATGCTCCTTCTAAGCATGGTGTTTGGACAATAAATGAACTAGCATTTGAATGCCACAACCCCTATTACCTATAGCAGTGTCCCTTTGAGGTATTTTGAAGTTGTTTTTCTATCCTAGAACCTTTTCAACCATTTCTAATCATGATTCTTCATCCAAAACATTTTACAAACCAATTCATTCTCTTAATAATCTTAGGTACCTCAATAGAATTAAGTTGTAAGTACGAGATAGTTGAGTAGTTAAGTTAAGGAGCGTTGTTAATTAACTTAGAGACTAATTATAGATGTTTTTCTGGTATAAGTATAGGTTGTGATTTGAGTTTTTGTATTTATGCTATGTCAAGTTATAGGAGTGTGATAGAGTTAGATTGTAGAGCTCCCCTTAAATCAGGTACGGGATACTTGTTTATGAGTATGGTTGCCAGTTAAGAAAATCAACTGGACTTAATAAATTATTTGACCTTAATTGAGTTGTATTGCTTACACTTGATTGGGCCTAAGGGATTGAGAGGACCGGACATTGGATTGACACCCTGATGATCCTTGAGTGATGGTGATTAGATTTGAGTTGCACTTGGGAATGATTTGAGTAGATTTAGGTTGTTACATGAACTCTTAGATAATTAGATACTTGGGTATTGAGAAAGAGCCAACATCAATACTATATGATAATATATATATGTGTGTTAAGGTTATGAGTACCCTATGTTGCTTAAGGGGCTTGACTAAGGATAAATAAATGAATGGTTGTTACATTATTTTTTTCTATACTTGCATGTATTTGATTGGAATTGCATGTTCACACACATGTAAATTATGAAGTTTAGTATGGTCACTTAAGTAAGAGGAAGGAACGTTTTCGTGTAGTCGGTGTAAGAGTGTGGGTCTTACTGAAATGTGCTATTAGGTTGCTAGTTATTTACATCCTTTTGTATGTTGGGTCACGAGAAGTCACTTAAGACTTCTATAGTAATAATATGTTATTAAAGTAGAATGGTTGAGATTCCTTATATGATTTATGCATAATTGTTTAGAAGATTTGTAAATTTTTAATTATAAATATGATTGATTTATTTGAAGTATTTAATTTTATTGAAAAGTTTGGAGAATTAAATTTTATGAACCTATTTAGAGGTTAAAATGTAAATGTTTAGAGATTCTAGTTGAAGATTTATGCTTGATGTGTTAGTATAGGCTATGGACATATGATGGGCTATAGTGTTTTAGATTTTAGGGTATTACACTATCATTTAGATTTGCATTATTTACACATAATATGAAAAAAAAATATAAAAATAAAAAGATAAAAAGAAAAAAGTTACTAGCCAATAAAGTCAACCATATTCTTTAAATAGGGAATCCCTTAAATGACTATCACTTCCTATTTAATATGATATACTAACGGAGATGTGCCAACACTACGTATTTAAAATTAAATATAATATTTATATGGTCAAACTAAAACATCAATATGTCGTAAATAAAAAGGGATTTTTCTATTCTAAATACATTGTAATTTGTTTTATTCTCTAAGCGTCGAAAATACATTGTAATTTGTTTTATTCTCTAAGCGTCGAAAATGCTTAAATGAATAGAAACTTATAATCTTTTTCATTTTTCTTATTGGATTTCTTTCCAAATATTTCAGTGAAGTAAGGCATTTGTATTAAAAATTTAAAAAATAAATAATAAATTAGATCGTTAATTTTTTTTTTCATGTATAATATGTAATTTTTTTGTTTTTTCATTATTTTACTTGTATTTTGTCATTTAACTATTCTGGTGTAATTGTTTATCGTATATATATTTATGATTAAATTGTATATATAAAAAAACATAATTTAGCATATGGTATGCATATTCGATGTTGTAGCTACTCGTTCCATAGGCAGTCAACATGCTTTTCGTAGTACTTAGTTTAATTCAAAAAGGGTCCAAATGATTAAAAATTTTGTTCTTGAGCTTGAGAAAAAGTAAGTTATTACTCAGGGAAGAGAGACCATTCGAGTGCTTGAGAAGATTAAAAAGAGTGCCTGTAGAGTCGACTTGCTTGACAAGTGTCGTCGACTTAACTTTATACATCCTTGTGTAAGGTTAGGCTGAAGCCAAAGCCTTATTTGATCCTGAATCTTCGATAGCCCGTAGGGATGATAGGAATCGTAGCCTAATCCCTGCATGATTGCTGGCCTCAGTATGTCCATTCATAGAGTTGCATCATATAGTCTCATGCACCTTTTTTATTTCTTCACAGAGTTGATCAATTAAAACTAAATGAATACATTGAGAGATATAATTATTACTTATTGATAGGGTTTACACATCTTTTTATTTTTTTAATGTAGTTGATCAATTAAAAGTAAGTGAATGCATAAAAAAATATAATTAATACTTATTAATAGAGTTTTTAATAAATAAAAGACTATCGTAATTTTGGTAAGATGTTTAATCTCATTTTTTTCTTTTCATTATGTTTTAGTCTTGTTTTCCTATTAGTTTTCTTTCATTGATTTAGAATAGGATTTTGATTTTGGTTTTGGTTTTAAGGTTTTCCTACGAATTGTATATTAGTTGAACTAATGTTTTGTTTTTTAGTTAGAGTTTTGATTTGAAATTAGGGGTTTTTGATTAGGGATTTATTATGGCAGATTGAGAAAATTCCATCCATGTAGTCGCTTGCTGTCGTGGACAGTCTTCGGGCTTCTTCATCTATAGGCTTAAGTTCGCAGAGTTTCCCCTTCAAGGTTATAACTATGTCTCGATTTTATCTTATTCTTGAATAATACAACACTTACTAGATTTTTGAAAAATGCTAAACTTAGAATCATGTTTGTTTCCAATACATTGTAGGTTAATTTGCTAGCTCTAGAGATCGCGAAGAGTTTCTTATTCAAGTTATATGTTTTCTTTTTTCTTTTCCCCTCTTTCTTTGGCTATACTATAATATTGTTTGGGAAATATTTAATATTTGACTATTTATAATATTTCTATAATTTTGGATGTAATAAAATTATTCTTTCTTTATTTTATTTTATTTTTTGTAGTGATTCCAATGAAAGGCATTAACAATAACACATTAAGGTATTGGTTTTCTTCTTCTATCATTTCTTCCTTTAACAATGTTTCTTGCGTTTGTAAGGAAAGATATGAGCTAATTTGGAGTAATCCAAATGTATAGATAATATGGATTCAGTTTTAATAACATATTTCCAATACAATAATGAGTGTCAAAGAAGGAAGTAGCAACAATGGGTTCTATTGCATATAGCATTGGGTAAACTTCATTCAATAACTATCTTAGTTTTACCTATCATTTAGTTCATTTCTTCAAGGTCTTAGCTAAGAGAGCGAAAGAGCAAGAGTTTTAATATTTTTATACATTTACATTTTGATGAAATGGCATAATTAACTAAGGGAAAGATAACAATTATATTAACAAAGATAGTATATATATATAATATACTTAAAATCGTCAATCTAAAATCGCTTCATTCATGGACGAATTTAGCCTTCGTATGTGGAGCCGATTTTAACCATGTAATTCACTTCTGCAAAATAGTTTAAGGGAGTGTTCAGATTACCACTCACTCTCTCTCCCTTACGACAAGGGAAATGATTACAACTTTGTTGCTCAACAACAATTTCCTATTTTCCGACGCAATAGTGATAACAACTCACGCTGGTTTTTTTTTCCACACTAACCAGCACGGAAAATATTCAGATTACGAGGCAACCTAGTGCCGACTGTCTTTTAGTTTGAGGCAATTTTATATTATGGATTTTCAACGTGTAATTTTAGTTTAATTTAAAATCATTTTTTAAAAAAGTGATTTTAAGTGTTATATTTTTTATACTATTTTTCAAAGAGCTGTATTTTTTTTTTAAATTTTTGCATTATTATTTTCCTTTCCCCTAAAGATGAATCGTGGAAACTTATTTTTGTTGCATCCTTCCACATTGTACTTCAACAGCGCAAAGAAAATTCCTCTCCTTTACATTGAATAGGAGAGCGAGGGGGAGCAAGCAGGCCATCGATGATAATTCTGGCAGTCTACGTTCATTAGCAATTAAAAAATTATAATAGGACTAAACCCCACTAATCAAATTATAGTAGGGCTGGAAATTAAGAATTCAGACACAATAACCTCGAATACAATACCATATGATTTAAACAGGTTAGTATATGAAAAAATTTATGCAAGATACAAATGGGTTAAATTCATTTCCGAGTTTGGATTGAGCTTTCAAACTTGGACACAAGAAACAAAACACTCCATATATTCTTTCATATTTATGTTTTGTTACATAAATTATTTCATTCTAAATTAGAGATTTCAATTAAAAGTATAAGATATCGTTAACTATACATTTTTCTTGCTACACTGTAGCTTAAATAGGTAAAAAATTACAAAATCAAGTGTATATTCTTTTACTGTCTTCCTTAAAAATCCTATAGATAATATGATAAATTTTGAAATTAATGCTGGTAATAATATTAATATCCATTTAAGTCCTAATTTTACTTAATGTTGTTATGTAACTTAAATTTAGTAATGTCATATACTTTTTTTACTGCATTGTAATTTAAATGGGTAAAAAAATTATGAACTTATGTTTAGATTCTTTAACTATTTCCTTTGAAAATCTGAGTAATAAAGTAATAAATTTAGAAATTAACGTTAGTAGTAATATTAATATCTATTTAATTTATGGCTTTACAAAATTTAATAATATTATATAACTTAAATTTTTGAATTTTCTATATTCGATAAGATTTTTCTTTATTAAAAATTTTTGTTTAAATTATAATATCTTATTAAGTATGAAGATACTATATCATTTATCTCTATAGATTTTAAATATTATTATAATTATTTTCCCTTTATATCTATAAATATTTTATTGATTTAATTATAACTTTTTGATAGATAGATGATATCAAATATAAGAAAATGAGATATGATATGATAAAACGAATTATTAACCTAATATAAATGGGTTCAACTCAGAAATAAGACACACTAGATTGTGGATTTAGATTCTTATACATGGTTAATAAATGGATCTTCTCATTAGTTTAGGTTTTATGAATACAAATCTATTTAAATACAGAAAAAATACATAATACAATAATACCAATTTTTAACCTTAAATAATAGAGGAAGAGGCTACGGGTTTAACACCCCATATCAAATTGCACCACGTGCTGATGACATCAACGATATGACGTTAGCAGCTGCTGCTGTTATCACTAATAATTAATTATAATGTTTAGATATCTTGAAGTGTGTTGGTTAACACCTCTATACAATGAGGTGGTACATGGTAGGATCTAAATGGCAATATCACAAAAGTTAGCAAGTGAAAAGTTATTAACCATTATATATATATATGTATCATGTAAAGCAGACAAACATTTGTTTAATAGTTCCTGAACAGCCAACAAGATGAGCCAAACAGCAACAAGTAATCAAGTTGAAGATAATCCGGAGCAAGCTCTTGGTGAACACCTGCTGATACAACAGGCAGATTCGGAAGAATCGGTGCGGAAACTAAGAATGCCCTATTGGTAGTAGCTGCACTCGTAATGACTGCAACCTACCAAGCTGCTTTTCAACCCCCTGGAGGATTGTGGCAGGACGAGCCAAACGACCCTGGAAAATCTATTATGGGATCCGAGATTCCTAGCGCATAAATCATGTTCCTAATTTGCAATTCCATTCGATTCTTCATCTCTTACATAATTATACGGTCTCTCTTAGAAGGATTTCCCTTCAAATGGCGTCTTAGAATTGCAATGGTGGCCTTAGTTTGGACTTACGACATTTCTATGGGTGCACTCGCACCTATCGCAGCCATCAACTTGGTCTTTGCAGTAATTTCAGCAACACTCCCAACCATATGCTCGTCGATTATGTTCTTGGCAGAATTTATACATCAGCGTCGAGGAAGATGGAATTCTCAGTTGGCTCGGATTATGTTTCCGACGTGGGACTAAGTAATTAATTCACAGCCATCTGTATTTTGTTTGTATTCTGGTTTTGTTATATGTATTTCATTAGTATCTTTTCATCGTCTCTCCAGTTATTCCCTTATGGATTATGCAAACATCTCTATCTATTCCTATTATTTTTGGAGTAAGAAGTCCACTGCTTTTGTGTTTTCATCTATCTAAATGTACTAATAATTAATGATATATCAATTCAATGTTATTTGCAACTTTATATTTGTTGCATTTGTATTATTGGATAATAAATTATGAAACACATTTCATGTACATGCTTGTAATTTTGTGAAATTATATTGTTGATACCTTAAGAATTTGTGATTTTCTCAACAATGAGTATATGTGATTGTGATATATCTCAACCTAAGGATAAAAAACCTTATCTTCTCAGCTTACTATAAGTTGAGTGGGAATGGGTAGACAAGCAATAATACAATCCAGTATCTCGTCATAAATAAATATCAAACTATCAATTCTAATTGCAGCATACTTCTTTCCAACCAAGCAATACAAGACCTAGTCGTTTGCATAGTCAACATTGTCAGACATCTGAATTATCTAATTTAGGAACTGAGAATAGAGTTTAGCAAACTCTTCCTAACCTAAGTTATGCAATCTATATGCTTGAAAACCAACTTGTAAACCAAGATTTTTGTATTATGAAAACAAGTTCCTAGAAGTTAAACCATTTGCTCAACAAGAATTTAGCTTTCAATATCAAACTTAACCAAGTAAAATCCCAGTTTAGAAAACTTAACCTAAAGGGATTTTTGAGCCATGCCGTGAATGCATTATTCGCAAACCAAGAAAGATCAACCAATTCCAAATGGCATAAGCAAGATTATTCATCAATTCATTAGTCGAGAATTCACTTAACTTCATTTATGTTTTCATCTCTAAAACCTCGGTATCAAGTTCACTCAAGTAAATACCTTAGGTTATAGGGTTAGTAGTTAGTATCTAGTCTCCTATCCCAATTAAATATAGATATACATCGTCAAGTATATCAACAATAGCACATCTAAAGCCATCATGGCCAATAACCAAGCATGTCTCATCCATCAAAATATACCAAAAGCAGTTAAAAAGCATCTCATAGCTTGACAATCAACATATCACATTCTACACATAAAATCAATCATATTTATTACAGTTAGATAAGTTAAGAGTAGATAAGCAAGTTTACTAACTTACTTACAATAAGGTCCAAGCCTTGATATTATTCTATCTAGGATAATTTTAGTCTTTAATACATTTTAACCTAGTTTTTGATCAATTTCTAGCTTATCCTGTATACAAGGTCCTCCTAGTGTACTTTTTATATAATTTTTGACTTCTTCAACATTATATAGATATTTTCATATCTTATTTCCTTACCATACTATTATGATCTTAAGATAAAGGACCTTGTTAAACATTTGTTATACATACAATTGCTATAGTTTTACTAATATATTATTTAAGTTAGTTGTTTAGCTTAATACACTTAAAGGACTTAGAGATTTACTACAGAAACACATGCACATATTTAGAAATCAATTCATCTCTGCATTAATTTCTGATCTACAATATGCACATTAAGCCATTTCACATATTCACCTGATTTAAATTCCGACTCACGTTCTAATTTACACTATCATCAAATAATCCAACTTTAGCATCCATAACACTGTTTCCTTGCTTGCCTCGCTATAATTCGGTCTCACGTTTCACATATATGACGCTAACTTTTTCACTATCGATAAAAATATGTTTTTATTAAATTAAATGTTTTGCTGACTTACTTTTTCGGAAAAAACTTTACCAAAGTGTTTCTTCTAACATTTTGGATCTCATATTAAAAATTTGTTTGATTCAAGGAATATTTTCCAAAACCCATAATTTACCGATTTTTAGCTACTACAATTATTTTATGCAGCTGTACTTGTGACTTGTACTTTTATATACACTTCATTTCCTCACTTCTTAAGTCATATTTTCTAAGTTATATATTTAATAGGAATGTGTTGCCATTCTAAGTCCTTATTAGTTGGTCAAAGACTGGGGCCTCATATTCTACCCCTTATACAAAATTTTTTGTCCTCAAAACTTTCAAACTTTAGAACAATAGAGGTTTGCTTCAATCACTGGTCTTTCGTTGTGGAACTCTGATTACCACATCACATCACAATCATCATCTTTTGCTAAAGTTGTGACTTTACTTACAACCAATCATATTCTTAGGCTTTTCGATGTTGATCCATGTAGCCATTCTCTTCTATCTCTACTTCATTTGCCATCTTATAATATGAGCCAAATACATCCTCTTGATGTAGTTACATTTAAAATCCTCAATAAAATGACTTCTGACATATTTTCAACATTATTAATTCCTATAATAAAACTTTACTTAGTTTCTGCCACCTAGTACATATCTCATTTCTTGCCTTTACTCAAAGCTAGTCATAATAATATTTTTATTGAAATGTAATATACGACTAATCCTTTTCCTCATGTTTGCTTTTATAACTCTTCGAGCATCACATCTCCATCTTAGTTAAGGGCTTGAATACTTCATATAGCTAGCATACATATAGTATCAGGTATGAGTATAACAAATCTAAACTTTCAATTGATTCGAACTCAAATGAGATAGAGAATAACCTAACCCAGTCGGATTTGTTTTGAATTAAACAAGACTAACCCAACTCTTGGACCAACAAGACGTATGAAGGAATTGACAAATTACCAATCTTACAATCGACATGATATGACTTAATCAATAGTAAAGATAGAAAACTCAACATAGGAAACATAAGAGACATGATAGTTAGAGAATTGTACAAAAGAAACATCGGATTCATTGATTTGCTATTCCCTTCCAAGCTAATCTAACTACTTAAGATGGCTTCATGTACATACTCCAATCACCATATTCTCATCTTCACAAAGTTTTCTAAGCTCATAGCTTAACTCGATCCATTTCCTATCTAATCTTAACTATTATATGTCTATAAATCTACTGCTCAATTCCATCAATACATCAATTTAGTATGAATTTACTAGGATTTCCTCCTAATATCAACTAAAGTCCATCAATTTCTATATAACTTCCTTAAGACTTTTTCTTAGAATTTACTTCAATCTATGTTGGTCCTCTCATTTTTTGTCTCTTTTTCTTAAATAATCTTAATCCATGCTCCTTAACATGTGTTAAATCACATTTCCATCCTTACTTTAATTCTTTATATCCACATAAATGCCTCCATCTTTTCAATCCATTACACTTCTAATCATATTCCTTAAGTGAGTTGTGATACTTTGACGCCCATTTTCCAACCATCCTTTAATACCACACTGTAATGTCCTGCATTCTAGGTGTCTGCTTAAAAATCTTTCTTTACTTTTGGTACTTAAAGACAATTTGTTACTACTGTTTCTGAGTTAAGGATAAGACAAAACTTGTAATTCACCTATCATACAACTATATGAAACTCTTGTTCTCAAAACACTTCTTATTTGATTTAACGAACAACAATGAAAACCTTTACAATAGTGGGCTAAACCCAAAGTATCACAATTGAAAAATCTTTTACAATACATAGCTTCATCAAAAAGTCTTTACAGTACCTAAAAAATTTCTATATTTAAAGCTACATATAGTAATCAAGAAAACCTTCCGGGAGAGCTTCTTCTTATAATCTAAACCTTGATTTGCAACTATTTATCTAATAAAACAAATTGTAGTCACTTGGCTTTCTCCAGTCTTTTCATTTCCATAATGTCATATTATATTTAACTTCTTCTCTAAGTATAAGAAATCTTATCCCATCAACTTACTGTAAGTTGAGTTAAAGTGGACAAACAAGCAATAATGCAATACAATATCTCATGTACACATATCAAACTATCAATTCTAATCGCAATGCACTTCTTTCTAACCAAGCAACGCAAACATAACATATACGTGCCATACTCATGCACACGACATTCATCAATATTGATATCCTAGCCTAGCCCTAGACTCAATTAAACAGGTAATTGATATTGTTGAGCATCTGAATTATCTAATTCAAGAACTTAGAATAGGGTTTAGCAAACTCTACCTAGCCTAAGCTATGCAATTTTATATACTTGAAAACCAGTTTATAAACCAAGATGTTTGTATTACAAAAACAAGCTCCCCTAAGCTAAACCATTGGTTTAACAAGAATCTGGTTTTCAAGATTGAACTTAACCAAGTAAAATCCTAGTTTAGAAAACTTAACCTAAGGGTCTTTTCAATCAAATTCCCAGCAATATAAGGAAGATTATTTATCAATTCATTAGCTAAGATTTCACTTAACTTCATTTATGTTTTCATCTCTAAAACCTTAGTATTAGGTTTACTCAAATGAACAACTTAAGAAGTAGGGTAAATAGCTAGTACCTAGTCTCTTCTCCTAGTTAGACAAAGATACACATCAAGTATATCAGCAATAGCACATTTGAAGCCATCACAGTCAATAGCTAAGCACGGCTCATTTAACAAAAAATACCAAAAGCAATTAAAGATCATCTAATAACTTAACAATCAACATATCACATTTATACACACAAAATCAACCACATTCATTGTAGTTAGATAAGTTAAGAGTAGATAAAATCTACTCAAGAACACAAACAATCCACTTACCTAGGTCACTTAGTAAATTTCTCCAGCTCTTATTCCTAAACCCACTTCACCTAAACAAAATGTACACAATGCTTAAGTCAATATAGGTTAAGTATAATTAAGGTTACTAACGTACTTACAGTTAAGGTCTAAGTCTTAGTATTATTTTTTATAGGACAACTTTAGTCTCCAATACATTCTAACCCAGTTTCTGATCTAATTTCTCACTTACCCTTTATACAAAGTCCTCCTAGCGTACTTTCTAATATAGTTTCTGAATTCTTCAACATTATATAGATAGTTTCATATCTTATTTCCTTACCATACAATTCTGATCCTAAGATAAAGGACTTTGCCAAACACTTGTTATATATCCAACCAATTACTCTAGTTTTACTCACATATCATTTAAGTTAATATTTTAGCTAAATACACTTAAAGGACTAAGAGAATTATTGTGGAAACACATATGCATATTTTGAAATCAATTCATCCTTCCATCAGTTTTTGATCTACAATATGCACAATCTAACCCATACAATAAACTTCTTAAACCATCAAATCATCCAACTTTAGCATCCACACCCTTGTTTCTATACTTCTTAGAATAGTTCAATATTCTTAACTCCAATTACAACTAGATTATATTACATGTAAATCAAATAACTCAATAAAGTATCATTTTCTCACATTTCTAACTTACACTTTTTGTGTTTATCCAAAATACCCAAGATCCATCTTCATCATTATCTAAAAGTGTTTATATAACATTAAAATAGACCCTTTGAACTTATGTACAAAAATTCTGATAGAAACAAGATCATTTGCTAGTTATAACATTTATTGCAAAATTTGTTTTTAGGCTTGATTTCTTAAGAACCTCATATTTCTACTTTGAATATTTTTAAAAATTTATCTAACATCAAATTAGAAAGTGACATTCACTGTTAAACAATTTTTTGATGATCAATGGTGGAAGGGATTGTGTTAGTGGAGTTGGGTGGTATATTTACGGTTGATTGGTGGTAGCGGTTGATTCCTAGATCATGCTTATCCTTTTGATCCCCCATGTGTCCATTTTTCCACTTTTTTTTGTAATTTTTTTTTTCTCTTTGATCCTCTTCTTTTTCCAACTCCAATATTTTACCTAAACCCTATTCTTTTTCCTTAATTGCTAAAAATAACCAGCATGTAGAGGAAACAAGTTTTTATAGTTTGTGGGGTTGTCTCTTTAACTAATCCTTTTCTATATTTTTGCATGGTTACACAAAATTTATTTTTAGTACACCTATGAGAAGATCCTCCAAAACTAAGAAATGTCCACAGTTGTGTTAAGGAAGTCCTACAGCTGTCCCTAGCCAAATCTTAATTTATTTAACTTATTTATAATACAATTTTAAGTAAATTATGTAGTTTATAATTATTTTCCTATTTCGAGTATATAGTTGTACACAATATGCTTATACTAGTTATTTTATTTTCAATTTGCTTCAAATAATTATTTTTATAAGCTAGATAATTTTATTTTTGCCTCATTATAATTTGGTCTCGAGTTTTGCGTATACGATATTAATTTTTTCAGTATCGATAAAAATACGTTTTATTAAATTAAATATTTTGTTGACTTACTTCTTCATAATAAGCTTTGCAAAATTGTTTCTTCTAACTTTTTATATTAAAAATTCATTTGATTCTAAGAATATTTTCTAGAAGCCTTAATTTACCAATTCCGGGCAACTACAATTATTTTACATAGTTGTACTTGTGACTCATACTACTTATAAGCGCTTCATTTTCTCACTTTCTAAGTCATATTTTCCATGTTACATATTTATTAGGAATTCACTACTATTCAGGCATGCTAGAGTTAGATAATTTGATGAATTAAGAAGTTTGTCATGTGAGTCAAAACGTAAGTTAAAATGTGTGTCAAAACATAAATTAAGTGAAAATGTGAAATAACTTAATGTGTAGATTGTAGATCAAAAACTGATGTAGGTATGAATTGATTTTAAAATATGCATATGTGTTCCTTAAATGATATGCAACTAAAAGTATAGCAATTGGATGTATAACAAGTGTTTGACAAAGTCCTTGATCTTAGGATCAAAATAGTATGGTAAGGATGGATCACCACCCATAAAGAAAGCTAGGTCGCATAACTCATACAATGGTGTTGGGTGGCCGCTACCATTGTAAGGGAGTTGTATGATTCCTCTATGGTGGTTACAGTAAGCTATACCTTAAAAAATTATTATGTTAAAACTAATTGTTTAAGAGAATTAGATTTAACCTATAGTTGGGTTATATTTATTACTATAAAAATAAAGGTCAACCATAAATGCAAGAGTGCCATTAAGGAGTAAGGTAGACCCTAATTTACTTATAAAAACTAAATACCAGTTGCCTTTTCTTCACTCATCTAGCTCTCAAAATTGTTATACCTATTTCAAATGATCTTAACTAGCCATTGATGATGAATTACATATAAGGAAATGTAGAAATTGCAAATGCACAAGAACAACTATTTCTTAATTTTAGAATTGACCTCTTTTGATTTGTGGAACTGAAAAAAGTATACTCTATCATTATGCGAATAATTTAATTTCTTCCTATTTTGAGTGTTCATGTTCATTTGCTTTGCAAATTAAAAAAAAAAAAACACACACACACACACACACACCAACACATATATGTATTGTGTTTGTTAAATGGGAAAAGTATTAAATTTTGTTTTATACATAATATATTGTACACCATATAATACTCTTACATTATATAATGTGTCCAATTCAACAATGAAATTCATGAAGGTTTATTTCAAGAATCCTCTCAAGGAGTTTCCCTTTGATTTGAACAAAAGATGTTTTCTTTTATTTTTTTATTTTTTCATACCATCAAGCTTTACAAGATTCTACTAATGGTATTCTTGTAAAGAGAATGGGAAAAAAATGGAAAAATTGTTCATATGAATGCTAGAATCAATGAGTAAAGTATTGTTAAATGTATAGAAAAGGAGAAATTTATGAACAAAAAAGAAAATGATCCTCAAGTCATGGGTGAAGAAATGGTTGAAGAAACAATTTATGAGATTGTTGCAAAGGATGATACAGTTGAAGCAAAGTGTATTGTGCAAGATCTTGATGAGAATAATGAAAGACCCCATGATGAAGTATTACATATAAATTATGAAAAGTTATGGTATTAGTTTATAAGGCCATGATTGTAAATATTTTGTTAACACGAGTTTGTAACTTTTGGGTCAAGTGGTTGAAATGGGCTTATTAATATTTGTTGACTTGGTTGTTCATTGCTTTTCGCTTGGGACATTTTCAAATAGTATCAGAGTAAACCCCTTATCAGTAAGTAAATGATTCCGGTCTGACTCTAGTTCAAAAAAGAGGTCTAAGGAAGGTGGGGAATATCATCGGGGTGTAACTTTTTGCATGCTTTCAAGATGACTTATACGTAATGGGTAACTTGAATCGTACACCAAAAATGAGAGAAGACTTAGGCTCAATTGTAAGGTCTCACAACAAGGACATCGCTTGTTTAAGAGGGAGAAATTCTAAGATGGCATGATTAAGTATCACATTTGGATTATGAGAGGTCGTGATACTAGTTTATAAAACCATGGTTGCAAATATTTTGTCAACATAAGCTTAAAACTTTTGGACTAAGTAGTTAAAATGGGTCTGTTAGTGTTTGTTGGCTTCGCTATTAACTGTTTTTAACCTAGGGCATTACAAATAATGTGTAAGAAGATATTATCATAGAAGTGCATAATCAAGAAATGGTGGAGAAAGAAAACAAACAAGATATTGTGGTAGATTGTTTCCAAGACAATCCATAAAGAAAAAAAAAATCAAATCTCATGTTACAATCGGTAATTTACAATCAAACGACAATGTTACGATGGCTATGGTATCGCAGGTAATTGTTATGATTTCTTTTATCGCCAGAAAAAGAGTTTATTTACTAGATATCATCCATGGTCCAAAAGAGTACAGGATGAAGAATCGGCCAAACTATTAAACAAGCAAGGACAAAATGGGGTTTGGATATGGATCCACCAGTTCATCTTTGTTACGCGACAGTGAGGCCTTGACCATGAAATTCTCGCGAACACCTGGAAAAGCCACAACGCTAAATTGAGTTTCTTGTCCCTTATTCGCGTCATCTCCGAAGGAAGTCGATAAGGACCTTGAAGTTACTAAATCATCACACCAGTAAGTCGCTGCCTTATAACTATTTTTAGTTCTATCTTTTCTTATGAAACATGGAGTTTGACAACTTAGTTTAATAGGTGCTGTCGAGTGGAACACCAAAGGAATGAATGGAGATTGTGGAACTCATGGATGAGAGTGTACGTGCCATGGACGGTAGGACTTAAATTTTGAAGCGGCTTCTCAAGAATATTAGGAATAATAATGTAAAGGATATAAAATTAACTTAAAATGATAAGTGGGAAATTTCAAAGTAAATCAAGTTAATTATATATACAGATACCGATACATATATACTTGTATATTTATATATACAAGGAGATAGACGATAAAGTATAGTGATCAACCTGGACGACATTAGTTATTAGGAAATTTGCGTAGTCCTTAAATGAGGAAAACTCAATCGGACAACCTTTAGAAAATAAAAACTTTATTGGACCTTCCTTGAAGACCGACAAGTAAATGGATACATAAACAGAGTCAATAAATATATAGATATATATGTATATATATATATTTGTATATACACACTAACTACCCCATGAAACCACAAGACCATAGTGGAGAATAATAATAATAATTTATATACCCAAAATAATCTATTACCAGTGAATTTTATGATTAACTACTTCTTTTATCATCAAGTGATTTCAATACTAGTCTAGAGAATCTAGAAGATTACTTTGACCAGTGAGATATGATGACAGAGGGAGTGTTCTTAATTAATATTGCACTTGTTTGTAGTTGTAATTTTATTTGCACCTAAATTATATAAAATAATTTGTTGTGTGTGGGGTTATCTTTTAGGAAATATGTCTGTGTTTGAAATGTTGTGTTATGTAAGGGAAAGCAACTCTAAAATAGATAAACCCCATGTTATGTTCTTTTTCTTTTTTTTTTTTTTTTTGAATATTTGAATTACTTGGTTAATCACCTTGAATAAATTAATTAATGAATATCAAAACCTAAAGCGAATCTGAGCATGCATTGTACAACTACATTAAAGAAGGTTGCTAGCATCACGTAGTGGCATGAAAAGGCGTATGAAGATGATTCTTTGTCTATAATCTCACCCTGATCTTTGCAAACTACTATGTACTAAGGAATGCCATCCTTTGATTGATGCTTCATCCGCTAATACAACCGCTTAGGATATACCGCACTGCTAAGCTTATATGTACTAGAAGATAGATTATTTGATGTTTAGAACTAATAAACTAAAGTAGCAATATATTTTATTAATTAATTAACACATTTAGGGTCGAAGGCAATCACTTGGAGTGATGGGAACCTTGGGCTGATGTGTTGGTACTTATTCCCTAACCCTAAGTAACAAAGGCATTAAATCCATATTGTATATAATTTCTAGATAGCTATGTATATTGTTTACATTTATATGTTTGATCATGCATTGCATTATAATGAGTGAGAACTTGTTTACCATTATGTGATACAGTATGAGGGATATCTCACTTAGCTAAGTTGTTGCTCATACCCTCTTAGACCTCCTTTGATGTAGAGTGTATATTGGTTACACCTAGATAGAAGATCTCCTACGGTGAGCCAAATAGGGTCACTAGAAGAGTTATGTTACAAAAGAAAGAGAGTGCTCGTGTTTTAGATATATATCCTTTAAGACTCATGTTCTTTTATATGTAATTTCATATTACATTATGGGAGCATAGACTCTATATTACCATGGTCATGTTATTGCATTTGGACTTTTTATTATTAATATTATTTTGATATTAGTACTGAGTATCATATGTTTTGGCATTGCAATAGGAATGCAATGACCTTTGGAGTAACCTGTTGTAATGATGACTTATGAGTTGTATCAAAGTTCTTCAATGACAAATAGAATCATTCTTAGGCTTTTATGTAGTATACGACGGGCTATTACATCAAGACTACCCCTTGGGGCATAACACATAATCACAATGTTATCTTTATATCAATCATACTAAAAGAACAATACTTTGATTATCCAATACCAGCTTACCTATGAATGGCCTAAGTCTATTAACTAGGATTTTTGAAAGGATTTGGTATAACATATTACAAAGACTAATAAGCCGAAATTGAGTGACTCTTTTTAGGTTAGGCACTTTAAGAATTAGTATTTGATTTGTTTGATTAAAAAAGGATGAAAGAATACCTAATAAGAAGAAAGTTTGAAGAACCTTTGAAATAGAGTCCCCATTGATGTCCTAAAAATGTTGATAGAAAACACTAAGGAAGCCATCAAGGCTCGGAGCTTTAAGTGCACCTAATTAAAAAGTGATTGCTTTAACTTCTTCTACATTAACACTTCCACATAGTAGGTTGTCCATCAAAGTCATCAATTACTAGTTCTTCCACTTACACCAAATATTCATCCCAATCTCTAGCTCCAACTAATGTGAAAAGGTTGTTAAAGTATTGCACAAACTCATGGCCAATTTCCTCTTCATTCTCCCAATTTCTACCATCTCTACTTTGATTTTTAATAATCTTATTTTTATACCTCCTATTAGGAGTCATGTGATGGAAAAAACTTGTGTTTCGATCTTCATATTTAAACCAATTAACCTAGGACCTTTGATGCTAGAAGATTTCTTCCCTTCTCTTAAATCATAAAATTTCTAGAGAAGATTCTCTAATCTAATCCTCTCCTAGATTATTTACTTCTTCATCTTGAACTTGAGTGAACTTCTCCAACATATCATCTATTGCCTTCTTGTTATTTGGTATAACCTTTTTACTCTAACTTTGAATTTCATTTTGATAGCTTAGTAAATTCTTATGAATAATTCCAAAGTTAGCTCGACTTAGATCAACTTGTCAATTAGCCATCATGACTTGGCTACAAGTCTCCTATGTTAACCATGGATTCTCAAACCTAAACTTTTTTTGCCCTTTCTTATCTTGATAAAACATATTAGTAATAAGAGAGTCATGGTCAAAACCAATAGTTGGTTCAGGTAAAATTTAAGTATATGGAAAGTTTGCAATCCAATCAAATGACCTTGAAACTTTATCAATATGCTCCTTTACCTCCACTCCTTCCTCTCTTGAATTCAACTAGGTAAATTTCTACCCTTTAAAACCTAAGTCCTGCAAGTTTGTATAAAAAACAAAGGATCTAAATCCATTAATTAATCGTACATCTCTTCTCCTACCCCTACTTTTCTCATGCTCTTTAAAAATCTCATTAAAGTCTTCTACACAATTCCAAGGGTGACTGTGCAAGCTTTATTAACTCCTCCTAAAGTTTTCTTTTTCTACCAAAATCTGGAGGAGAATAAACCCATGTGGTATGTATTACTGTACCATTTGCTAAAGTAACAACAACATTTTTGGTCTCTTACAAGTAATCAAAGAGGAGATTAATTAGTTGCTTATTAAAAATTTAGAACTTTTTGAAAAATAAAATATCCCCTTTTGATTACTTGTTTTAAAGGCTTATGTTTTTATTAAAATATGCACAAACATATAATCAAATAAGTAAATAAAAGAGAGATGGTTCAAGAAGATTGGATGAAGGATTTATAGAGGTTCCTCTTTATGATTCAGCTCTCTCTTCTACCTCTACCTGTTGGAATCTGGTCTTCCACATCGGTCGTTTTAATAATCCAATTAATATAAAAGAGTTATAAGATATGACCTCCTTTGCTACAAGTCATATTGCTTTGTCTCATAACTGAATACTAGCTCTCACAAACTATAGTGTTTAACTTTCAACTAACAAGTATAAGGAAATTTCGAAATCAACTGAGAAAGTACAAGATTCTAAGTTACAATGAATAAAAGATATTAGCTCAAAACAATCTTCAGAATTGATAATCGTTATTGTTGTTGATCTCTCCTTTTTTCTTAGTATATATTTTGTTGGTTCAATGGAAGCTTTAGGTACTTGCTTAAATTCAATAGCTAGTTTCCTAATTTTTTTCATTATATAAAATTTGACCTTTGGGAAAAATATTTCTCTTTCTAAGGGATTAGCACCCCCGAACATCCCTTACAACAATCGATAAGATATACATCATATGGGATTTTGTTGCCTACCACTTAAGGATATCCACATCAGCCTCATCTTTATGCAGGTGTTAGACTTGATATACTACTAGTTCATTGAAGGTTTTACTGGTAGTCTCCGAATTTTGGCATATTTGAGTGATTTGCCTGCTCATCTTCGTAGCCATAGCATTAAAACTACTGGTAAGAATGTTAGATTGAGATGATTAAGACGAAGGTTGCGTTTTACCCCTATGATAGAGGAATAAGGATTTAAGCGTGCTCTTAGCTTCCATGTTCAGCCTTGCAACTTCAGTCATAGGATCTTCCATGCTAACATTTTGGTAAAATTCCTCCAACAAATTATAAGTACTGTGAAACTTATAACATGGATCTAACATTATAGCAATATAAAACAAGAGAGGAAAGGGGCAAAAGCATATAAGTAATTTAGCCTTCATTGTCACAATGGTAGGAAAGAGTAATGGTTCATCTATAAAGTTTGCTAATGTATAATAATATTGACAAGATTTGAGAATACAACATTATTGTAAAGCCTGTTTTTTTCCCTCTCGATTTTTAAAATTAAGTCTTCTTTACTAAACTCTATCTGTTTAGTACTAACCCTTAACTAGAGCTTAAGGAAAACCGGTTGTTTTATATTTTGAAAATGTTTTAGAGTTGCCATCTGACTAAAGTTGGGAAAAAAATTAAGTTATAACCAATTGGGTAGATTGGTTATAACTCAACTACTGGTTTTAACGAGAAAACTAATTTTGTAAAATAGTTTTAAAACTAGAGATCTAAATTTGAGAGTTAGGATTAGTTAAACCCATATAGGTACCATTAACTTTCCAATTTTAACCTTAACCTTAAAAATCACCTTTTAATAGAATAGAACTCAGTTATTTACCTAAATGGGACAACTTGAATAATCTAAAAAGGAAAATTAGGTATTTTATTTTTTATTGTCGCCTTGCAGGTGCCTATGCACCCATTATTCGGGATCAGATGCATGTAGTTTTTTTGTAAAAATTTAGTAAGTTGGGTTTGTTTTAATTTGAAAATGCGTCGGATTTAAATTTTTAATCTAATTTGGTTTATTTAAGAAATTTTCTAAAAAAAGGCCTTAAATTAGAAATTTTTATTTTTATGAAAAAAATTCTAAAGTGCCCTAATTTTGATCATGAGTTGATTTATTTTGCTTATTTTATTTTATTTTTCTAAGTGATAAAACAATTTATTCACCTACCTATTTATTTGTTTTTACTCTTACTATTTTTTAAATATTAACTTATTTATTATTATTATTTATTTACTTTTTAATCTATTTCTACTATACTAAAAAGAATAAACTATCTTTTTTTTTTTATTTTACTTTTATATTACAATTTACATTTTACATAAATAAATAAATACAAGAAAAAAAAAAGAAAAAAATTGAAATAATGAAATGGATGAGGACCAGACTAAGAACTGCATCAGGTATGTGGGTCGGATCTAGGTAAGGATCTAGATTAGGTAGGGTCGAGTTAGCACTCGGATTTAGGTTGCGTAGTAGAGAAGTGCAGCAGCAATGTTTCAACTCAATCCTTACACCAAAACGAGTGGGCAAGGGGTTTTTTGTGCATTTTGGATTGGATATAGGGGCGGGGAGGTGCTTGTTTAGGTATGGTGGTCGGTGGCGGCGGAGCTACAGTCACGGTGCTAACTACTGGGTTCAAGAGGGCAATTAGTTCTTAGTTTTCTAGTAGTGCTAAGCTTGGTCGTAGTGGTCGTTTTGGTCGAAGATGGTGGTTTCGAAGGTGGAGATGCAGTGGCTAAGGTTTCAATAGTAGAGGAGCTTTAGGTTACGGTAGGAGTTAGGGGTGGTTATTGGAGATAGTTTAGGGCTTGGGGATAGTGGATGCGAGGTGAGATTGATTCGAAAAGCTTTAATTCAAAGCTTATCCTAAAGAGAGAGAGACACGACTATAAGTTAGAGAAAAGAGTGAGATTGTAGACGAGTTTGCTAATAAGAGAGAGATTCGATGCTTGTTTATGATCGTATCTATTGTGAAACAAGGCTAAGACCTCCATTTATATACCAAATCAACCCAGTAAGCAAGGAAAGCTTGAATTTGGATTAAATGAGAATTTCCGCAATTCATGTTTTTTTCTGATTTTTGGTGTTTGAATTGAATACGTTTTTGACTGAATCTAGACAAGAATTGAGTCAAACTTAAAACTAGGCTATGTTTAAAATAGGATCAAACCAAGAAATCACTCGTGTGTATGTAGAATTTATGTCGAAAATGGATCTAAAGTAGGGGGGATGGGCTGTTTTTCAATCGAGAAAGAGGGGGAAAATAAGGGAAAAAGAAAGGAAAGGGAGAGAAAAGTGGCTAACATAACGCTGATGTAGTGCCATATCAGTCGCATCATCTAGTGGTTGCGTTCCATGTATCCTTACGTGACACGTGGCAATTAACATGGCATGCTACGTGGCACCACATTAGCCCAGCCAATCCGTTGCTATCATGTATCAAGACACGTGGCATAGTGAAATCCTGACACGTAGCAATTCCTAATGTGGTAGTATATTAGCTGAAAAAATAAAAAAGGCTTTCATGACTTTACCAAGATTTGAACCCCTGACCTCTAAGTTATTCCCAATGTTATGCCATATGCTTATCTGTTAGGCCGTTAACCTATATCTTGTCCATATTTACAATTAAATTGCACTTATGAATTACGTCTACCTAGGCTAGATTCAAATCTAAGTTCAAGCCCAACGGTTCCCCTTTCCATTTTTATTTAAAATTATAAATCTATTCTATTAAATTATTATTTTCAAAATTTCCTAAATCTTTTACTTTCAATTTTTTCCCATTTAATGTGACTTTCAATTTTCTAAATTTTTTCATCATCTTTTTTTATTTTCTAAATTTCTTATTTTTAGGCTTTTTCTTATTTTTTTGAGATTTCTTATTTTTTTTTTGTCTGTGTTTTCTAATTTTTCTTTTTTTTTTTAATCTTTCTAAACTTCTTTTTTTTTTTTCTAAATTTCTTAATTTTTAGATTGTCTTTAATTTTCTATTTTCTTTTTATGTTTTTCCTGATTTATGACCCTTTATCTTATAACATAAAATAAAATAAAAAGAGAGCAAAAATTGAGTGTCTACAATTGTCTCTCTTTATGGTGAAGTTTGAATAAAACTTTGCTACAAAGACAAACAGACACAATTTTTGCCCTTAGGGATGACTTTATAACGACTAATTGGCTATTTTATACTTGATTTACTAGGGATTTGGTGAAGAAATGAATCCCAGTTATGCCCTTCTATACCTACTAACCAAAGTAAGACTGTCTCTAGGGGACTAGCAACCCTAAACTGGGATCAATCTGAAGAACCTGGTTATGCTTCTTTAGGCTCACTAACCTAGGCGAAAGCGTCTGTAGGGGATTAATAACCTTAAGTTGGGATCGATTTGAAGAACTTGGTTGTACTTCTCTAAGCTTACTAACTTAAGCGAAAGCGTCTCTAGGAGATTAGTAACACTAAACTAGGATCAATCTAGAGAACCTAGTTGTACCTCTCTAAGCTAACTAACCTAGGTGAGAGCATTGTTTGGGGAATAGTAACCCTAAGCTGGGATCGATCTAAAGAACCTGGTCGTACCACTCTAAGCTTACTAAGCTAGGCGAGAGCATCTCTTAGGAACTAGCAACCTTAAGTTGGGATTGATTTGGAGAACCTGATTGTGCCTTTCTAGGCCCACTAACCTAGGTAAGAGTGTCTCTCAAGGACTAGCAACCCTAAGCTAAGATGGATGTGAAGAACTCGATCGTACTTCTCTAGGTTCAATAACCTAGGCGGGAGTTTCTTTCGGGGATTAGCAACCTTAAGTTAGGATCAATTTGGAGAACATGGTAGTGCCTTTCAAGGCTCACTAACCTAGGCGTGAGCATCTTTCGGTGATTAGTTACCTTAAGCTGAGATCAATTTAAAAAACTTGGTCGTACCTCTTTAAGCTCACTAACTTAAGTGGGAGTGTATCTCAAGGACTAGTAACCCTAAGCTGGGATTGATCTAAAGAACCTAGTCATGCCTTTCTAAGCTTGCTAACTTAAGTAGAAGCGTCTCTCCAAGACTAGCAATCTTAAGCTAGAATCGATTTGGAGAACCTAGTTGTGCCTCTCTAGGCTCACTAACTTAGGCCGGAGCATCTCTTGAAGGCTAGTAACCTTAAGTTGGGATCGATTTGAAGAACCTAATCGTGCCTTTCTAAGCTCGCTAACCTAGGCGGGAGTGTCTCTTGAGAACTAACAACCCTAAGCTAAATTCAATCTGAAGAACCTGGTTATGTCTCTCTAGGCTCATTAACCTATGTAAGAGTATTTCTCTAAGACTAGCAACCCTAAGCTGGGATCAATCTAGAGAACCTAATTATGCCTCTTAAGGCTCATTAACCTAAGCAGGTAGCGTCTCTTGGGAACTAGCAACCTTAAGTTAGGATCGATTTAGAGAACCTGGTCATACCTCTCTAAGCTCACTAAGCTAGGTGAGAGTGTCTCTCAGGAACTAGTAACCCTAAGCTGGGATAGATCTGGAGAACCTGATCGTGCCTCTCTAGGCTCGCTAACCTAGGCAAGAGCGTCTTTTGGGGACTAGTAACCATAAGCTAGGATCGATTTGAAGAACCTGGTCATGCCTTTTTAGGCTCATTAACCTAAGCAGAAATGTCTATCGAGGACTAGCAACCCAAAAGTAGGATTGATCTTAAAAACCTAGTCATGCCTCTCTAGGCTCACTAACTTAGGCAGGAACATCTCTCGAGGATTAGTAACCTTAAGCTAGGTTCCATTTGAAGAACTTGGTCATGCCTCTTTAGGCTCACTAACCTAGATGGAAGCGTCTCTTAGGGACTAGCAATCCTAAACTAGATTTAATGAAGTGCCCTATGGGCTTACCAGAAGGAATTGATGA
Source organism: Lumnitzera littorea (assembly GCA_024138015.1). Classification (NCBI taxonomy): domain Eukaryota; kingdom Viridiplantae; phylum Streptophyta; class Magnoliopsida; order Myrtales; family Combretaceae; genus Lumnitzera; species Lumnitzera littorea. The sequence continues at coordinate 1,434,916 of JAMXBB010000008.1, read as the reverse complement.
AGAGAAGTGCCCTATGGGTTTGCTAAAAGAACTTGGTATATAGAAGTACCTTATAGGCTTGCTAAAAGAAATTAGGCATCTTATTGGCTCGCTAAAAGAACTTCGAAAAGAGAAGCATCCTATAAGCTCGCTAAGATAACTTGATGAATAGAAGCGCCCTATGGGTGTGCTAAAGACTTTGAAGAGAGTTGAATGGATGGAAGGCAGGATTGCCCCTTTTAAGAGCTGGCTAGGATTAAACTCATTTGAAACACTACTTGATTTGAGGAAAATATTTATAGATAAACCCTTTGGTGAAAACCATTTACATTAAAAAGACATTGGGGATAATTTCCTTCTTTTAGGAAGAATGAGAATGACCTTGACTATTGTGGTCACCTTTTTTTTTTTTTTTTGGTGAAATGGATTGAAAACTTAGTCACTTGAGTTGACATAGACTTGGAATAAAGACACTTTCTCTCTACTAATAGGTCGATGTTCCCCTTAACCTTAATGCCACGTTACTTAATGGGGCCTTGTGATTTCAAACACCTTTATTTTTTTGAGGTAACTCATGACTAGTTTGGTCAAAAAGGACTTCCTTGCAAACTCTTAATCTAGATTACTCTTGACTACAATCCCAAAATTATAGTCCATTTTGCATGTCATACGCCTTGATCAATCCATTAGTTTTTTTTTTTTTCATTTTAATATTATGAATTTAAGGTTTTGTTCTAAGGGTCTCAAAAAAGGACAAATGAAGTAGCCTATTTTGAAAGAAAAATTTTATTAATCTTGGGCGTATAAGTCTAGAATCTTAGGAAAAATTAAAAATATGCTTGCCTCAGTTTCAAAAACAACTACTATTAAAGATAGATTACCTTTTAAGATTAGAAGAGTCTTTATTGTGTGAGGGTAGTATTGTAGGTGGGAAGGCTTGGTGTGATTCAGTATGAAAGAGGCTTTAGAGTGGATATAGAGATTTTAGGTTTTTGAGCTCGAATTGTGATTTAAGGCCTTACGTCTTTGGAGCTATTTAGGCTTTGACCCTCAACCTTTTGATTCGATTTGGTTATCCCTATTGGGATATGATATATCTCTTGGGGCTTTTATCTTACACTTGGGCTCTCTTTTCCTCATCTTTCTCTTTTCATTTTTATATTATTACTTTGCCCCCATTGTCTCTAGCTTTCCTTTCTTTTCTTTTTTCCCCAAGAATGATTGTCTCAATTGCCAAGTTTTTGCCTTTTAAATGACTTAAGACCCTAAATCCATATATTTCTATTATATGAGCTCAGGTGAGGTAAGCATAACCTTGAGGTGTTTAAAAAGGATATGGATCTTCTTTATTTCAAAAGAAAAATAACTTATCAAAAATAAAAGTTACTTTTGAATTTAACGTTATTGAAGCAAGCACAAACCAATTTTATCTTTTTCTCCTCATCAATGACCCTAATCTTTGAATTACCCCATTGTAAGGTGATTCTTGATAGGATTTAATTTTAAAGATACTTCAAACTGGTCCAATGGGGGTAAATAAGAGATAATTATGTTTAGGATTTGAAAATAAATGCCTAACTTCATTTTAATCTGCATATCACATTTAAAGTGGAAATTAGAGTTCATGGATTGGAAATTAGGTTGTCAAGAGATTGGAAATTAGGTTGTCAAGAGATTGGAAATTCAGAATTTGGAGATTGTGTTTTCGAAAATTTGGAATTATGGACATCAAGACTTCATTGAGGATTTGAAATTTTGTCAAGATTTGCGAGTGAATTTGTAACTAATAAAAACTTCTTCGAACATCATTGTTAAATTCTTATTTATAAACCAAAAACTGAATCTTTCATATCTTTTAATTATAGATTTGATTTTTAACAAACGAAAGATATGATGGAGATTTCACTTACCTTCTACGAATCTCATTTGAGCTTTCTATTTATCGGGCTCGATCTGCTCCAATAATTTAATCTAGCCTAATTAATAAATTATAAATTTAATCTGGCCTAAGATAATTTAGATAAAAATATCTATTTTATATCAGACTGGACCAAAATTATTTTAATAAAACCTAACTCTTAAATGACTTAATGGTTTATTAAATTAATCACACGCTGTTATCCAATTTGATATTAAATGATCTAACGTAACTCAACTTGATACGATACAATACGACTTAACTTGACTCGATACGATACGACTTGACTTGACTCGATACGATACGACTTGACTTGACTCGATACGATACAATACGATTCAACTCAGTACGATAGCACTTGACTCGATTTGACTGGATACAATACAACTTAATTTAACTCGATATGATATGATATGACTCAACTCTCCTTTTTTATTTTTTCACTTTTTATTCTTTAATTTTCGTTTTTCTTTTATTTTCTTTTATTTTGTTTATTTTTTATCCTAGCTCAACGAAAATAAAAAATGACAAAAATAAGGTGTCTACAATATGATAATAGCATCATGCTTCTAGGTCAAACTTGTACCGCTTGTAATTCAGATTAGGGGCTTCACAAGCTATAATTTTTGCCGCTTTTCGATGATGAAAGATTTGGGTAATTGAGATCTTCAGTTGTGTGAATTGTCTCCTCTAAGTCCCTAAGGCTTGTTTTTTCTCACTTCTACTTAGCTTTTTTCTTCTTGGGCCTCCTTCATTATTTGGGCTTATTGACATTTGATCAGTATTGACCATTGGGTGTTGAAATCTTCTAAGTATAGGACCCATTGCCATTTCTAGATCTATATTACTCTTTTGTAGCGTAGCTACCGTTTCTTCTAGATTCGATAGTCTCTTTTCTAGGTTTGAATCTTGGGATATTTGGAAAGTGGTGATTATTAAGAACAAGATCTACCATTGTTGGCCATCTAATGAATCATCTTTTCTAAGGAGGTGAGTCTATCATCAGCCATGTGAACTTGATTAGAAGAATTTTTTACCAGTTAGCAAATTTTCTTTTCTTTCTTTCTTTTTCTTTTTTCTTTTTTTTTTTTGTTCTTTGAGGAAATCTCTCCTTTTTAAGAAATAGAAAAGGAAAAATGGAATATAAGGATAAAACTTACTTACAAGTTATGAGAAAGGAGTAGAAAAACAATCCTAAGGGATTACGGGCCTAAATATTTTACAAACTTACGAGAAAAAAGATCCTAAGGATGTATAGGAGAAGAGATTGGAAAGAGTTAGAGTAGAAGGTAGAAAGAAAAGGACTTAGAAACTTAAGGACACAACTCACATGATGTTATCCAAATAGAAACTAATTAATATTTATAGGCAAAATGCAATATGAGGATGTGCGGATGCAGAGAGGGGTGCTGGCAAATTGACTACGTTGTGGCAAGAAAAAGATTTTTATTACATCTTTGAAATTTCCCTTTATTCAAAAATTCTTTATAAATAATCCTTATAATCTAGATCTTCTTTTTCTTGTGATGTTTTGGCTCTTCTTCAATCTTATTTCTTTTATTTAGCTTAGCAACCTTGATCCATCTAGCAATTTGGGAGATATTTTCAGTGTGGAACATTTGGAAAGCTCTTACCTAGTAATAGGTAGCAATACTTTTGAGGAGTTCAATGACAGTAACAAACGCATCAATGAGATTCATCTTTTGGATGCTTTTCCTATAAAGAAAATCAAGTTTATGGCTCCGAGTATGGTTGATAAACCAAACCATAAGTAAGGCTATATTAGTCTTTAATTCTCCATTCCTCTCTTCTTGTAGACAATCGAGCGATCTAGCTTGTGTTGCTAGCAGTGTTGAGACATAAGATTTCCTTTCTAAAAATTGGGTCATTAGCTCTGCAATCCTATGATGTATATGAAAATGGTTCCAAATGCTGCCAAGATATAAGCGTTGATCCTATATTGCTGCTAATCTTCAAAGCAACCACAAAAGAGTTTCTAGTTGTAGCTGGGCGAAGTCGCGAATCAAGTAAAAAGATCATCTACCTTAATGATTCTCCCATGGAGATCTACCCAAATTCTACATATTTCAGATTCATGAAGGCCTAAGAGTTTTTTGAAAATCTTTGTAGGGCTAGCCGAGATATCTAAGACATATTTTTTATTTCCAACAGAGGGGACTCCTAATAGATAGGAGTATTCTTTAATGGTTGGGCTTAGTTAACATGGGCCAAAGCGAAAAGACTGACTCTGAGGGTCCCAAAAGTTAACCAAAGCTCATACCATATTGATATTGGTCTAGACTTTGAGTATGGAGAGCACAGGCTTAATCTTGTCTTCAATGAATTTTTGATAGTCTGGATTGAAAAATTGAAACCATCATTCAATTATCGTCTTGGGCTCTAGAAGCTTGTGGATATGGACTTCTTTGAAAAGGGTTTGTGTAAGAGAGGACCTAACCATTTTCTATAAAAAGGATGAAAAGAAAAATTACATCAGAACTATCTTATTTACATGGGGATCACATCGATATTTTAAAGGAAGAAAACATTTATAGGGAAAGGATTAGGAAACTTCATAGATTTTTTTTTTTTTTAGTTTTGCCATATTGTGTCAATTTGCCGATTTTGGGAAAAGGGTTCATGAATGGAATTCTAAAAAGATCCTTAAGTTTTGTGACCTTATTTGTTAAAGAATACTTTTATTGGTCACATCGAGCTTAAGTGAGGTGGCCTAATCAACCTTGAGCGATGGTTACCCAATGCTCCCCCTCCTAAGGTCGTAAAATGACTTGGGTTTAACCGTATCTATCCTACATATTTGATGCAACAAATGACTCCCCATTTCCCAATGCATGTGGTATGATAATAGTACATGCATAATAAAAGTTGAGAGTGAATTCTAGGAAAAATATAGGGAAATAAGCTTCAGGTTTGTTTTTTCTTCTCCTTTGTAACAATGTTGCCTTATTAGTTACTCGCTAAACCCTGAAGAATGTATGCTAGAAGGGTGGATTCTAGAGGTCCTTAAACTTTGTGATCTTATGTGTTTCTAAAAAACAATTCATTGGTTACATCGAAGTTTAAGTAAGGTAGCCTAATCAGCCTCAAACAGTAGTTACTCTACTACGCTAGAAACTTACACAATGGCTCTTCATCCTAAGGTCCTATGATGGTTCAAGTTCGACTGTATCTATCATGGTACATAAGATAAATCTCCCCCTAAATAATAGGATAATTAAAACTAAACTTGCAAAAACTTTAGTATAATTATGGTATAAATAACAAAGAATAAATAAGTAAATAAATTACACTAAGGTGATTTTTTAGAGATTAATTTTAATTTCGGAAAGTTAAATGGCTAACCGTCTTGACGTTCCTAGTAAAGTCACTAAGTTGTTAAGCTTGGTTTTTTTTCTCCCAATTTTTAAAATCAAGTCTTCTCTAAACCAACCAATACTAAACCTTATCCATTTAATACTGATCCTCGACTAGGGTTTAAGGAAAACCAGTTCTTTTATATTTTGAAAATGTTTTGGCATCACTACCCAACTGGAGTAGGGAAAAAAGTTAAGTTATAACCAATTGGATGGATTTGTTTTAACTTAGCTACTTGTCTTAACAAGAAAACAAATCTCATAAAATGGTTTTAAAACTAGAGATCTGAATTCGGGGGTTAGGATTTTTTTAACCTTTATGGGTACCATTAACTTTCCAATTTTAACCTTAACCTTAAAAGTCACCTTTCAATAAAACAGAACTCGGTTATTTACCTAAATGGGATAACTTGAATAATCTAAAAAGGAAAATTAGGCATTTTATTTTTTACCGTTATCCTATAGGTAGCTACATACCTGCTATTTAAGATCAAACGTACGTAGTTCTTTTTGTAAGACTTTAGTAATTTAGGTTTGTTTTAATTTGAAAATGTGTTGGGTTTACCTTTTTAACCCAATTTAGTTTATTTAAGAAAATTTCTAAAAAAGGTCTTAAATTGGAACATTTTGTTTTTTTTTGAAAAAAATTCTAAAGTGTCCTAATTTTGAACATAAGTTGATTTATTTTGCTTATTTTAAAATGTTTTTTTTTTCTAAGTGATAAGACAATTTATTCACCTACCTATTTATTTATTTTTACTTTCATTATTTTTTTATTAACTTATTCATCATTATTATTTATTTTTTAATCTATTTCTACTATACTAAAAAGATTAAACTATCTTTTTTTTTTCCTTTTTTTTAACTTTTACATTACAATTTACGTTTTTCATCAATAAATAAATAGATAAAAAAAAAGAAAAAACTGAAATAATGAAATGGATGAGGACTGGATTGAGAACTAGATTAGGACCACAAGTCGGATCTGGGTACAAATTTGAATTGGGTTAAGTTGGGTTAGCATTTGGATTGGAGTCGTGCAATAGCAACATTTTAGCTCAATCCTAGCACCAAAACAAGCAAGCGAGGGCTTTCTTGTGCGTTTTAGATTAAAGATAAGGGGGTAGGCTTGATGCTACAGCTTGGGCTGGTTGTTTAGGTGGTGTTTAGGTATGGTGGTTGGCAGTGGCAGAGCTATAATCGTAGTGCTTGCTGCTGGGTTCAAGAGCGTAATTGGGTCTTGGTTTTCTACTGGTACAAAGCTTGGTCGTAGCGATCATTTTGGTTAAAGAGGGTCGGAGATGGTGGTTTCGAATGTAAAGATGTGGTGGCTAGGGTTTTGATGGCCAAGGAGCTTCGGGTTACGACAAGAATTAGGGGTGGCCACTAGAAATAGTTTAAGGCTCGGGGATAGTAGATACGAGGTGAGATTGATTCAACAAGCTTCAATTCGAAGCTTATCTTAAAGAGAGAGAGAGACATGGTTGCAAGTTAGAGAGAGAGGTGAGACTGTAGACGAGTTTACGAATGAGAGAGTTTCAATGCTAGTTTGTGATCATGTCCGTTGTAAAACAAGCCTAAGACCCCTATTTATATACCAAATCAACCCAATAAGCAAGAAAAGCTTGAATTCAGATTAAATAAAAATTTTCGAAATTTATGGTTTTTCTAATTTTTGGAACTCAAATTGAATACATTTTTGGCTAAATCTAGATAAGAATTCGGTCAAAATTAAAACTAAGCTATGTTTAGAATAGGATCAGACTAAGAAATCACACGCGTATGTGGAATTTATGTCGAAAATGGATCCAAAGTTAAGAGGGTGGGGAGGTGAGGGGCAACAAAGAGGAGGAAAATAAGGGAAAAAGAAAGAAAAGGGAGAGAAAGGCAATTGATGTGGTGCCACATTAGTCGCTTCGTCCAATAGCTATGTGCCATGTATCCTCACGTGACACGTGGCCACGGACGTGGCATGCCACGTTAACCCTTGCTAATCTAATCCCGCCACATGTCAAGATACGTGGCACAGTGAAATCTTGATAAGTGACAGTTTCTAATGTGGTAATGTATCAATTGAAAAAATAAAAAAGGCTTTCATGCCTTTACTAAGATTTGAACCTTTGACCTCTAAGTTATACCCAATTCCATGCTCATATACTTATCCATTAAGTCATTGGTCTATGCCTTATCCAAATTACACATATAGACTAAGTTAGCTTAGGTAAAATTCAAATATAAACTTAGGCCTAACGGTTTCCCCTTTCCATTTTTATTTAAAATTAAAATCTATTCTATTAAATTATTATTTTCTAAATTCCTTAAATCTTCTATTTTCAATTTTTTTTTTACTTTTAATTTTCTAAATTTTTTCATCTTTTTTTTTTTGTATTTTCTAGATTTCTTATTTTTTTGTGCTTTTTCCTATTTTTCTATTTTTTTTGTATTTTTCTAAATTTCTTATTTTTTGGATTATCTTTAATTTTCTTTTTTTTTTTTGTATTTTTCCTGATTTAGGACTCTTTATCTTATAAAATAAAAGGAGAATAAAAATTGGGTATTTACAATTGCTAATAGGATAGTAGCAACCGGATAGAATCATCATGGGGTGGATGAAGGTACCTAGCAACTCATACAAACTACTTGTTTTCTTAGCTTACTTTTCAATGAATGTAGGAATTATAAAAAATGGTCAAGGCCTTCTAGACCTATATTACAAATTAAGAAAGTTTTCAATATAAAGTATCACCGTAAGGTATGAATAAATTATATCTCTAAATAAACGTTAAACCTAATGAATGTAATATTAATTTTATGTAATACAAATTGCTAACTTTTAACGATTTGTCTAACATCTCATGTATGAAATTCCATCGTATGATGACGTCATGAGGTAAGATGAATAACTCATGGTTTTCATTCCAATAGCAATTAATATACTCTAAGTGTTTTTGTTTGCTATGATGGATACAATTTACTGCAATGTGAATCTTGATAAGATGATCCACTATCTCAGAAGCATTCATGCCATCCTACACTACAAGATTTAGAATGTAGCACATATAAAAGACATGGAAAAACTTCCCTTCACAAATCGAGTTTAGTTGTTGTTTTAATGGTCATATCGCTATCGTGTTTGCGGATGCATTATCAAAGGATATATTGAATAGCCTACATATGTCGTAGGTCCAAATCGTATCCAAGGTGTTAGATGTGATTGCTGGATTCGTGTCAGTTTCCAAGAACAGCATAAATGCGATGATTCGCTTCTGCTCCACCTAATTTTCATCTATCCAGGGTATTGTGACAAACATATAACTATCATTAATGTCGATGAGTGGTGATTTCCATATGTCTAATGTAAAAGAAATGTTGTACGACAATATGAATAGCATTGAGAACAACAAGAATTTTGTAACAGCAATAATCTAAATAATTTTGAGGTAAAGATTCAGATTTATGTTACCTAGATTCAAGACTATGTAGTTGTACCTTCAACTGTTCGTGTTTATGTATAAACAATTCAATTATTTTATTTCACAGGGTTTTTCGCCTTGTGTGCTTATACTCTAGCTACAATGAGCCGGATGCCCATTCTCCAAAATCTTCATGACTTACTGCATGGAACGATATACTAATGATTACCATCATCTAAACGAGACTTTCTCATGCCTTCTTCTGGTTGAATACAAACGGCGTATTGCTTTCCTCTTTAACTAACGAAGTTCCTATTGATCGAGCATTAAGGACTCTAACCAATGGTTCTTTTTTCTTTTGATACATCTTTAAATGTCTTATAAGGTGGCTCATTCTTGACTTGGACTTTCTAGATAAATGTTTATTACATGTCATATACTAAGCAGCATCTTCTCTGGCCATAACGATGAAATAATCCAAACGTCGCTTCTTCTCCTCCTCCATCTTCCGAATGAACCTTCAGTCATTGTAGAGCCAGGTTTAGTAATCTTCCATGCGACTAACTCTATGATGGGTTTTCAATATAATCCTCCTAGCCATAATGAGATAAATATAATTACAATATTTTCAATTAATTATTTCACAATTGATATCTACACCAACTAAAAATGTAAATTCACTTTTGCTAATAAAAGACAATCTAAAGGACAAATACCATATCGAAATCTTTATAGTTATTCACATTCTCACTAGTCATTGAAGGTAGCTGTTGTATTATGGGTAGAGGAACATCCCCAACCGTATTAGCATGGATAGTAGAAGGAGTGTCACTAGGCGAATACCCCGGGATTGGTTGTCCGATGGTATTTAAGAAATGTGTGTACCCTTGATGGGGAATCTTATGATCGAAGATCTATGAATCGTCATTTTAATTAATTGCCGGTAAGTTATAATCAGGATTTCTACTTCCAATTCTTTACATTGTTAAATGTATGTAAACAAAGATAGGAGTTTAGAGAGTAAAGATAATATGGGATAAAAGTTCCACCAAAGTTGGGAAATAAAATAGAGGGAATGTTGGAAGGAATGTAGCTAATGTTGTGGTGTAACTCATATTTATAAGCCAAAGAAGAGAGCATGCTGCAAAAGGCCAATGTAGGGACATTAGACTTTGCCTAAGGGAAAATATTTAGGTGAGAAGCTTGACGTTGGCATGTTATGGATAACGTGCCCACGTTAGGCGTCCTGCCCAAATATTTTTCCTTAGGCAAGAGTCCAACGCAAGGATGTTGGGTATAACTTCCCTACGTTAGGTCTCCATTCATTTGTTGATTTATGTCTAACTATTTGCTGAATTCTATTTCTACATCAAAATTACCTAATCAATCACTTCAGGCTCATCTGTATCCATCTCCTCATTATTTAACGATCCTATGATAAGTATAACATTTTGTTCATGTGCGATTACTAATTTTTCTCCTCTAGATTTGTATAATTGCAAATGTTGTGAAAAGTGACCAACAACTCTATTGCGCTTGTTGGTGAGATAAGTGTTGCATGTAAGACATTTTGCAACACCTTACCTTAGTATTTCAATGAAAAAATTCCAAATGCCTCTTTTCTCACGATGTGTTGACATGGCAATATGTAAAAAATTTAGTTAACTACTAGCAAAATACATCAAATCGCGACTATTTATAGGACTAGTCACTAGTGTTGCTATAGCTACAAATTGGCCTTTACTTCAGTTATGCCTTAATGTGCCCATGTTTAACTCAATGTGGACATAATGCAGGCTATAACGTACCAATGTTTGTCACAACATGGGCATGTTAAGGCCCTAATGGTCTTCTTTTGTACCCGTTAGAACAACAATGAGCCAATATTGCGAACAACATAGGCACTTTATGCCTAGAACATGCCAACGTTGACACTAATATGGGTATGTTAGGGCCACAAAGGTCGTCTTGCGACTGTTAAGGCTACAACGTGCCAACATTAGCAACAATGTCAGTACATTGTATTTTTTTATTTTTACCGTTTAGGCCCTAATATGCCTACGTTATGACTAATGTTGGCACGTTTTGGCCACAACGTGATGACCTTATGACCAATGTAGGCACGTTGTGGCCAATATGGGAATGTTTTGGTCACAACGATCTTTTTTTTTTTTTTTTTTATCGTTATGGCCACGATGTGCTGACATTATGGCCAACATAGACTTGTTATGGCTTGAGAATGGCTATATAAGGCCATTCTCCACTTACAATTTCTTACATTCGAAACCAAAAGTGTCCATGCTCCAAAATCCTCCATTTCACTTTCCAAGTTACTAAACCCTTACCCAGATAAATTACCATAGAATCCTCCTCTCATGCACAATCTAAAAAAAGCAAGTAACAAAGTAAATCTAGGAATAAGCATTCTTGATCCAATTCTTCCACACCCCCTCTATTAGCTCTAACCAACGCCCATGTGTTCGATGGAGAAATGTTCTAGTCACGTGGTCATACGATTACGATGAGTTGCTTGATCTCGACAACTTTCAAGAGCTGCTTCAATAAACAGGCCTCCAGGGATTATTAAACTTAAATAATGATACATATCTCGACTTAGTTTAGATATTCTAATCTAATGCGACAATCAAATCGGTTTATGAAGGTGATGATGACGAGCCATGGAACGTGATGAATATCAACGTTGAGTATATCTCCACTTATATGTTTGGTCAAGTTTTGACGGTTCATTTGGAATACATCAATGAATTATTGCAACTCCCTCCCAGCAGCAAAATCTTTAAGTTTTAGAAAATGGGACGTGTAGAAGCTTTTGTTTGGGTATTCATCATATATGTAGCAAAATCTTAGGCACCTGAAGTCTGGTGATCCCCCTCTCATGGTGCGACTTCATCATATAATTACCAACTTTATTACTCCACGTACCAACACTTCATTTTTTTCAAAAGAGGAATTATGGCTTATTGACTCCATCCTCTATGGAAGACAAGTTGATATTAGGACCATCATTTGCCATTACATGATATGAATACATGCACGAAAGGATAGTCAACTAGGACACAAGCGCTTCCTCTTATACATGCTTACATTTGAAGGAATTGATTTGAATGACTATGCAAATAATAGAGCGAAGCCATTCAAATTAGATATGTTAGAGCAAAAGCTTCATATCGAGAGGAATGAAGAGACAAGTGAGTAGTATAGGGTCAAACAATAGTAGCAACAACATTAGCAAGCATAAACATAACATCAATAATAGGAAGATGATTTACTTCCTCTTGATGCACTCTTCGATTGATAAGGTTAGCAAGGTAGGTTTAGACATGAAGAAGCATACGGTCATCAAGAGGTCCATGACTTAGATGTTTCCTTTAGCATGCAATCTACAAAGGAACAGAGGTGTATAAATTGATAAGGGGGTACAAGACTAATATCCAGGAGCTTAGAGAAGAGTAGTGATAACAAGGCTAATGTATTGAGGAAATGTGGTAGCACTAGCGGGCATACTCCCAATTAGTTGGCTTTGCCTTCCTACCTCCACAACAACAACCTCCCCTTGATGATGACCTAGGATAAGGATAGAGCCAATCATTAACTTCTCCACATAAAATTTAGAGATATTTAGGGTTTTTATTTTCCCTTTTAGGCTTTTATTGAACATTATGTTAGTTAATAATGTAAAGGAAAATAAAATTTCTAATAAAATGTCCTTGCTCTAATTCTTCTAGTACTTATTGCATTTTGATTTACATTTCTTTTCCTTCTTTTCATCTTTACATTAATCACATTATCATATATCAATTCTCATGTATAAAACATATATTAAACATGCCACATACATATTATATTATATGAGTAAGATTTATATTACTTAATAAAGACATCACTATCATTATATTTGTACCAACTAATTTGGTTTTCCTAAAAATAATCTTATGTAAATTTAACAATAACCGCTACCATTACCAAGTGCCAACGCCCACCACAACCATTCGGACCACTATTACCACCACTGACCACCAACTTTGCCGCTGCAAAATGGCAACATTGCTACCAACTACCCCACTACCACCACTGCCTCCAACCAAAACCATTGCCACCAACCACCACCTTTGCTATTGACCACTACCTCTACTACTATGGATAACCATAGACCATCAACATCACCATTAACCACAGTTACTACCATATATAACCACCACCACCTTTGATACCAACCATTGCTGCCACTACTACTATGAACAACTAGGGAGTACCAACACCACCATTGACTACCAACACCACCATTGACTACCATCGCCACCATACATAACCACCACCAACACTGCCACCAGTCACAGAACATGGACACCACTGATGATCACCACTATCGACACCATGACTGCCACCACTACTGCTACTGATTGTAACCATTACCAATGGCTACTACCTTCACTACTAACTAACACTACTATTATGGATAACTATGGACCACCAACATTACCATCGACCACCACTGCCATTATGCATAACTAACACTACTGTTGTGAACACTGCCACCAGTTGTAGAACACCAACACTGTTACTGACCATCACCACCTCCATTGCTGACCATCACCACCACCATCGCTGATTACTAATAACAACCATTACCATTAGCCTCTACCTTTACTATCAACCATCGCTGTCGTTATAGATAACCATAGACCACCAATACTATCGTTACCACCACCATCGCCACGGAAAACTACTATTACCACTACCTACTACTATTGTTGCTATTGACCACTATTGCCCATAATTACCAACCCTTGCCATTGCTAACCACCTTCATTATCACAGACAACCACTGACTACCACCACTGCCACCTTGATAGCCTGACTACCACCAGTATAAGGAACTTTGCCACCACCTCTAACCACCATCCCCATAATGGACCACCATAAAACATTACCCCAACATCGACTACCATTGTTCACCACCACTTACCACCGTTACCACCCGTAACCATCGTCCCCACCACCAACCTTTTCCACTACTAACATTACGTCTACAATCAGCCAACACTAGCACTAACTGCTACCACCGGCACCACCACCAACCATCGTCATACTACCATTGCCACAACTACCATTTTGATCACTTACGCCATAGTACTACCCCTAACACCATCGTCAATACCACCATTACGACCTCCACCACCTTTAATATCTTCGTCGATTTAGCTAACTATCGCCACCACCATCGTCAACATTGAAAATGTTATATGCTAGAAAAAATGCGTAACCAAATTTATCGTAAAGCATAATACTGGCAATTACATTTTTTTTAATTCAATATTTCAAAAAGTAATAGTTTCCTAAATTAACATATTAATACATAGTAATAGTATACTACATGTAAGTAATTGTTTAGGAAAAAAATCTGCAACTCAAAATCATATATATACCAAAAACTACTAAGCCCATTTATAGGCACACGGGTGGTACGCTTAATAAATGGGCCTTAGGTACACGGGCTTTAGCCATACGAGTACGTTGGGCTTGATATGCAAAAAGCACAAGCATGCTAAGTATGTGAACTTTAGGCACACGAAGGCATGTAGGATACCTATTTACCATCCCTACTCATCACTTTGATCTAATGCGAAGCATCCCTTCACACTAGCTCCTTTTGCCCTTCAATAGGGGATGAATGTGATAAAGTAAGGATAAATTCTCTTAGGTATCTCTAGGTTTTTTTATGGAATTTTTTTTGTAGAGGATGGAGATGGATTAGATCTTTTAAGGTGAATGATTTAGTTGAAGCGCTGACTTAGGAATAATTTTTGCATGATATAAACATGATTTCTAACAAAAAGTATATACATATATATATATATATATATATATATTTTGCGCTAATACAATAATCAGCATGTCATCCATTACCGCGAATCGCTATCCCTGACCATCATGACATTCGACTCCTGAAACTAAATATTGAGCCGTAGAATATGCACGTGTGATTTTTTAAGTATCTGATTTAATAATAGACAACCTTTTCGCGTTAAAGTCTATTTAATAAGTATCCAATTCCTAAAACTAAGAAAACCCACGTGTAATTAAGTAGATAATTAGAATTTGTTGTGTTAAGTCGCACATAACCGACTTCATAATAGCTACATATACATTTTGATATAACACGTAAATTTTTGTACACGTTTCTAATATCAGAATTTGTATATTATACCAAAATTTATATCCTTGGTATATGATTTAACACAAGTAATTTTCAGTTGATGATGCATATGTATATGTACCTGCATTTGATCGCCAATGTTGACTATGAAAGTATTTGGAATAGGGTTTACAGCGACGCACTTTCCTCCTTTCGGTACTTGAAGACCAGGAACATCATCTTGAAGAAGGATTGTGATCAAATTAGGGTCAGTATGGCCAGGTAATCCATAAGTAAGCTCTGGCTCAGGACATGGTAGATAATAGTTCATAGCCATGTGCTGTCCATGCTTTCCGATACTCTTGCTTAGGCGATCCTTTTCAAGTCCCATGCTCTCTGATATTGCTTCAAGTAGCCTCAACACTAGTCCTCTAATTTCTGTGCAGTAGTCACCTACTACCCCCCTGACCCAAAAAAAAAAAAAAACCTTATACATTAATGTTAATTGATTCATTATAACTGGTATTTCATAGAGGGATACGCTATAATTGATTCATTATAATTAATTTTAATAAAATAATTTTATTAAATATAATTAACGATAAATCAATATTATCAAATTTTATTCTAATGGTAGACTCTGATGTATAAAAGAATCAAAGCTAGAGGTTAAAAAAAAAAAAAAACCGATTTCAACTATAGTTGAATCAAGACTAAATTAAAGTTGGATTGAATTGGTTTTATGGCTAAATTAAATCGACTCATAGGAGTTTACCCTGGTTTGATAACACTGAAATAAACCTCGGGGTTATAACTTATACCTGAATGCAGGGAGATTAGAAGGCCATCCGTGCACGAAGTCTTCAAGAGGATAACAGTGGAGCCTTAAATAATCTCTCCAAGTTGAGACTTTCTCCGTTCTAACGTTATAGCTTGTCGAAAGTCTTGTCTTCATGGGGTCGTCTGAATAATTCTTCAACCTCTCGCTTTCAGGTAATTGGAAAAACTCGCTTGTCACTTGCATCATTCTATCAACCACTACACCACCAACACCATGGTTTTCGATCTGTCAAATGTAAAATCCCACATAGAGGTGAAGTTTTATGTTTTGCATGGACAAAATCACACATAATGAAAATTTGAAGGATAATAAACTAATGTACCTGAAAGAAGCCATATTCTTGACAAGCTAGGCCAATCTGCTTGATTATTTCAGCATGGTTAGGTCCATCAAGGCCTCAAGGCCTTGGAGATCAATAAGAGGGATGGAGTCATCCTTTGTTTCAACCTCCACAAAATTCGGGCGGTCGGATTCCGGCCGGATATAGTTGGAAGGAATGTGTTTCAAGCTGGATGCAAGATCGGTGATCAAAACCTTGGAAGCCATGACTTGTATCGTGAGTTATATTATATAAGAGCTTAGCAAGAAGGCTTTATCTGAGAAGGTTTTATAGGCTGGAAGTGATACCTGAATAACAAAACATATAGAGAAAATGATGAAATATTTTATTTAATTTTGATTTAAGAGTGCCATAAGCGTTGGCAGACCTTTATTCATATACATGTACTGTGTTTGCACCGACGGAATCAGAGGAAATTGAATTAAATATGGAAGGAAATTACATGTTTATCTATTTTAATAATATGGAAATGGGATAAATTGGATGAATATAGATGAAATTGTTTTAACCGTCCAATCATTTTTCTGTCTCTAAATTTTTAAAGAAATAGGTGGAAAATCTAAAAAGTTACAAGAATACCCTTAAAAAATAAAATAAATAAATAAATAGCTGGGGAATAAAGGAAAGAAACCAGTAAGGACAATTTAGTCCAAATGTTATTTTGAATTTCTTCTTTTTATTTATGTAACATTAACCAAACTTGGAAGAAAGGGAAATTCATTCATTTCCTTTCTTCTATTCTTTATATTCAAACAATAATAATCATTTTTCCTTTATTTTGTCTTTTATTTTTCTTTCCACATATTTCTTTCTATTTCTACTTGCCTCTTGGTGTTATGAATAGTATAAGGTACGGCTTACTTTATTTTGTTGGCGAATTGGATAAGAGTTATACATGCATTTGTATATATATCTTTTAAAATCTTTTGAAAGCACATAGGTAACACTTATCTTTTATGATTCTTATTGACTGCTACCGGAGCATTTAGCGTTAAAATTGTTGCCAAAATGATTTTGCTAGGAGTCCAAAATATACTTATGGTTTGATTCACTTTCATTACAATTATAAAATATTTATAAGTAAATTAGTTGTTATTATGCTTGTTGGTGATATAATAGAACACATTAGCAACTTGTTTACTTCAAGATAGTAGAGAGATAATAGAATAATTATTACTAAAATAACCTCTATTCACTTGTATACTTAAAGATTATGTAGGAATAACTATTTCAAGAAAAAAAAAAAAACTATTACCTTCTATCAAGTGGCAACAATTATAACATCTTCAAAAAAAAAAAAAAACATAGGAATAAAGAAAGAATAAGCCTTACAATTGTGTGACTATTTTAGCCTCTTTAAGTGCTCTCACACCATTAATATTGATGCTCTTATCACTATCACCACCTTTTTTGCAACTACCAGTATCACCATCGTCGACATCACTATTATACTATCACCATTAGCATAAACCTTACTCCCATACCAATACCACCACCACCATTACACCATTATTATGGCCACAACATTTAAACCACCACTAACACTTTTCAACTATCAATACCATCATGCTATTACTACCAATAATATCACCATTATAATTATATACCTAATCACCACACTACCACTACCTACCACCATTCTTATACTTCCATCACTATCCCCTAAAGATCATTGCAATAATAATTGCCAATAAGCAATGCCTAACATTGTTTTATAAGCCACTAGAAAACCAATTCGAGTGCAATACCACCTTATGACAATCACTACTAATATTACCACTACTATTCTACCTTACACAACCGCCACCACCATCATATCACCACCAAACCAAAACCATCATTACATTACCACCGTCGCCACATATATTGTCAATACCACCTTTTACACAACTACAATCATCACTATAGTCTTGCCATCAACACCATTGCTACACATTAGGCCACCATAATTTTTATTTCCTATCATGACTACCCACCTTATAATAATACCAACACCAGTACTGCTACTTCCACCACCTCTATAGCCATCACCAAAACCATCATGTAACCTTCATTATCACCATGATATTAGGGTTGACAATTGACTAATAGTGGTTGCAATAGCATGTGTAGAGGTCATGGCGGTTTTATAGTGATGTAGTGAGGTTGGAAATGGCAATGGTGTAAGGTTATCGTAGTGGTGCTAGTATAGTAATGGTAGTTCTAAGGTAGGGATTATGATGTGATGATAGAGGAATCAAGAGGTAGCAATGATGGTGGTAAAGTATTATTTCCACCAAATAGGGAAATATCAGTACTTTGATTTTGTAGAGTTGTAACAAACTTTTCGGTTTTCAACCCAATAATGACTTAGGTTTGACTCTTTAAGCAAAGTGAGGGCATAGAGAGTAAAATACATAGATTAGGGATGGTTTCAAAATATTTGGTATAGTGGACCTAAAGTTAAGAACCAATGGGTTGTCACATTTACTCAATCTTTTTCAAGGAAACTTAAATTCTTAGAGAGATGCTTCATACAAGGTTGTTAAATTTGTAATTCTATCTAAAATAGAAGTTTCTATAACCTATATAAAATAACTCTAAAAAACTGTAGACATGTATATATATATAGTAGTTATGAAGAAACTTGAAATATATGATGAAAATAATGAAATAAAGAACTTAATTTATTTTTACATAAAAAATTCTTAATTTTATAATCTAACATATATAAAAGAAGGACAAGCATAATCAAACCTTTTTTTTTCCATAATTTTGTTTGAAAAAAGTAATAAATTAAAGAGAACTAAATATTTAGACTTATTTTGAGATATTGATGGTATAAACTAAAGAGTATAGTTTTCCTTGTAAGCTTTATTATTAGAGTTGAAAATAATGAAATGAAAAAATTAATTTATTTTTTCATAAAAAATTCTTAATTTTATAGTCTAACATATACAAAAGAAGGACAAGCAGAATCCAAGCTATTTTTTTTTTCCATAATTTTGTTTGAAAAAAGTAATAAATTAAAGAGAACTAAATATTTAGAGTCATTTTGAGATATTGATGATATAAACTAAAGTATATAGTTTTCCTTATAAACTTTATTATTAAAGCTGAAACCTAAATAAAGGCTATGAACATCAAATAAGAGATTAGGAGATAAAAAGATTAAAAAAATTGAAATATAATATGGAAAATGATGCAATATCTTAATAGCTAATAACTTGTAGAAACCTAGTTGTATTTTTCTATATTTTTTATCCTATTCAACTCAAATATATAAAGTAGGTAAATTTGATTAAAAATGTAAGTTTTTACCAAGTTTAATATATAAACTAGATAAAAAATGTAAACTTCTACACAAAAATAATTTCTCATACCTATAAAATTATTTGGGTAGAATTGTAATTTTGATAACTACGGCTACATGACTATCGTCTCAAGTTAAGGAACTGTAATTTTGATAACTACGACTACATGTGTATTATCTCAAGTTAAGTCCTTAAAGAGATCCATTAAGAGAATGACTTATATGACCATCAACTGATAAAGCAATCCTAATCTGTTGATGACTAAAACTTTATAATTACTTGAGAGCTCCTCCTCATTTGATAATATGAGACTCATAGTTAAGTATTCCATATGAATTATGGAAGGTTGTGATACTAGATTATAAGGTCAACATGTTGTCAATATAAGCTTGAAACTTTTAGGTTAAGTGTTTGAAATTATCTCATTAGTGTTTGTTAGCTTAGCTACTTACTACTTTTAGCCTAAGGCGTTACAAATGGTATCAAAACGGACTCCCTACAAATAGGTGGATGATTCGAGTTTGGCTCCAGTTTAAAGAAGTAGTCTAAAGAAGTTGGGGAATGTAAACCAAATACTTACTACAAACCAAGCAGCTAAGAAGAAACGTAAAGAACGACAATTGTTGAAACTAGCATATACCAAGGTGTGATTCCTTACATGCTTCTAAGATAATCTATAGGTAATAAGTGATCCAATTTATACACTGAAAAGGGAGAAAGATCTAGGCCTAATGGTAAGGTCTCACAATGAGAACAACAAGTGCTTAAAAGAGGGAGATCGTGAGAACTCATGGTTAAGTGTCGTACATGGATTGTAAGCAGTTATGGTATTAGTTTATAAGGCCATAGTTGTGAATATTTTATCAACACAAGTTTGAAACTTTTTGTCTAAGTGGTTGAAATTGGCTCATTAGTGTTTGTTGGTTTGACTGTTCATTATTTTTTGCTTAGGGCGTTACAGATAATTTATAAATTGAGAGAAGTGTTAATATGCTATGAAGTAGTTATCGTGAAAAAGCAAATATAACTTAGAGTGAAAAAAAAAAAATTACTTTTCCTTAACAATAATGGGGTTGATACTATATGCCCCATCCACCATTCACATGTGTGTTTGAACTCTCTAAAGCTACTTGCTCCCCTTCTCTATCTCTCATTCTTAACCATCTCATACATGTCATTTTATATCACTTCTTTAAGGGCATATGTAGCATATGAGCCTAACTACAACTAAATCCCTCATCTATATATTCTATCCCAACAAATAATGCATTACGACAATATACATATGAGCCTAACTACAACTAAATCCCTCATCTATATATTCTATCCCAACAAATAATGCATTACGACAATATAACGTAAATAATATGATAGTGATTTCATGCCATACGCAAGCATGGGGCTGACCTAGCTTAAAACTAGCCTCAACTTACTGGTTCGTAGGTCTAAAATTTGAAGTTCAAGCTAATTATGACAATATGAGCCCATTTTATGAAGTAGTTGTCAAGGAAGTGCACTTATTGATATAAAACTACATTCAACTTAAGTCGTCAGCAATGTTCAATAAAAATCTAGATGCAACGGTACAAAAGCTAATTCAACATTACTAAGGAATGAGAATTTTCTTTTAGTAAAAATCTATATATTTTAAACTAGACATACTTTTAAAGTATATTTATTTCTTATGGTATTTGCAACACATTAAATACTTAGAATAGAAAATATTTTTTTTAAATTCACATGGAATTAATTATTTAATTTTTCAATTATACTTTTTATTTCGTGCTGTCAATTTTTTTTTCATGCTTTTTTACTTTTTTTTTTTCTAAATATTTGCATCCCTATGGTCCACAAGCAGGCTTGGACACATCAGGGCGTGGTTGGTTTTTGAGTTCGGTCCAGCAGCCATGCCTATGTGTATTTCACATTATGGAGATTTATTATGTATAGTAAACATAACAATGATCCTTGAGAAGCATGTTCTTTATTTCATATCATTTTTTTCCATGAAAGTAAATGAATTTTAGAAATCTTATAAGGTAAGTTTATATATCTTTTTTATCATCTGGAGGGCAGCCACACATATTGGAAAACTTTTATGAAATAGGAAAATAATTATAATTGGGTTTTTATACCCAGATTTTTATTTATGAATCCTCTTGTTTGAATTGCTTCGATCGATATATCATTTTTTCATTATATAAATTTATCTCTTCTAAAAAAAAAAAATAAATGAATGAACAAAGAAAACTTAGCCGGTAACGATTTGGCCATACACAACAGCAGCTCATGTATCTAGTTGTCAAATTTGTCCATGTATGTAAGCAACTCATTAAATTCCATTGGTGCTGAAATGTCTATGCAACTCATTCCAACAACTTTTCTTGATATGCGTTGAATTTTACATACTTACTCCCCCATAAAATTCAAATTGATAAGAACCACAAATCTATTTGTACTCTCCTCTCACTAGTCAAAACAGTACGTGATGCATCTACAGCACTTAATGGCAACAACGAATGAACCTATATATAGTATAGGAAATGGATTCATATAGAAAATTGTTACTTTGTAATATGGATAATTTACATATGTGTGTATATGTATTATGTGATAGAATAGCAATATTATTTTATCCAATGTTATTGTATCCCGCCCCCCACCCTTTTCCGTGAAGTAGATTTGACAATCAGATTAAACGGACAAGAGATGGAATAACAACATATAACTGCACATCTTGTCTTATTTTCCTCTTTTTCTTTTTATTTTTTAATACACAAAACTATTTATGCGATCCAACACTAACTCATCTAGAGCCATAAGATTAAATTAAAAGAAAGCAATCTCATTCCACATAACTTTGGGTTATTGCGATATCGGTAAGTGTCATACATTGTTTTGAGTTAAAATTAAAGAAAGTTATAGTCACCCTTTACAAAAGAAAGTTGAACAATTGGAACAATATATTGGCATAATTCATTGTGCTACCAATTTATAGTGGCAATATTTCTACTATAGATCTACTTTAGGTAGGCAATTTATATTATTGTATTTCGTCTCATTTTTATATCTAAACAGATTTGTATATGCAAAACCTTAACCCATAATACGATCCATTTATTAATCATGTATAAAAACCAAAACCCATGACCTAGTATATCTAATGTTCAATTTGTACCCATTAATATTAGTGTTAACAATTCGTGTTATCATGTTGTATCTTATTTATTTTAGATTTGATACCATTTATTGATTAAAAAAATATTACTAACTCTATAAAATACAAATACAACGAGAAAAGAATAATAATAATATTTAAATTTTATAGTGGCAAATGACATAGTACTTGTATACTTAATAAAAAAATTACAACACAAATAAAAGTTTTTAGTAAAACAAAATCTTATCATATATAGAAAATTCAAAAATTTTAAGTTATATAATATCATTAAATTAAATGAAACCATTGATTAAATGGATATTAATATTATTACTAGTATTAATTTCCAAAATCTCACATTTTTTGTCAGATATTTAAGAGAAATAGTCAAAAAATCTACACATGAGTTTATAATTTTTTGTTCATTTAAATTACAGTGCATCAAAAAGAGTATATAATATCACCAAATTTAAGTTATACCACATTATCAAATTAAGTAGAGCCATCACTTGAATTGATGTTAGTATTACTATCATAATTAATTTCAAAATTTATCACATTATCTATTGAATTTTTAAAGGAGATAGTTAAAGAATTTATACATGAATTCATTATTTTTTACTGATTTAAACTATAATATAGGAAGAAAAATATATAGTTAAAAATATCTAATACTCTTAATTAAGATCTTTAACTTAGAAAGAAATGATTTATGAAACAAAATGAGAATTTCATTGTTTTGAGTTAAAATATATAATTAAAAATATCTAACTCTTAATGAAGCAATTTCATTTCACACAACTTTAGGTGATTGCGATGTCCATAAGTGTCATACATTGTTTTGAGTTAAAATTAAAGAAAGTTATAATCACCCTTTACAAAAGATAGTTGAACAATTGGAACTATACATTGGAAGAATTTATTGTGTTACTAATTTATAGTTGCAATATTTCTACTATGGATTTACTTCGGGCAATCAATTCATGTTATCGTATCATGTTTTATTTCTATATTTAAATGGATTCGTGTTCGAAAAACCTAAACCTAAGACTTAACGTATCTCGTGTCTATTTTGGACCCATTAATATTATGGTTAGTAATTTGTATTACTATATTGTATCTCGTTTATCTTAGGTTTAATATAATTTATCAATTAAAAAGATATTACTAAATCTATAAAATATACATATAACAGGAAAAAAAATATTTAAATTTTACAAAGACAAATGGCATAGTACTTTCATACTTAATAAAAAATCTATAACCTAAACAAAAATTTTTAGCAAAGTAAAATTGTAAAACCCAGTAGGGGGCGGGGGGGGGGGGG
>JAMXBB010000008.1:1384272-1410754 GCA_024138015.1 Lumnitzera littorea | reverse complement strand
AGTTGAGGGTGGAGTTAAGGAAGAAGCAGTATCGAGTCATGAAACTATTAAATTCTAAGCTAGCTTTTATATCTTACATAAGTGCTAGAAGTTACAAGGAATCGGTTCTTACTGATATAGGAGTACCAAGTATGGAATACATGTTTGTTGGTTCTATATGTTAGATTAGAGTATATTAACCCAACTTAAATGAAACTCGGACTTAACTATTTGTTGCTTGTGCTTGGCTTCAACCATCCACTGATAGGGTTTAGTAGTGTTGATGAGGTACTTGGTAGTCTTTGCGTAACACTGTCCCTAGTGGAGTCCCGTACAGAAATGACCCAAGTAGATCTAGGATGGTTTTTGGCACTTGGGTGATTGGAGAGGACCTAACACTAATACTTATGTAGTATTTATATATTACATGTATAAGGATCATGAGTAACCCCAAGTCTCAGGATGCTGAGACTGTGCTATTTGTGGAGTTAAGTGACAAGATTTAAAACTGGTTGTTTGTTGCATTTATGTTGGTACTCATGTGTGTGCTTGACTCATTACATGTGTGATCATGCGCATGTATGTGGTATCCTGTATTGGGCGTTAGCTCACCTTACGAAGATTATTGTTTTTTAGCTGTAGATTCATGTTTGATGGTATTACTAAAAGATATGATGGTACCGACAAAGTTCATAATTGAGAAGAGAACAGAGATTTCTACTCTAAGATGGGTGAGGCATATGTTAAATAGATGATAGGTATAGACAAGAACAATGATTCGATTTTTATTGCCAATTGTGTGGCAGAGTCGCTTGTGACTCCTATTAGTTATGTGTTTATGTTACTTGTAGAGTGTGAGAACTCTAGTTAAGTTGTCATATTTTCATTACATAGGTAAGTAACGAGGACATCCTAATGTAGGATGAGTTGAAAGAGAATTTATATTACTCTTTTACTAATGATTAAGGAGTTGGTATTGGTGAATTAACAGATTATTATTTGTGAGTTGAAAGATATTATGTATTCTATGGATCTTGGACAATTTGCAAGTTCCTAGATACTTGACGTGTCAGTAGAAACTAGAGATACGTGGTAGATTGTAGCGTTTCAAGTTCTAGGGCATCGCAAAAATTTTATCAAATATAAAAATTCAAAAATTTTAAGTTATATAATATTATTGAATTAAATGAAACCATTGGTTAAAATGGATATTAATATTATTACTGGTATTAATTTCCAAATTATCATATTATTTGTCAAATTTTTAAAAGAGACGGTAAAATAATTTACACATGAGTTGGTAATTTTTTTTCCATTTAAATTACAATGCAACAAAAAGAATATATAATATTACTAAATTTAAGTTACACAACATTATCAAATTAAGTAGAACCATGACTTAAAATGCATGTTAGTATTACTATCATGGTTAATTTCAAAATTTATCATATTATCATTCGGATTTTTAAGGGAGATAGTCAAAGAAATTATACGTGAGTTCGTAATTTTTCTCCCATTTAAACTATAATGCATTAAAAAAAATATATAGTTAAAAGTATCTCATACTATTAATTGAGATCTCTAACTCAGAAAGAAACGAATTGCATAACAAAATATGAACATAGCTAAACATAAAGTGTACCTTGTGTCATGTATCTAAGTTTAGAAGCTTGACCCAAACCTTAACACGGATTTAATCGTGTTTTAAAAAGTCTGACCCATTTATATCTTGTGCCAAAATTTTTCATGTATTAATCTATTTAAATTGTATCATATTGTAACCAGATCCATTATATTCGAGTCCTAAGTTGCTAGCCTTAAATCTACGCATAATTGTCAAAATTACGATTTTACAAGTTTACCATTTTGGAAAGCTCTTTTAAGTTAACTCATGCATAAAATTGTTTTCTTATAAAAGTTTACGTTTTTAACCGATTTAACATACCAATTGATAAAAACTTACATATTTAACCAATTTTACCGATTTCTATATATATGAGTTGAATGGGTCAACTAGGCTTCTATTAACCAAATGACTATTAAGACATTAAATTATTTTTTCTATCCTATTCCAATTATTTTTCTCTTTCTCGTAATCCCTTTTTCAATGTTCATAGCCTTTATCTAAGTTAATGCTTCAATAAAGTTTTTAAGAAAAACCATATATTTAAGTTTACATAATTAATAACTCAAAAGAAGTTGAAATATTTGTTTTTCTTCATACACTGCTTTTTTTCTAATAACATAATCGAAAAAAAAAAAATTACTTTCGACCTTACTCATCCTTACTCTTTGAAGGTTATATTATAAATTAAGAACTTTTGTTATGCAAGGAGAAATTAATTTCTTCGTTTCTTTATTTTTATCATGTAATTCAAGTTTTTTAATAATTAATATAAACATATCTATAGTTTTTTTAAAGCTATTTTACATAAATTGTAAAAACTTATATTTTTACTTTTCGATTTTATGTTCCGATTCTATAGACCCTCTAGCGATTCTACCAACCTTACATCTACTACACTATTTTTTGCACCTTATAACTTGTAGTGGGTTATATCAGTAATTAAGTTTTTTACTCAATTTAATGCTATGTTCCAGTTTAATGGGTTAATAATAGTACTTAAGAATAAACTAGCCTAATTAAGGATGTCTTATGGAAATCTGGTTTGGTATGTTTGGATCTCATAATTAGTATTGTCTTGTGTGCAAAAAGTAAACTCTATCAATGTCTTTCTAAGTACATTTAAGCCTCATTTGACTTTAATAGGCCATGAAAAGGCTTAAATAAGCTTGTGAGATTGTTTTACAAGAAAATGAGCTTTCTTTTATATGCTTCAAAAAACATAGGCACAAATCTAGCTCAAGCTAAAGCCCAATCCTAAAGCCCATAAATTATACAAGACTTGGAGCTTCAATTTGGATCGTTAATTACTAAAATTCAACTTGATTTCTCTCATCATTGGTTCATCTTATCTGTCCATCTCAACTTCTTCATCCAATGGTCAATATGAAGGGCCAATATTTATACATAGAAGTCTCATCATTCTCATTTGCAACTTTTGAAGCATTGCAAGTTTCAAACAAACTCCATCACTTTGCTAGAATTGCTCTACAAAAGATTAAACATCATGATTCAACAAGAACAAATCAAGAACACACCCATAACATAGAAATTGATTTGCTTTCATACATACGATTCAAAAATATACCTTAGAAAATCATTTGAAGTTTGGCAAAAGATGGTACTTTTTTCCCCTAAACACTTTTCATATAAAGACTGTTAAAGGGAGTAAATGAACTAAATAGGAAGATAACTAAATTATAGGAAAATGTATTTAGTAAAAAGCACTAACATAATATAAAAGAGGAAATTTACAATCTAGTACTTAGTCAAATTTTCCCATAAATTTGACTTAATTATTACCAAAATTTTATTACATCCTATGAATCCGACACACTTGTTAACTATGCATGTATTTTAAAAGAAATATATTATATTAAACATGACATCAATTAAGTCATTAAGCTTGCTCCTACTAACCATTACTTCTATGTACATTAGCCTTTCGCATTTATTAACAGCCTACATTTTCATGGCAAGAATATACTATGAGCTGAGTTTCCATTCCTAGGCTTAGTAAGGCATATTTTAAAAATAGCACTTTAATTATAGAGGATTCCTCGTCAAACCATCTCTTTCCTCTATTTTTTTCCCTTCCCCATTCAAAGAAACATAGTATAGTCTTAATATTCTTAAACTCAAATCATCCATGAGTCTCACTACATATAAGTACTACTCTAAACCCCATATGTTGTTCTCTACCACTTAGGTGATTGATCCCCTTAACATATCCAAGCTTAAGTCTTCTAGCCTTATAAATAGCTAAATGGCCATGTCGTTAGTTACAGTTGCTCTACATACCACTAGCTAAGTCTTAATATCCTTAAACTCTTAATGTATGGCCATAAGAGTAGCATCTGTTCCTACCTCTTAAGCCTCTTCCCTTGCTTCAAGAGCATCAATTAAGCCTTAAGGATCCTTTAATTCTCTTTAGTGCCTCCATTGCATTACTTAAGCTCTACTATGGTTTAGTTTAAGGTTCTTTACAACTTGTCATGAAGTTTCTCCTTAAACTCTTCCATATATGCTTGAATTGCTCTTTTACCTCAACAATATTCAACTCTACATTCTATAACTTAGTTTTAAGAGAGATCAATAAGTCCTTAGACCCTAACAAGGTTTTTAGAATCCATCAAAAAATCCTCTAAGCTTTAACCTTATCCTAATAAGTTACCAAAATCCCAACCCACCAAACTGTTTGTCTTTTTCTTTTCTTTTTTTTTTTCTACTAAATAACTATTTTTTATTAAATTATTATATTAGTTAATTTTTTGAGCATGGTTCAAACTCTTTCATCAAGATAAGCATACTAAATTGAGAAGTATTTAATTGATGAAGACTTTATTATAAAGTCAAACTTGTAACTTGCAACCTACTACGGTTTACAAAGTGATAGTAGCGAATTTACACTACAACAACAATAATACGTCATAGTAAATTCATCCATGCCAAAGAACATCAGCGATAACATACATCAGAGTATATATGTTAATATTATATTATTAATATATTATTTTATATGAGGTAGCCGGTTTTTCAATGTTTTTTTTTTAATCTAAATCTCATCATAGATCCCTATTAGGTTTTTAGTCATGTTGGCAAATCCATCCCAAAATCATATAAGGTTTTTATCCGGTTAGGCAGTTGAATACACTATTACGATCCATCCAATTACATCCATATTGATCACAAGTTGACTATATTATGAACTTTTAAGCTAATCTATAAACTATTTGAGTATTTTATGGATAAAAAGGGAACCTGTAAACAAGGACAAACTACAATATGGATATTTTTTTATGTTAAGGTAGATTATAACATCCACAAAAAATTACCATGCAATTAAGGTAAAATGTGAAGTTCACATATACTTACAAAGTAAAATTCCCTTTGCAATGCAATGCAAAGTTAATGTTATGAGCTCTTGAGGAAAACTTCAGCTTTAGAAAATATAGGATTTTTGTGAATAATAGAATCAATTACCTTTGCGATGCACTGAAAATTTGTGATGTCATTCCGGTTATGTCCATAAAATTACTCAAAGATTTCCTCAATTGCCATTGAGAAGTTTGTAACAAAGCATTGAATATTTAGATGAGTTGATTTATATACTATTATAGAAATTTTAAGTCGCTAATTTTCATTAGTAAGATAGTCATATATATTGGAGCAAATATTGATTACCAGTATCTTGTGAAGTACATAGTCATACTTGAAAAGAGAACATGATTCGCAAATCTTTTATTAACATCATAAAACATCTAATATGACACAATGCGATTATCTTTACAATTACAGAGAGAAAACATGACACACAACTCAATACATAATATGAAAACATGATTATAACATGAATAAATATAATTATATTGTAACTTAATTATTTTTGATCTGATCTCTAATTTCACATACTTTGACACTAACATGAAATAAGTATACAGAGACGATCCGTAAACACAAATTGTCAACCTAATAAATTTCAACCTCCACCTATATTTACTAGAAGCTAGCCAGATCATCTTTGTGCACTAAAACTAAGACTTATGGAGAATCAAGCAATTTTGAACATGTCCAGGAAAGTTTCAAAATTGAGTCCACTGTCGTAGAATTTCTCAAAATATTCCTGATATGTAAAACTTCTTTGCAAAGGAGGATGATTGGCATTAACCAGCTCTTAAGCAAGTCCCATGATGGCATCCATTAATGGACAATAAAATGTTAGGATGGATATCTTATCCCTTGTGTTGTTCACCACTACCTTATGGAGTACGCTCTTGTACCGATCATTGCTCAATACTTATGAAAATGATAGAAAAAACTTGGAAATTAGTTTCATTCGTAGACTTTGGCCTTGTTGCAACCATTACCTTAGCCCTAATTTGGGCTAGATATAACATCTAAGATAAAAAGTGATGCATTTTTCCCAATTGTATGTAAGAAATCTGTCCTTTTTTTGGTAAAAGATTTTTTTCAAAATGCAACTTCAACTACCATAAATTTTTATAAATATGCCTAAAGATTCTAAATTGTTGCTAATATTCTACACTGTCATTATTTATGGTCTTTTTAGTGACATTTTTGAAATTTGAACAATAATTTATGAATTATTTGCATATTTTCAAAAGTTATAGAAAAGTAAAATCACACTTTGAAAATTTATAAAGACTATATCCCTTGAATTTATTTAATCAGTTGAGACACATTGTTATCTTGAAAGTATTGGAAATGGGGTTTACAGCAACCCACTTTCCTCCTTTCATTACTTGGAGACCAGGAACATCATCTTGAAGAATAATTGTGATCAAATTACAATTAGTATGTCCAGGTACTCCATAAGTAAGCTCTAGCTTAGGACATAGTGGATAATAGTTCGTAGCCATGTGCTGTCCATGCTTTCCAATACTCTTGCTTAGATGATCTCTTCAATTCCCATGCTCTCGGATATTGCCTTAAGTAGACTCAGCACCAGTCCTCTAATTTCTGTACAGTACTCAGCTACTACCTCCTTGCCAAAAAGTATATATATATATCTTATGCATTAATGTCAATCTCCATTATTTATATGTGGGCCTCCATTTGATGGAAAAGGGAAAACCTACACCTTTCAAAATGTGATTACAAATTTCATGAGAAAACAAATTATATGAGAATATAATAGGAAAAGTAACAAAAACACAACTCGTGTTTAATGCTTTGTAGACTCATAATTTGTGATTTTTTTTCTTTTAACAAATTGATGAAATGCAGCATATTAACTTAAATTATATTTCATCACTTTGTCTTGGTATTAAACGGGCAATACATTCTTGTTGAAGAACAAACAGAATTAAGTAAATAATATACTCTTGATATACACTAAAACAATAACTTGTTATTGATTCACCTTCTTGTTTATATACACACATACAAATGCACTCACATTCTCTTATAATTCTTATTGCACTCTCTTGTTTTTAACACTCACTTTATTCATGTACAACACTCTCGCTTTCACATACTGTACTTTTCTGTTTTTGCCGTTGTTGTTATCTCCTCGGGTAGTTATGACTACTATTTACACTTGTTAGTTTTTCTAATTGCCCCTTCATTACACAAACTATATTATACACTAATACATCCCCATTAATATGGATTGTGTTAAAGTTCACTTAATGATCTCATCCCTTTAAGAGTCCTCAATTGCTCAAAACTTTCAGTTTTCAATGGCTTTGTCAAAACATCCGCTTTTTATTCCATTGTATTGCAATACATCAATTTTAGCTTTCCTTGATTCATTTAGTCTCTTAGGTAGTGAAATTTTGTTTCAATATGTTTACTTCGACCATGAGCAATAGGATGATGTGCCAAATTTATGTCAGACTTATTGTCAATTCTCAATTCCAAAGGGCTTTCAACATTCACTTTCATCTGGTTTAATAGTATAATGAGCCACATTTGTTCACATGCAGTAGTAGATGCTGCTAGGCACTTTACCTCAAATAAGGATAATATAACCACTTGTTGCTTTTATGAACTCCATGCCAAAAGGAGAATTACAACACTTAAACAAGTATCCAGTCATGCTTTTTGTAGACACCTCATTTTTGCTATATTTTTCATTTTTCGTTAATTGAGCCAGGTTAATAAATAAACAAAAAAATAAAAAAGAAAAACGAAAATTAAAAAAAAAAAATGAAAAATAAAAGAAGAGAGAGTCAAGTCATATCGTATCATATGGTATCATATAGATTGCATCATATCGTATAGAGACGAATCGAATCAAGTCGAGTCAGATTGTTTAATGTCAAATCAGATAAAGGTGAGTGATCAATGTAATTTTTAAGTCATTAAAGGATTAGGCTTTATTAAAATAATTTTTGTCTAATCTAATATAAAATAGATTTTTATTTAATTTATATTGATTCGGATTAGACTTAGGATTTATTAGATAAGTTATTGGGCTATATCTAATTGGATTGGATTGGGCTTGAAAAATAGAAAGCCCACAATAAGATGGGGTTTCTAGAGACTAGGTCGAATCTCAATGAATCATTATCGTATCTTTCAATCAAATCTATAACAACTAAAATGACACAAAGGATACAGTTGTAGGTTTATAAATAGAACTTCGATGGTGGTTTTAACAACATTTTTTTAATCACACATCCATATAACCCTTGAACACAATTCTACACAATGTTCATATAGCAGCACCGTTCCTTGCATTCACAACAATCCTCTACCTGACCTCGTTCTACAAACACACGTAAGTCTACTAATGCTTAATCAAACATCACAATTCTACAATAGAGCACTTACACCTGATCGCTCCTATCCCTCGCTCACACAAAGCCCACTGCATGTCGCATACTGACCGCCCAACCAATCAGCACTTTACACTCTCAAATCCATATACGTGCACATTATTGAGCATGCCTCACAGCACACTGATCGCCCAATACAATCTATGTTGATCGAACAGACATACAGCATCCACTCACACATACAGCTACATGAAAACATAAGCTGCACAATCTACTACCCTATACAATGAATATCCACCAACCAAACATTACCATACGCCCCAATTGAATTGCAACACGCCATAGCCAACACACTACACATCTAACACTTGCACACAACTTAACTCTGAAATTCAACAATCCAATGCCACAACTTAATCCCGAAGCCCCTGACGCAACTCCAATTCCAATGCCACATCCAATTTCCAAATTGCTGATACTCTGATCCAATTCCATAATCCAATTTCAAAGACGAAATCCAATGTAGGATCAACACGTATGACTCGATTTGATAAAAATAATTATTTAATTTATTTTATTTATTAGTTAGTTTAATTTTATTTACTAATTTATTTTTCTTAAGTACAAGTTTTTTTATTACTATTTTTGTTTTACATAATGTTATTAGACAATTCCAATGAAATTTAGTTCAATTGAGTTTTCAGTAAAATCGTGTTTTTCTTTTTTTAAATAAAATAAACTTATTTTCAACATATCTTGTAATTAAGATTTGAAAAAGATACCTATCGAGATACATATTTTGCGATTGAGATACATATCTTGTAGTTAAGATTCAAAAAAGATATGCATGAAGATACATATATAGACATATCTTCAACATATCTTATAGTTAAGATTTATAAAAGATTTTTTTTTTTTTTTTACATGTAGTGGTTTTAAAAATAAAAAAAAAATCTTAATCAAGTTTTTAAAAAGATTTAGTTAATTAAGGTATTCTTTAATTTGGAAAAATTAGATTTCTTAGGTTTTTTTTAAAGAAAATAATAAATTAATAAATAGATGTAAAATTGGCTCAATTTTCGAAATAAAAATAATCTATCTACTAAAACTTTTATAAAAAGAGAACTATGACCGATTTGATCCCGACTAATGAGTACGTAAGCACCCTTAGGATAACCAGATAAAAAATAAAAAAAAAATTTCCTTTTTCTTAGAAATTCGTAATATAAAAATAATAAAAAAATCACTTTAGTTGTCTTTCGCATATTTTAGATATTTTTATCATTTTTAGGAAATTATAACAAAATAAAAGCCCATTAATTTTTCTTTAATTTTTATATGGTGACTTAGTCTTAATAGGTTAGCCCCCGAACTTAATTTTCTCTAGTTTAATTTTTCTAAAAATGAATTTTTAGAATATTCATAGATTAGTGACCAAATTAGAATTTTTCCACCCAAAAACCCTAATTTCATTTTTACCAGTTGAACTAGTTGATGGCTCCAATTTTTAAATTTTTTTCAAAAAAGTATTTCCTTAGTTTAATATCTAGTAATTTACATTAAGTGAGCTAGGCTTAATATAGTTTAAATTAAGGAAATTGAAATAGGGCTTGACTGAATTAGAACTCCATTAGGGATGCCTGGTGGGCTAGTTATGTGAAAATTAAAAAATTATTGGCAGGCTTTTGTATTATTATTTTCTTTTTTTTTTTATTAAAGTTGTATTAATTGTTTTTTAGTGATGTAGGCCCTAAAAAAAGAAGCCCAGCCTAATGGGCCTTTTTAGGGGCTAGAGAGATTCTTTTATTTTAAGTAATCATTTATGTGTTTAGATGTGGTCAAATTTGGGCCACCGTAGGAACTTAGGACAAGCTGTCATTATGTAACCCTTAGGTTGTTAGGGTCTTTACCCCCGCCTAGTAGTAATAAGTGAGTCTACTTAGGCTTTGATGTAGCCCACTAAGCTTCTCTCCAGAAAGCCTTGCAGTTACAAAGCTTAAGACCCATAAACCCCACTCTCTTGCATCATCCCTTTTGAAAAAAGGGTAGTTGTTCCTAAATTATAGGAAAAACCTAATTAATCTACAATCGGCTCAATCTTATTCTCTAAGAAAGAGAGAATTTAAAAAGCCTAGTAACCCTTATAATATAAGTATTCGCGAACTTCATTTAAAAAAAAAAAAAAATCCTATTTCAGACCTATTTATATGTAAGGGTATTTCCCGATTACGAATTCATTGTATTTCTTATAATTTATTAATTACCAACCTCTATTACATTGCATGTGTGTGTAACATATGACATCTTTATATAATTGGTTATGCTCGTTTCTCTATAAATATTTTATTTCCCTGTATTATGTATGTTTCATCTTTGTCGCTTCTTAGTGGGTGAAAGGCTACATAATTTCTAAGAAAATTTTTGAAAAAGCTACAAAATTATTAATATCATATCCAACTTTATTCTAAATTTAGTGGTCTCATTGTAAATAATTGCTACATTTCATTTTGTTTATATATTTTGTAATATAGATATGGAAAGTCAAGGTAGTGTTAATCTAGAGCCCATTGTTTATATATTTTGTAATATAGATATGGAAAGTCAAGGTAGTATCAATCTAGAGCCCATCCATGGAGTCCAATTAGACAAGTATTCCTTCCCCAAGGCCGTCTTAAGAGATTGGTTGAACCAGCTTCCGCTTGCCAAGCAAGACCACATTCACAAGAAGATCAGGCTAGTTATATCCCTCATGCGGGTTCAGCACCATTGGCCTCTAATTCAAGCCCTTATCCATTACTGGGATCTAGAATCTGTAGCTTTCAATTTCGACCCACAAGTGTTAACGCCCACTATAGAAGAATACTCACAACTACTTAGTGCTCTACCTCTCGAAGCGGGCATAACTATCCCTAATCTCAAAGTCCAGCCTGAGAAAGCTTTCATGACGTTATTGGGAGTTAAAAAGTTAGCCCTGGCACCATCCTTATCTTCAGTGGGCAAGCAATGTCTCAGTATCCTAAGATTAGTCAAGTGGCTTTCAAGGCCAGATGCCTATCAGAGATATCATCAAATCTTCTATGGAGGATATGAATCATGGGCTGAGAAGAGGGTCAACGCATTTATTGTAGCGTTGTTTAGGACAGTGCTATTTCCCTTCAAATATGGTCAAGTCCATTATAGGGTAACTGAGCTAATGACTCAATTCCTAACTAATAAATCCTAAATACTGGTGTTATTGGTAGAACAGTTTAGGACACTCACTCACCTGAAGAAGTAAGGGTATGGTTATTTCACAGCTAACCCTATAATCCTTGCCATGTGGTTTTTCAATCACAAACAGGGGTATGGAGGGAATCTTCTCAGAGAATCCATGACTGAAAATATGGACCTAATTGACAATTTTTCTCGCCACCTCAAAGTATCAGATGAAGCTCAATTTAATGGATAGGTGTCAGTTATAAGCAAAATGCAATTAGTAGACTTTATGTAGACAGCTAAATGGAGCCACTACACTCAAGCCGTTTTGGGGTGCGCTGACTATGCAAGGGTCCCCCTTATCAGTATTACAGGTTGTACAAGATATTTCCCAACCTGTATCACTAGACAGCTGGGTCCACTTCAAGAGATAGCTTACAGAGACTCCTTAGATGTCGTTACGATGAGTTATTAAGATCCTTGTTTACCTATGGCTACTCTGATTCGACGATTAGTAAAACTCATGAAGCGGTGGGAACAGAGAGAATACCGAGCCATCAAGCAGTTCATCTTTGACCAGTTGGAGAAGACTAGAAAGATACGGTACAAAGCTCCAAACGTATTCAGACATGAGCCAAAACTAGCACGTCTTTCACCCATCGAGCAAGCCTACCAAGATACCCTACGAGCCAAAGTTAAAGCTCAGTTCTAAGAAAGTACAAGAATTGTTGAAGAGTTAAAGCTGGAAAATGAGAGACTATTGGAGGAAAATCAATTCGAGAAAGGGATGTTACGGTATGAAGACTTATGAGGAAAGTTGATGAAGCTTGTCCCAGCCAGATTCATTAGATCTTGTAGATATAGGATTTAAGTTTTTAGGAAAATTAGTTAGGAGTTCTTCTCTTCTCTTCTTTTCTTTTCTTTTCTTTTAGTCCGTTGTATAAGTTGGATCTTATAATTAATAAATTTTTAGCTTTAGTAAATAAAATTTTTATTAATTATGCAGTTTCTTACTCATTATTATTATGATTATTATTTATTTTTTTTATAGTTGACTTTTTTTGGAAAGAAAAAGAAATGAAAAAGAAAAACACAAAAAAGAGGCAAACAACAAAACAACAAAAAACACAAAAAAAAAGACCTTTAATTCACCAAAAAGTCACTCGTTTTAAGCGAGTAGACTCAACTAGAAGCGCGATATTCACTCATTCTAAGGCTAGAATATCAACTCAAGGTACTGGAAATGTTAATCAAACCGAGCTCAACCCGAGAGTAACAACTCTGGAAGAAAACATGAATAAGATGGTTGAACAGATTCAAGCTCTCACTCGAGCTATTGGGATTCTTAACGACAGACAAGGATCTCAAGTCAAATCAAATCAAAATGCAAAAACAGCCCCTCCCCTTAAATTGGAAGATGAAGAATCGATTCCTAATGTTGAACTATGGAGGAAGGAGATTGAGGAGAAATATTAGGAGATGAAAAGAAAGTTTATGCAGAAGTTAACCGAGAAGATGAAAACCCTAAAAATGGTTAACAAGTTTGAATAGATGGAGATGATCAACTTGTTGACATATGAAGGTGATGACTTCCTGAAAAGATTTAAAGTGCCGAAATTCGAGAAATACAATGGGACTGGCTACCCAAAGCTCCACATTAGGTTGTACATCAAGAAAATGGGAAAATACACGAAGTATGATAAGGTGATGGTCCAAACTTTTCAAGACAATTTGATTGGGTCCGCCTTAACTTGGTATGCCCAATTGGATTTGAATGAGATCAATACTTGGGATAAGTTAGCACGGGCTTTCTACAACTAGTATAAGTTCAACATCAAATTGGCCATCCATGTGGGATTTGAATAATCTACAAAAGAAGGCCAACAAAAACTTTAAGGAATATGCTTAGAGATGGAGGGGCATGGCAACTAGGGTGACTCCAACCTTAACCGAGAAGGACTTAACTTTCGATTTCATCAACATTCTTGGAAGCCCATATTACCAACACCTGATTGAGTACCCTACCTCTAATTTTGTAGAAATTGTGGTCTCAAGGTGTCAAATTGAGGAAGCTATTGCTATTGGAAGGCTTCCTAATCCTGAAGCAATTGAGAAGAAGACACCCTTCACGAGATTTTCCAACAAAACTAAAGAAACCACTATAAGTGTTGTTAATATCGACGACCTCATCAAACTTGCAGCCTTAGTAGCCATAACAAGTAGATCTAATCCTTCACTTAATCTAAGTAAAAACAATCACCCATAAAGAAGACAATTTACTCATATTCCCTTTCCTCTAAGCCAAGTTCTTGTACGACTAAGGAAGGAGAATCTCTTGACATTCAAAATATTAAAGGAGGGATAAAGACTAAGAAACTATAACCCGGAGCTTCATTGTGATTATCACTTAAGGCAAGTGGGGCATTCTACAAACCAGTGATGGTGACTTAGACACCATATCCAGGATCTTATTGATGTAAAAATGGCTTAATTGGATTTCATTCAGACTCCTACTCCCAACGTGGGTAATAACCCTCTATCGAATCATGGAAATTCAATCGATGTGATCATTGATGAAGTTTCTAAACCGAAGATTAATCTAGACGGTCTCCTTATCACTTTGAGGAGATAGTTTGGAATTTGAGGTAAGCTGGGTACTTGCAGAATATGAATCTCAAGGATAGAACTTGAACTAAGCCAGCAATATATCAACTACTAAAGGATGGGAAGATAAAGAAAACTGATATTATGGCTATTACGATTCCAAAACCATGAAAGAGAAGTATTCAGAATGAGCTTAGAAAAAGGTTTGAAGCTGGAGATCTGATGATTGACACCCTAAGAGAACCGTCAAAGAAGTTTAAGTATCTATTAGATTACTTTAGATCACTCGCCATGTATACCGACGAACTACCCATTGAATGGGGTCTAGAATTTGAAGAAGAAGACAAGCTTATTGCAGAAGCCAAGAAGATGGCTAACATGGTTGGAATGATTAGAGATGGGCTCAAGCCGTTGGTTTTTAAGTATTACGGGAAGGCTAAGAAGGTTGAGGAATTAGGAAATCTGGAGAATTACAAAGCAGCAACTTTAGATTACCAAGCGATGAATCATACAACCAAGTTCTCATCACCTATGGTTGGTGGGCTTACACACTTAGGACTAGTTTATGGTCGGAACGAGGAAGCTAAGAGAAAGTCTACCATAGAAGAGGCTTCTCAAAAAATATTTGAAGATACAGATAATAAAAATCAAAATGTTGGTAAGAAGATAGTGAAAGGCAGCGAGTATAAGATAATGGATCAGTTCACTAAAGTACTAGCCCAGATCTCTCTAATGGGCTTGTTGTTATTATCATATACTCATAGAGAGGCATTAATCAAAATTCTAAAAGATGTCAAAGTACCTGAAGGAATTTCTATTGAAAAACTGGGTCTGGTGGTAAACTCGATATTTACAATGGATCAGATTTTGTTCTCGCTAGATGAGCTAGGAGAAGAAGGAGAATAGTACATAAAACCCCCTTTCATAGTGGTTAAGTGTGCTGGGAAAGTGGTTGCTCGAGTTCTAATAGATAATGGGTCTTAACTGAATATATGTCCCTTGGCGACACTAAATTTACTTGGAGTAGATGCAACTGAGATAAAGCCCAACTCAATTTCAGTAAGGGCTTTTGATGGATCAAAAAGGGAGATAATTGGAGAAATTGGGCTGTAGGTCGAGATTGGTCCACAAATGTTCACAATTTCATTTCAAGTTCTCGATATATCACGAACTTTCAATCTTTTGTTAAGAAGATCGTATTTTTCATTCAATAAGGGCAATTTCGTTCAATCTACATCAAAAAGTAAAATTCATTGCCAACAAGTAGTTGGTTAATATTCTTGAGCAGCAGGATTACGAGATTTACAAAGAGACAACTATTCTATATATCAAGAGTGAAGAATTGGAAAAACCAAGGTTATAGATTTTTTACGAAGTCAGTATAATTGAAGAGTCAAGACATGGGGTATGGGATCACTTAGAGCAACCTAAGCAGCAGATTGGAATGTTTAGGCTTAGGTATGAGCCTACTGAAGATGAGATCTAAGAAATGAAGGTTAAAATCAGAAGCAAAAGAGGAGATCAGCTGTACCAAGCTCACATAGACTTTCCGGACATCCACCAAACATTCCTAGTATTAGTTGGTGTTCAAGAACCCGAAGTAGCTAGTCTATCCAAGACCTTGATTCAGTAAAGCAACATCGGTCTAGATGAGAAGGAAGATATTGGCATACCAATTTCCTTTTGCAACTAGTTTTCTGTTCCTGTTAATAGGTCTCTTTTGAAAAGCAAAATTAGATTAATTAGGAGTATACGATTTCGATAATTAGTCCGATTAGTTAAGCCTTTTCTTTTAAACAATTTGAATTCATTCATTCAATAAAATTCATTCCTTTCTTTCTATCAATTCTTCTTTATTATTTATTCGTTGTCCTTTTCTTTTTTCCTTTACTCTTCAGATCCAATAAAAATGATGAACGTAATGGATCTCTTGCGTATGTAAACGATGAAAGTACCAATATCACCTTCGACCTTACTGGGTCAGACATTAGAGATGATATTGAGACTCTAAATGAAATTCAAGAGAGTTGGCATTGATATGAACAAGGTAAAGTAATTATTGATGAACCAATGGTTATGATTAATTTTG
Organism: Lumnitzera littorea; assembly: GCA_024138015.1. Taxonomy (NCBI): domain Eukaryota; kingdom Viridiplantae; phylum Streptophyta; class Magnoliopsida; order Myrtales; family Combretaceae; genus Lumnitzera; species Lumnitzera littorea. The sequence continues at coordinate 1,394,520 of JAMXBB010000008.1, read as the reverse complement.
GGACAGAGGAAAATCTATGAAACTTGAAAATTGGTAGTAATTTAACGGATAATCAGAAATAGGAGTTATTATGATTGCAATTAGAATACTTGGACATATTTGCTTAGTCTTATGAAGATATGTCCGGTATAGATTCGTCTATTATAGTTCACAAATTGCCAACTAGGGAGGAAATAAAACTGAAAAGACAAAAGCTTAGATGTTTTAGGCTGGATATACTCCTCAAAATAAAAGAAGAAGTAAAGAAGTTGCTAGAAGTTGGGTTCATAGAAGTATTGGATTACCTCGAATGGGTAGCCAATGTGGTGCCAACGTTGAAGAAAAATGGGAAAGTTAGGGTTTGTGTAGACTTCCATAATTTAAACCAAGCAGCACCAAAGGATAACTTTCCTTTGCCGCATATTGACGTATTGGAGGATAACACAAACAAGAATAATCTTTTCTCATTTGTAAATGGTTTCTCAGGATATAATCAAGTTAAAGTGGCAGGAGAAGATAAAATTAAAACAACTTTCGTTACCACTTAGGGAACGTTTTGTTATCGTATGATGCCTTTCGGGTTGAAGAACGCTGAGGCAACTTATCAACGTACTATGGTTGCCTTGTTTCATGACATGATGTATCAAGAAATTGAAGTTTATGTGGATGATATGATCACTAAATCTAAGGAGGATGAAAATCATGTAGATATTTTATGAAAGTTATTTGAGTGATTGAGAAGGTTTCAACTATAGTTGAATCTAGAGAAGTGCACCTTTAGAGTAACTTCGGGCAAATTATTGGGTTTTGTAGTCAGTAGAAGAGGAATCGAAGTGGACCCAAATAAAGTCAAGGCAATCATAAACACGCTAGCACCCAAGATTATAAAAGAAGTTCGAGAACTACTGGGAAGGTTGAATTACATCGCTCGATTTGTGTCACAGCTAATTGATAAATGTAAGTTGTTATTTAAACTTTTGAGGAAGAATGCAAGCATCGAATGAGATAGAGAGTGTAAGTAAGCATTTGTTGAAACAAAAAAGTATCTCATGAATCCTCCCGTACTAGTCACTACCACACTAAGATAGTCCTTGATTCTTTACTTGACAATTCTTCCTGAATTTATGGGGTATATGTTGGGGCAAAAAGATGTAATGGAAAGAAAAGATAATCTTATATATTATTTAAGCAAGAAGTTCATAGAAAGTAAGCAAAAATACTCAAAGGTGGAAAGAACATGTTATGCCTTAGTATAGGTGATGCACAGGCTCAAACAATACACTCTTTATTATTCAATGGAATTGTTGATGAAACATGATCTGTTGAGGTATTTAGCAGAAAAGCCGACGTTAATTAAGAGAATATCGAAGTGGCAAATGCTGCTCTTTGAGTTTGATATCAAGTATGTAATTCGGAGTTCAATCAAAGGGTAGGCGATGGCTAATCAGTTTGCAAAATACCTATTAAAAGATGAGGATGATGGTTTAGAAGCACAATTTCCTGATGAAAGTGTGATGATGCCAAATGAATTAAACGATGAGAAATTGGGATGGAGAATGTATTTTGATAGAGCAACCAACGTATTTGGATGTGGGATAGGAGTAGTATTAGTATCACTTAAGGATAACCATTTCCCTGTGGCAGCGAGATTGGTGTTTCCATATACCAACAACATAACAGAATATGAAGCCTACATTTTAGGGCTCAAAATGGCGTTAGATATGAGAATACAAAAGCTTAAAGTATATGGAGATTCTTTCCTTATAATTCTCCAGATCTTAGGAGAATATAAGATGAAGGAAGAGAAATTGATACCTTATCATGAACATTTAGGAAAGTTAATTGAAAAACTCCAAGAGATTTCATTCACTTACATCCCAAGGATCCAAAATCAATTTGCTAACACATTAGCTACATTAGCGTTAATGGTGAAAGTCACAGATGGGATAGAAATTTAACCCTTAAAGATTGAGGTGGAAGAAAAACTAGCCTTTTGCCTTACAATTGAAGAGAAGGAATCAAAAGAACCTTAGTATCATGATATCAAAAAGTTACTTCAAACGAAGGAATTTCCTAAAGGTGCTAATAGAAAAGATAGAAAAACTTTAAGAAGGTTGGCTACTCATCTTATTAAGTGGAGCCACTTTATACAAAAGATCACCAGATGCAACATTGCTAAGATGTGTGGATGAAGAAGAAGCTGAGAAATTAATGAAAGAAGTGCATAAAGGAGTTTGTAGTCCTCACATGAATGGATACATGCTAGCTAGGAAGATCATGAGAATGGGATATTTTTGAATAACAATGGAATCAGATTGTATCAAGCACATGAGGCATTATCACCTATGTTAAGTGTACGCTAACAAAATCAATGCTCCTCCCCAAGAATTGCATGTATTATCAACTCCTTAGCCTTTCTCGATGTAAGGAATTGATATGATTGATCTAATTTGGCCAATGGCTTCAAACAGGCACAGATTTATTTTAGTCACGATTGATTATTTTACCAAATGGGTAGAAACAACGTTGTATGCCACTGTGACTAAAGAAGTGGATGTTCGATTCCTAAAAAGAGATATTATTGCAAGATACAGTGCACCCAAGTTTATTATTATAAGCAACGAGACAAATTTTTTTATGGATGAAGTGTACAGCTAATTCAAGATTAATCATAGAAACTCAACTCTATATCGACCTCAGATGAATAGGGTAGTTGAAGCCGCTAATGAGAACATCAAAAGAATCATTGAGAAGATGGCGATCACTTATAAAGACTAGCATGAGATGCTTCTCTTTGCTCATGTAGCCTACAAAACCTCAGTTAAAACCTTTACTGGTACAACCTCGTATTCATTGGTGTATAGAATTGAAGCAGTATTACCGATAGAAGTAGAAATATCTTCATTCTGAGTGTTAGCAGAAACTCAGTTCAATGAAGTAGAGTAGGTGAGGAAGCGGATGGAGCATTTGAATCTCCTAGATGAAAAGAAGCTTGCAGCAATATGTCATGGTCAGTGCTACCAACAGCGAATAATCTGAGCTTTTAACAGGAAAGTACACCCGAGATACTTCAAAGAAGGAAACTTGGTGTTGAAGAAAGTATTGCCAAATGCAAAAGATCGAAGGGGTAAGTTTGCTCTGAATTATGAAGGCCCTTATGTGGTGAAAAAGGTATTATCAAGAGGTGCATTAGTCTTGACAGAAATGGATGGCCTAACATTAAGGGGATAAGTGAATTCAAATCCAATCAAGTTGTATTATCCATAAAAACTGAGTTCAATAAAGATTTCAATTTTTCTTAAATTGTTTATGGTTAATCTTTCATCATTTACAAGTAAAGTTGATATCCACGAATGTTCTCGAATTCAGATGGTCATCGACCAACAAATACTTCACCAATAAACCCTTATGTACCATGTTTCTAAGTCTCTTACACTTAAACACCAAACCCTTACCAATGAATCTGAATCACCAAATAAATTGAAATTGAATGTTCTTAATAATTTAATCCTATTTCTTTCAAAAAGAGATTTATCGTTTAGAAGTCATGAGGAGTGGAAATTGAAACTTAGTATCAAAGAAAAAAAAAAGCAACTTCAAGGCATGAGCATGGTACAGTTATTATACTCAAGAGTTTGGAAGGTTTTATTGAAAGAGAAAAAAGAAAACAAAAAAAAAAAAAAAGAAAGAAAGAAAGAAAAGAGGAAAAAGAAAGAAGAAGCAAACATAATCTTTTGGTAAGATTCTACTAATTGAATGAGTGAATATTGGAAGTTAGTGTAAGCATGTTAATTGATTACTATCTGAGAAATTTTCTATTCCTAAGTAAAATGACCCTAAAAGTCCTTGGAAGTAATGTTCAGGAGAATTAAAACAAGTTTTTTGAAATTTCAAAGAGATTTATCCTCTCAGATTAACAAAAAAGAAATCTTGAAGAAATCTATCCTCTTTAGATTGTTTACTAAACTAAAATGAATCTTAAAGAGATCTATCCTCTTTGGATTAACCTAAAACAATTGAAATCTCGAAGAGATCTATCCTCTTCGGATTAGCTAAAACGAATCTCGAAGAGATCTATCATCTTTAGATTAGCCAAAACGAATCCCAAAGAGATCTATCATATTTGGTCTATTCACCCGATCAAAAGAAATCTTGAAGAGATCTATCATTTTTAGATTATTCATCCAAATTGAAACCAGTTTTTGAAATCTTGAATAGATCTGTCATTAGAACCAAAGAAAAACCAATCTTAAAGAGATCTATCCTCTTTAAGTCATTCACAAACTGAAACAAAGTTTTTTAAGAATCTCGAAGAGACCTATCCTATTCGGATCATCCACCAACCAAAACAAAGCAAGAAATTTCAAAGAGATCTATCCTCTTCGGATCACTAAAGCAAAATTAGTTTTTGAAGTTTCGAATAGATCTATCCTCTTCAGATCATAAATCAAAACAAATTTCGAAGAGATCTATCCTTTTCAACTCATGCACATAGGAGAAATCTTGAAGAGATCTATCATCTTCAGATTATCCAAGTCGAGTCTGGCAAAAATGGGTATCTCTTTTGTCTTTGTAACAAAGTTCTAATTGAAGTTTACTACAAAGAGGGGTAATTGTAAACATCTCATTTCTACCTTTTTTTTATTTTTCATTAATTGAGCCAAGTTAATAAATAAACAAAAAAATAAATAAATAAAAAAGATGAAAATTAAAAGAAAAAAATAAAAAATAAAAAAAGAGAGAGTCAAGTATGGCGTCATATCGTATAAAGACGAATCGAATCAAATAATGGTGAGTGATTAATTTAATTCTTAAATTATTAAAGGATCGGGTTTTATTAAAATAGTTTTTGTCTAACTAGATATAAAATAGATTTTTATCTAATTTATATTAAGTCAAAATAGACTTAGGATTTATTAGATAAGTTATTGGGTTATATCTAATTGGATTGGATCAGGCTCGAAAAATAGAAAGCCTACAATAAGATGGAGTTTTTAGAAGCTAGGTCGAATCTTAAGGAATCACTATCGTATCTTTGGATCAAATCTATAACAACTAAAACGATACAATATTTTCTTAATCACACATCCATACAACACTCAAACACAATTCTACACAATGTTCATACAGCAGCACCGTTCCATGCATTTGCAACAATCCTTTGCTTGACCTCCTTCTACAAACACATGCAAGTCCATCGACACTTGATTGAACATCACAATCCTACAACAGAGCACTTACAGCTGATCACTCCTGTCCCTTGCTCACACAAAGCCCACTGCACGTCATACACTGACCGCCCGACCAATCAGCACTTTATGCTTTTAATTCTACACACATGCACATTGTCGAGCATACCTTACAACACATCGATCACCTAACACAATCGACGCTAACCGAGCAAACACACAGCATCCACTCACCACTTGCATACACACAATCACACGAAAACACAAGCTGCACAATCTACTGCCCCATATGATAAATATGCACCGACCAAACATTGCCATACACCCTGATCGAATGTCTAACACTTGTATACAATTCAATTAAAAAATTCAACAATCTAACGCTACAATTCAATCCCAAAGCCCCTGACGCAACTTTAATTCCAATGCTACATCCAATTTCTGAATTGTCAACGCTTTTATCCAATTTCGCAATTCGAAGCTAATCCGAATCTGATGCAAATCCAACTCTAATTCTAAGTTTAGATGAATTCCCTAACGCTCCGATCCAATTCCATAATCTAATTTCATAGACTAAATTCAACACACAATCAACACGCGCGACTTGATTTAGTAAAAATTATTATTGAATTTATTTTATTTATTAGTTAGTTCAATTTTATTTACTAATTTATTTTTCTGAAGTGCAGGTTTTTTTTGTTACTATTTTTGTATTGCATAATTTTTTTAGATAATTCCGACAAAATTTAGTTCAACTGAGTTTTTAGTAAAATTGTGTTTTTTTTTTTGAAAAATAAATATATCTTTAGCATATCTTATAATTAAGATTTGGAAAAGATATATATCGAGATATGTATCTTATGGTTAAGATTCAGAAAAGATGCGTATCTAACTATATTTTCAACATATCTTATAATTAAAATTTAGGGAAGATATATTTTTTTTTTACACATAGTGGTTTTAAAAATAAAAAAAAAATCTTAATCAAGTTTCTAATAAAGATTTAGTTAATTAGAGTTTTTTTTTAATTCGAAAAAATTAGATTTCTTAGGTTTTTTTTTTTAAAAAATAAATTGATAAACAGACATAAACCTGGCTTGATTTTCGAAATAAAAATAATCTACTTACTAAAACTTTTATAAAAAGAGAACTACGGCCGATTTGATCCAAACTAGCGGGTACGTAGGCACCTTGGGGACAACAAGATAAAAAATAAAAATAAAAAAAAACTTTTTCCTCCTTTTTCTTAGAAATTCGTAATATAAAAATAATTAAAAAATTACTTTAGTTGTTTTTCGCATATTTTAGATATTTTTAGCATTTTTAGGAAATTATAAAATAATAAAAACCCATCAATTCTTTTTTTTATTATTATTTTTACATGGTGATATAGTTTTAATAGGTTAACTCCCGAACTTGGTTTTCAAACTAGTAACCAAATTAGGATTTTTCCACTTAAAAACCCTAGTTTCATTTTTACCAGTTGAACAAGTTAGCGACTCTAATTTTTAAACTTTTTTAAAGAAAGTATTTTCTTAGTTTAATGTTGAATAATTTATATTAAGCGAGCCAAGTTTAATATATGTTAAATTAAGGAAATTGAAATAGAACTCGATGCTTTTTCTATCCATCTTATCACCACACCAATCCGAATTAGAAAATTCCTACAACACTCACCACACTGTTGTTGTTCCTTGTTCGAAGTAACACTCCATAATCTAAAGTCCCCTTAACATTTCTCGAGCAAATCTCAGGCCTCTTTTGCTATCTTAGTCACTGTAATCTTTTCAAAATTTGCAACATCTATATATTGATGAATATAGTAAAGAGCTTTACAATCCTTTTTCTTTACTTCTTTATAGGTAGTATGTTGAGCATCCGATGCTGTCTCCTCCAATTCTTACAACCCATCATCAACAATCTCGTATTCCTTATTCTAAGGGAACCTTGTTTCCCACGGGTCATGTAATGGAGAGAATCTTGCTTTCTAAAGATTGCCGATTACTGCCCCATTCCAGCCTTTTCATTCCAAATTTGTCCTCCGTGAAAATCATATTTTACAACCTTTTTGCCCCCGAAAAATTTCAATTGGAATCATTAATTCCATGTTTCTGCAATATTGAGTTTGTGAGATGAGAAAAGGCAACAATTTGCCTCATTCTTTTTTTTTTTTTCTTCTTCTTCCTGTTTTTTCAGTGAAAATCATTCGTTACAACCTGCAATACCGAGTTCCTCAAGTAACGATGCTCCATTGTTGAAGAAAAGCATGCTGGCATCCTGATTCAAAAAGGCACATCATCTTTGTGCAGATTCACCATTTATTAGAGCATGACATCCACTGAATGCATCAATAGCTCATGCGCAAACATCTCCGACATTAGATGCCCAATCCTTCTCGTGGAGATGTTCGTGTTGTGATCAGTTGATTCTTCCCGATATAGGCCTATTGGTGATCTTCTTTCCGCGATCCGTCGACCCTTGGCTTTTTACAGCATGTGCAGACCTTTGTGTTGTTGTGCAATTTAGGGTTAGGTTTCAAATCGACCAAAGAGACGACCAAGAGAGCCGAATCTGTTGTACAGATCATGTTATAATTGGGTCACTTTTGATATTTTATTATTTATTTATATGGAGTATTTTGGATATTTTTACTTTTATTCACGCTCTATTTTTATGAAGTGAACTGAATAATAATATTCAATAACATTCAACTAAACACTATATTATTTATTCACTGTTCATTACACCTTTATTTCATTACCAAGTAATTGTGATTCCATTCCATTGTTTCATTCTGCCAACCAAACCGCCATTAAGATTTAAACCTTATCAAGCATAAGACTTTTAAGGTCAAACTTCATGATGATATAGTATTAAAAGTTTGCACCTGACTCAATAAATTCATTTAGACTTCATTTTGTTGATAAATGACAAATGATCTTGCTAATACTATAATCATTGCAAAACTTTCTCTTTTGCTCATATTAAACATGGGTACCACTATATTAATCATTAAGCTTTTTAAATAGTTAGTTTATACTTTAAAACACATATTAACAATCTATTTCAGCACATTCACTACAAAAAAAAAAAAAAAAAAAATGGATTAAGGTAGCCAACAAAAAGCAGGAAACATACTTTCTACAGCCAACCAAAATTTTTTTATTTTAAATCTTACTTACTGCAGGACCAAACTCCTTGCGAAAGGTGAAAAATAAAATTTTATTGGTAAAATAACATTTTCCGCTCATGGAGCCTTCAGAAAAATAGTATTTCTGTAATTTTTGATGTAATAAAATTATTCCATTTTTTTTTTTTTGCGGAATTTTTTTTTTTCCAAAGAGCTAAAGTATCAATTATTCAATGGAAAAAGCTAAATCACGTGGAACATTTCACCTACCACTGCTGCTAAAATCACATAATGAACGTAATAGAGCAACATACATATACATATTAGTAAATAAATGGCATTTATATGCTAGTTCTTTCTAATTTTTCTTCCAACGCTTATAAATGCCTTTGTGAAAATGATAATTATAAGATTTAACCAATATGGTAAATAATTAATTTTTTAAAAATAAAAAAAATTACTTATCATAGGGAATTGGTCCGTAGAGTAAGTCTTTTACAAACTTGATAGAGTGGACTAGTTCCTCGTGGAAAGCTACTTATATATGGAGATTGTAAACAGTTTCTGACATATAACCTTTTGGAGGGCTAGTTCCTTGCAAAAGTTTCATCTTCCATGGGGAGCATGCTTTTGCTGGAGGTCGTTGACACATATGTCAATAGCTTATTGTAAGGGACTTTTTGTAGTCGTTGACACAAAGGTTTTAGAGTACGAACTTTCGGTAGTTATTCCTTATAGGGAATAAGTTCATTACGAAAAGGCATTAACAATGGCACGTTAAGGTATGAGAACCTTGATATATCAGTTTTCTTCAACCATTTCTTCTTTTAACAATGTTTGTTGCATTTATGAGGGAAAGATACGAGGTAATTTGGAGTAATCCAAATGTATAAACGATATGGATTAGGTTTTAATGATATATTTGCAATATGATAATGAGTGTCTTAAGGCGTTGGTTAAGAAACTAAAAGAGTAGAGTTTTAATATTTTTATAGATTTACATTTTCATGAAAGATGGTAATCAATCAAGGGAAAAAAAATTTCTAACAAGTATGTCTAGAGCAATTATTAACGGAACTCTATATATTAATGTGATAATGAAATTTTAATTAGGATTATTTTGTATTATGAAAAGCAAATTATAGGAAAGTGAAAGGAATTTCCGTCTTCAGCAAGTTGCATGCCAATTAGGCAAAAAATGCCGGCTTAGAATGGTACAGGATGATGTGTACTAAATTAGGTTTTTCTATAAATGTTTTGTTTTTATATAGTTACTAAAATCCCATAAAGTTGAAGGTAAAAGGAAAATAATAATGCAAAAAATAAAAACAAAGTTCTAAAATTAAAGTTTTGAAAAAATAATTCCAAGAAATATAGCACTTAAAAAATTATCATTTAAAGAGACAATTTCAATTCATTCTAAAATTAATTTAAATAAATGATTTTAAATTGAACTAAAATCACCTTTTCGAAAGCAAGTTTAGGGTATACATGGAAATAAATCACTTCCATTTACTTTACTTAATTTTCCTTAATATATCATTTTAAGATATTAACATGTATAATCAATGGTTGAGATTATAAAAAATATGATAACATTATGATGATATTATATGATATTTAAAAATTTTTAATAATTTTAATAATTAATTTGTAAATTAAAGGAAATTAAGAAATGGATAAATGGAAATGATCTAAATTTATATATATATATATATAATGGCTCTTCAATGCTATTCACATCTGCAAAGTAGTACATGGTAATGTTCACATTACGACTCACTTTCTCTGGCTTACGAAACAATGGAAATGATCACGATTTTGATAATTGACAAAACTTTCCTATTTTCCGACGAGACAGAACTCGACAATGATATTATAGATTGTACAAGCTCAAGTCTAAATAGGAAATCTCTCTCTCTCTCTCTCTCTCTCTCTCTCTCTCTCTCT
>JAMXBB010000008.1:1370890-1381826 GCA_024138015.1 Lumnitzera littorea | reverse complement strand
ATTTTTTCTTTCAATTTTGTAAATTTTTCTTTTTTTTTTATTTTCCAATTTTTTGTATAAATTTTAATTATTTTTATATTTTTTCTACTAATTTTCAATAACTTAGTTAATTTTTAATATTTTATTATATTATTTATTAAATAGAAATACGTAGACTAATAAAATGTTAGCACATATCGATAAGTAAATAATAATTCAAAGCCAATAGTAAAAAATGACTAATTTGGAAAATTTTCAAATATTGGAGACTTAAATAAAATTTTAAAATGTTAAGGGCTGAAATAAAAAAAGAAACAAACGTTAACAACTTTTTAATTTAAAATTTGCTGCCAATTAAAAGGACTTATTTGCAAACTTTTGTAAATGTTAAAGACTTAAATGAAAAATTTGAAACATTGAAGATCGAAATAAAAAACAAGGTAAACGTCAAAGAATTTTGTGTACTTTTCCCTAAAAAAAAAAATGCTAATATCATGTTACAATCGGTAATTTGCAATCAAACAAAATGTTACAATACCTATGGTATCCTAAGTAGTTGTTATGATTTCTTTTTTTTTTTTTTTTTTTGGCAAGAAAAAGAGTTTATTTATTAAATATCATCCATGGTCCAAAAGAGTACATGATGAAGAATTAGCCAAACTATTAGACAAGCAAGGACAATCATCTAAAAATAACTTCTGAAAAAAGAATGGGGTATGGATCCACCAATCCATAAGGCACATTATCCTCTTAACATAGGAAGTTACCTAAATACTATAATATCTTTTAACAAAACTAAAAACATTAAATCTATCAAAGAGATTAGATAGTTCTACTTGAGCCTCAAAAATGAAAAGCAATGAAGCTTAGTGAAGAGCATTGGTTTTTTTAATCAAAGCATGATATAAGACCTAGCAATAAGTTTTGAAAACTACATTATTCCATCCACCTTCTTTTTCCAATTTAATCCATAACCTAAAACCAAAACATTCAATTGCTTCAGCACCAGTAAGTAATATGTCATAGAGCACCCTTTCAAAAAGTAGATGGGTTAGCTTCGCACAATGTCTCTTTGTTGTTATCCCTTTTATCAAGCCTCTTTCCTTCAATCTATTTAGCCCATTTGACAAAACATCTACAATAAGGATGAAAAAATAAGGTAATAAAGGATCTCTCTATTTATTTAATCCCCTTCAAGGAGTAACCTTACCAACTAATTTCCCACTCAAAATGCAACGCCTTAAGACCTAAGGGCACCCCAACCCATCATGTGTCCATAGTTTTCTAATAACACATTAAAACTTTAAAATTAACTACAATCTCCAAAAACCACATATAGTAATCGCATATTAAGTATAAAACATCAATTGTCTAGGCTAACCACTCTAACCACAAACATACTCATCAACTAAATCTTGATCTTCTTCAACATATAGGACTAATCGTCTCTCTTCACCTACTCGATGATAGTAATTCTCATACTTATCACAAACTTATCGAATCAACCTACAGCTGTAAAAATAAAAGAATGACCCATAGCCTAATACATAGTGTGTATGCACATGTGAATGCCAAACCAATAATTCACATTCGTATAATGTAGAATATAACAAACAACAGGTTAATTATCTTAAATTTAAGCCCGCATACAACAAAACAGTACTAACAACCCCACTACACCATGATCTCCTATATAAATAAGTAGATAAAATAAAATATAAATCTTTGAATTTACCACTATATACTATGATGAATGTCATATGACCAATACCTAAGAACCGAGAAACACTAGACCTAGCTACATCATCCTATATAAAAGTTCATTAGGGAATCTTCACATATGATCAGCAATTGCCTTCTTATCCTGAAGGATGGACCATGAAAAACACAATCAATAAGTAACATTTTAAGTCAAATATAGATTAGTCTGGTTTCTTTTTCACTATTTTAGCAAGCACAAGCAACAAGCATATATTACGTACCTGAATAGCCAAACAAGACCAAGACTAGACCCAAGTAGTGATAAAAGAGATGGCTCAAACAAAAGAACCTATTAACAAGATCAATAGACCAACAAGACACCTCTTAATATCAAACTAAGGATACAATACATACTTCCTAACTCCACTACCATCTTCAACACTTCTCTAATCTACTATACCCTTCCTTCTCAAGGAACTACTTTAATAGCCTCAACTATTTACCTCATCTTACATAATAAAGCTTGACCTTTACCACTACCACTAACCAACTCCTTGATATACTTAATTTAATATCAAAGACAAGTTGTGCTTATCAAGTTAAACTTTGATTTGAATCACATAAAACTTTGACTTTAAGTGAGTAAAAAGATGCTTAAAAGCTTAGAAAACCATTGGAAATCCAAATCCTAGGTTTAAGGGTCCCAAAAGCGGAAAAACTAGAAGATTCGGATGGTTATAAGGGAAGACTAGCTGGCCTATTCTTAAGAGGAGCCATCAAGATTATTCTTGGAAAATTGCACTTTCTAGGGCTTACTACCAGCATCACGATTCCCTCTTGCTGTAGAATGCAACACTTAACTTTTTACAAGAACTCTCTAAAAACCCTCCAAAACAACCCCTAAACTTCATCCCAACTTCATAATACTTCGGTTTAGCTTCAATACTCGAAATACTCCAAAACAATCGCAAAATTCCATATTTCAACTTGACAACTTAACACATTCAACCTTAAAGAAAGAGAGCTAAAACATGAAGAACACTTACTTAGTTGCTTATACACTTAGAACACACATGAATTAAGTTGTAAATCACATGGACACATCATTAAATATTTGTTTAAATTTCAATTAAAAGAAAAACCCACTAAAACATAGTCTAAAATGGGGGTTTTGGCTAAAAAAAAAAAAAACTTAAAATGGAGAAACCTACTTGAAATATGACATCAATCCCTTCCTTCACTTGCTTTTGATGTATAATAGGAGATTACCCAATGAAATCCCAAATAATCAAGCTAAAAAGATAAGGAAAATGGAGACTTTAAGGTACCTTAGTCCCAAAAAGGAATTTTCTTCAAGTAATACCTATGACTTACCTTGTTCTCTTCCTAACTTTCCTCTTAGGGCTTGGTTTTGGGGTAAGCCTTAAGTTTCTACACAAATGAGAGAGACTAATTTACTTTTGGGAAAGATTAATACTTAAGGGGGTGGGTGGCTACTAAAAGAAAAAGAGATAGGTTTTAGAAGCCTTGAGAAAAGTAAAACAATTCCCTTGTATTTGAAAACAATTCTCCTTGGCATTACATAAAACAATGTCATAATTAATAATTCTTACACACATACCATAATCCAACTCACCCAAACCTATTTAAAGTCTATTTTTAAAAGAATAGTCTCTAAAAAGTCCTACTCAACTCTATTATAAGTTTTGTTCATGTCAATTTTAACCATGCAAAAACGTTTTTTACCTTCTTCCTTATTTTGCAAAAATTAAATATCTCATGCATAATCACAATAATATCTTTATATTAATCGTCCTAAAAGAACAACACTTGGATTATCCGATACAAGCTTACCTAAGAAAGGCCTAAGTCTATTAACTAGGATTTTTGAAACGATTTGGTATCATACATTATAAAGGCTAATAAGGCTGTATCATCCTAAAAGAATAGTATTAGATTTGTTTGATTGAGAAATCATGGAAGAATACTTGATAAGAAGAACGCTTAAACAACCTTTGAAATAGAGCCCCTAATGATGTCCCAAAAATATTGATAGAAAACACTAGGGAAGCCATCAAGGCTCGGAGCTTTAAGTGCACCTAATTGAAAAGTGACTATTTGATTTCATCTACATTAACACTTCCACATAGAAGGTTGTTGAAGTCATCAATTACTAGTTCCTCCACCCAACGCTAACATTTACCCCAATCTCTAGCTCCAGCTAATGTGAACAAGTTATTAAAGTATCGTACAAATTCATGGCCAATTTCCTCTTCATTCTTCCAATTTCTGCCATCTCTACTTTGATTTGCAATAATCTTATTTTTATGCCTCCTATATAGAGTCGTATGATGGAAAAAAACTTGTGTTTCAATCTTCGTATTTAAGCTAATTAACCCAGGATCGTTGATGCTAGAAGATTTCTTCCCTTCTCCTAAAATCATAGAATCTCCTAATCTTCTCCCTGATCATTTACTTCTTCATCTTGAACTTAAGTCAACTTCTCCAACATAGCATCCATTGCCTTCTTATTATTTGGAAACCTTTTTTCTCCAACTCTAAAGTTCATTTTGACATCTTAGAAACTTCTTACGAATAATTCCAAAGTCAGCCTAATTTAGATCAACTTGTCAATTATCCTTCACGACTTGGCCACAAGTCTCCTTGTTTAACCATAAATTCTCAAGCCTAAAGCTTTTTAGCCCTTTCTTATCTAATAAAATAGATTAGTCATAAGATAGTCATGGTCAAAACCAATAGTTGGTTCACGTAAATTTTAAGTATATGGAAAGTTTGCAAACTAGTCAAATGACCTCAAAACTCTATCAATATACTCCTTTACCTCTACTCATCCTTTCTTGAATTCAATCAAGTAAATTTCTATCCTTTAAAACCCAAATCCTATAAGTTTGTATCAAAAACAATGAATCTAAATCCATTGATTAATCTTGCATCTCTTCTCCTACCTTTACTTTTCTCATGCACTTCAAGAATCTCATTAAAGTGCCCCGCACAAATCCAAGGGTGACTATACAAGCTCTATTAACTCCTCCCAAAGTCTCCTTTTTCCCACCAAAATCTGTAGTAGAATGGACTCAAGTAATATGTATAACCTTACCTTTTGCTAAAGTAACAACAGCATTATTAGTCCCTTATAAGCAATCAAAGAGGAGGTGAATTAGTTGCTTAACAAAAAATTTAAAACTTTTTCAAAAATAAAATATTCTCTTTTGATTACTTGTTTTAATGGCTTCTATTTTGATCAAAATATGCACAAATAAAAAATCAAACAAGCAAATAAAAGAGAGAGGGTTCAAGAAGATTGGACAGAGGATTTATAGAGGTTCCTCCTTATGAACCAGTTCTCTCTTTTAGCTTTACTTGCTAGGGATCTAGTCTTCTACACTGGTCATTCCATTAATCCAATTAATATAAAAAAGTTATAATATATGGCCTCTTTCGCTACAAATCACACTACTTTGTCTCATAACTAAACATTAGCTCTCATAAATTATAATGCCTAACTTTCAACTAACAAGTACAAGGAAATTTCGAAATCAACTGCGAAAATACAAAGAAATATCCTCTAAATTTTGCATAAGGGAAACTTCTATGTTAGCTAAACAAGATTCTAAGTTATAATGAATAAAAGATATTAACTCAAAATAATCTTAAGAATTGATAATCGCTATTGTTGTTGACGTTCTTTTTTTCTTCATATATATTCTGTTACTCCAACGGAAGCTTTAAGTACTTGCTCAAATCCAACAGTTAGTTTTTTGACATTTTTCCTTGCTTAAATTTTGATTGTTGAGAAAAATATATCTCTTTCTAATAAAAATTTACATTTTATCTTCTTGTAAAAACTTTCTGAAAATCTTCCACAAAATATAGTTTGATTTGAATTTAAAAATTTGAACTCCCTTGAGTCTTATCTTAATTTAAAATTCGTCCAAATTCAAAAGTTTATTTTCTCTTGTGGTATATTTCACCGAATCCTCCAAAATATCAACTCTAAGTTTATCCCGTAGATGTATATATCAATCCCACTAGATTTGAATATTGAATCCCATATATATATTTCTATTTATCAATTCCTAATATATATCTTTATCTCTTCTTTAAATTTGAAAACTTATTCTAGATTTTCTCCCATTAATCATATTGCTACACTTCTATATGGACTAAGAATTTTCATATTGAGTGTTGTCACATCCACATGTTGCTTTACCAGACATATATTAAGAATACCATTGTTATCTGACCATATAATTATATATATATATTGACTTAGCAATGCTCCATAGCATACTACAAGTTGGATATTATAGGTGTAGGGGTCCGATTGGAGTGGTCATATGCATGCTACGTAAGTAAAGCGCTACATGCTTAAAAGAAGTGAAGCGAGACTGTAACCTAAAGGGATGATTAGGTGAGAAAAAGGCAGGGAAGAGGAACATGCAATCTCACTATCTCAAATATATAAGTAACAGATAAGGCAACCTTAAGAGATCTCAAGCGTTCACTTTATAACTTGAGCAAATGAGAATAATTCTTTACTTAAAGGCTATTTGATCTTAAAGAGCAAAATTTTCACAGTGGAACGTCGTTTCTCCCATCTCTCTAACAGTTCGAAAATAATGAGGAAATATTGGGTATTTATAAGCTCTTGGGTATAATGGCATCCGTTGGATTACTTAGGTGATCAACGAATGAGATGGAGCTTGCTTAATTCATGGTTATCTAGAGTGAGCTAGCTAATGAGCTAAGGCTAATAGCCTTCCTTATAAGTGCATAAACCTGCTTAAGAAAGGTTAGAGACAAATGGACCAGTCTAACAATCCATGTTTCGAGCCCTCCAAGTCAAATCTCCTTGAATCATCCTAAATATGGATCGAACTCCTTAAGCCCTATCACCTAGTCTAATGAGTTAAGCTTAAATAAATAATGGGCTTATCCCAACAATTTTCAGCCCTCTACAGATATTATACAATATAAAACATTTGTTGGATAATAAAGAAATGTCAAAGGTTGAGTCCGTCTTGAATCTCTACATTACTACAAAAATAATTATCAAACACTTTGAGAATAATTTCATTCAAACATGTTGAGCTTGCTACCATATATACTTAAGTTGCTATATGAAATTAAAGTCCACAAAATATTTCTTCCTCATGAAATTCTTCAACACGTTGAATCTCTTGCAATGCTACTGAAGATTGCTTGAATAACAAAGTATGAACTTGGAAATTTATCATGTTGAATAAGATAAATCAAACTTGAAAAAATAAACCAAATAAATCTTCATATTTTTAATCCATTAAGAAATTATTCCAACTTCAATTCAATAATAATCTTCATTTTGAAAATTTTCCAAACTTTCAAACCTACCAAACACTTGATCAACATGTCAAATAATATTTTTCTAATAATTATTCTCACTTCCATAATTTAATCCCCTGAAACATTAATCTAACTTCTAGTGGAACATAGTTAAACATATTACCCAAATATGTTCAACTAGTGGAGTTATACCTTGATCTTCAAAACAAACATGTCATATAATCATACTATTTATGTCTTCTTCTAGTAAGCTTTTAAGTTTGCTTCTATGTTCTTTACAGACTTCATATTTGCATTTGATGCTTTCTAATATTGTTTTATATATGCTTCTATCCTTTTGTAAACACTTCAAACATTCATTAATAGCTTCTTCATATATGTTTTTTTATCATCAAAACCAATATAGGAGAGTTAACAAGTATCAATAAACTTCCTAATCACAACAGAAACATATACTAGCTATCTACCAAAGACTTAATGCTCTTAACAAGCTAGTTGGAAGTAGATAATATCCATTATAGAAACCACATCTATTCCTTAATCTTTCCATTTTTTGAGTTTTATTTTTAGTTTTCATCAAGAAGACAAAACAAGGTTTATATTTATTAGTGTGGACTTTTAAATTATTAACTTTTTGGAGAGGCCCCAACCCTTAATAGTTTCAATATAAAAAACTCACGTCTTCCTTGTAGCTGTAAAAGGTCAACCACTATCACCACTAGACTCATCTTCCACAACCGGAATCTCCATTAACTCTTCATAAGCCTCCAAAAGTTTTACTACTAGCTTTGATTTCTTTGTTTTTCATTGATTTCCTCATGCTATTGTCTAACTCATTTTAAGTTCAATTTTTCCAAGATAGGAGACATTTCTAGGACGTCATCAATTTCAACAAATACAAATACTAAGTCCTCATCACTTTGACCCAATGCAAAGTGTCCCATCATAATAGCTCCTTTTGCCCTTCAACAAGGGATGAATGTGATAAAGATAAGGATAAATTCTCTTGAGAATCCTTGGATTTTTTAATGGAATTTTTTTATAGATGATGGAGATGGTTTGGATGTGGTTTCTTTTAAGGTAAGTGGAAAGGTTAGGGGAGTTGGGGAAGAGTATCTAATTAAGTTGTTCAAAAGGGCTAACATTTTTATTATAGTTTTTTAAAGAAGCTAAAAGGTGAGGCTAATACTAGGTGCATGGGTTTAGGATGGTTTATGATTATCTTGACACTTATTTTTTGTAATGGATTGTATTTGTAAAGAAGATTGGTTGTTGTTACTGGTATTTAGGTTTTTGTTTTCTTTATCCATCCTATCCTTATCAAGAGAAATATCTTAAGTACGAAACGTTGTCATTCTATCATGATCCTAAGAGGGATCTAACAAGATTACCTAAAATTTTCATATCACATGTATCCCCATGATATGAAAACAGCCTTACAAGTTAGAAATTACAACTCTAAATAATTAAACGCTAAAGTTTCCAATTTTAAAATAATTAATCAACAGTAAAACATAAATAACTATAGATAACCAATATTTTACAATTCTTTACCAAATAATAAAATCAGGTAATAAAGATCTAAAATTTAAACTTTACTAAAATTACATAATCTAATTATAAGAATAGTAATTACAATTAATGTTCTAACTAGCTATGCAATTTATCTTTAGATTCTATCTTTCAACTACATCTCAATACTCATACTCAACACTTGGTTCTTAGCTCATGCCCAAGTAACTATCAACCTACAAAGGAGAACTATTAAGGAGTAAGCTACACGAGCTTAATGAAATATCCCTCATACTATACCTACATGCAAGTTATCAAACAATTAGTTAATAGACATATGAATGCATGGACAAGTAGTATGCCAAACAATATATGCAGTTGACTAGTGCTACATACAACATCAAATTTAATGCCCTCTGAAGCAAGGGTTGGACATACATCGGCACTAACCATAACTGGGTTCTAGTACCTAGAGTTTTTAACCATAAATTTAAATTCCATATTTCACAAAATACATTATCATTTGAAAGAAATCCAACAGTACTCAAAATCCCAAGTCTAGCAATGAGATGACCCATGTAATCTACACTTATGCCTTACAGTGGTGGTCCCTAGACTCAACTCTTAGCCACCTACAGTTAGCATCTCCAACACTAAGTAAACCTATGAGCCAAGAGTAAGGTTTTGTTATACCAATATTCCTGTACTATACTAATAAAATTATATGGGAAACCATTCTTAGAAGATTCTTCATTACCAACCGCATGAGGTGACGATTGGAACATTTTATGCAATGTTCGTGCTTATGTATGATTCGTTTAATTTTTAGTTAAGTCAAATATGATTAAGTCAATTTATGAAGTAATTAACTAATATTAACAGACCATTCAATTATGCAGTAATAAATCAAGCAACTAGTTATTCAGCTATTATGTTTTACTATATTTTACACAACACACAACCAATATTCAAGCACAGGCATAACCCGAACCTCCATATATCGAGTTATTAATATTTACTTCAGGTGTACTAATTACAAGCGCAAAATAAGTATAAAATTATTAAAAGTACTCACTCGACCATAGGGTCAGTCTGTCAGGGATCATAGTGGTTTACCAGTATATCAGTATCTATATCGGGATCACTTAACATCTAGGAAATTTATAAGGTAATAAGTAATTAGTAAAATAACTAAACTATATACGTATTTAGTAATAACTTCTTAAACTAGCTATTTATTTGTATAAAACTCTCAGTTTTAGTATTTTTATCAATTGTTTATAACTTTTTTATTCTAGTTCGAGTTCTTATGAACTTATAGTCTATCTTTTATCGTTTTCAAACGTATTTTCACATAACAGGATCCGTTTTTGGATATTGTAACCTGTATTTTCCATAATGATATAAAAATATTAAAATATTGTGAATTTCAATATTTTGACTTAAATGTTTATAAATTATTATTTTAAGCTTTTCTTTGTGAATTTATGATTTAATAAATATATAAATTTTGTATTTTTGAAATTTTCTTATTTTTAAGTTTATTTTATAAAAATTTACTTATTATACTATTTTTAAGGTTAAATACTTATTTAATTCACTTTTTGTTAATTTAATAATTTCCTAATCAGTTAATTATTTTATTATTATTAATTATGAATTTAAGTATAATTATAAGGTGCTGATGTGGCAACTTAGGGATGTTCCATGTGTCATTTTAGGATTTTTTCATATTTTTCTAAATTTTTCCTATTTTGTAACTTTACTTAATATTTATACATATATATATCTATTATCATAATTTACTAAATTTTATAAATTAATCCATTTTCTTTTCTTTAAGGTTCATGGCATGAAAATACATATATATATTATATTACTTTATTTGATAATTTAGTATTTTAGTGTATTGTACATATACTATTTAGGTACATACATGTACTTATACTATACTATACTACTAATATATATATTTTTATACTTATAGATATACTTGTATACTTATGTTTCCTTATCTTATTTATACCTACATACATATGTAAATTCACTAACTAACCTAAATATACTATATACTATGCATATTTATATGCACTATACACATACATATATCGTTGGATGCATATACATGTATATATATAAAGATAATGAAAATAAATAAACTTATATACTAAATACGCATATATATACATAAATTTCTATAGACAATTCCTACTATACTTATATATGTTTGTGTGTATGATAACTCACTTATACTAGATATTGTATGTATGTATACATGTATCTATATATATATATACACACATGGTCATGTACCATATGTTTTTATATTTATTCCTAATATATATATATATATATATATGCATATAGTTGTGTATTATACATATATATACGTATATACATG